>CM044315.1:61454384-61974384 GCA_024291935.2 Okapia johnstoni
AAAATATGCCATGTTGCATTTTTACTAGGAAAAGCAAATTATACCACTTTAAAATTATACAACTTTACATACGCCCAAGGAGATTATTCTCCATTCATTCAACAAAAAACTATGGCCCACCCTTACTATATATATGTCATTTATATAGATATACATATATGTGTGTATGTATGTTTGTATGTATACAGAAGGGTATTCCAGGTGGCTCAGTGGTAAAGAATCCGCCTGCCAGTGCAGGAGACGCAGGAGACATGGGTTCAATCCCTGGGTCGGAAAGATGCCGTGGAGAAGGAAATGGCTACCCGCTCTAGTACTCATGCCTAGAAAAACTCCTGGACAGCAGAGCCTGGCAGGCTACAGTCCATGGTATTGCAATGAGTTGGACATGACTGAGTGACTGAGCACACACATATATATACATATAGTCTACAAAGCCCTCCATTCTCCATAGGACGCTGGGTAAAATTTTCAGAAATATTTTAAATAGGGTATGTGGTCACCACCAAACCACAGCCAATTTGGACACTAATGGATGCAAGTGACACACCATTTAGAAACTTTCAAGTCTAATTTGAGGCCTATGCTCACCATGTAGGAGACGGAGAGGAAAATACAGACCAAAGTTTAGTCTGTAAAAGGACTCCTTACCAAATATCAGGTAGATAACCCCAGGTATCAGAATAGCAATACAGCCATAAGGAAACTGAATCGATATTAGAACTTAAATATTCCCAACACACTGCCAGAGGCAGTGGGACCACACTGTTTGTCAACTGGGCCTGAACGTGGCTCCCCCAGGGAGATCTTCAGGTGTCTCCAATAACGATGGGGCTGAAAAGCTTGGTCCCCGGTGTTTTCACTAGCAAGCTAACAGTCTTATTGCCCTCAAGAGACTCTGATTCTAGAAGCAGACAGAACAGGCACCTACTAAAACAGCTTTGGAAAGTTTACAGAATGACAGCAAACAGTAGCAGGCCACCACCCTCTGACTCCAAGCAGCCAAACCACAGAATCTATAAGACTCTGAGAGGCCAGAGTGGGTTCGAAATGCCCTGAACTCTGGGTACAATTATCAAGGCTTCAGTTTCTTAGAGAGTTTTAGCTCTGGATTGGTAAGAGGTCGATGGGGAGAAAACAATGAACAGAACTGAAAAAAATAAATGTAAAGGGTTGCTACTTCTGGCTAACAAAAGAGAGAAGTGATGGGAGAAATGCTGAGCATTTTTTAAAACAAATAAATGAAACATATCTCCCTTTAGGCTGATTTCCTGAGCCTCTGGCTGAGTTACCTTGAGAATCTTGGATCAGACAAGAATAAATCTGAGTTCCACTAGAATATTTGTCCCCAGAGAAAAGATCAAGCATTCACAGAAATGGAAAGGGATTTATTAGACAATAAATAAGACAGTAATAACGGATTTTAGCTCATTATTGAAGAGTTCAGGATAGGCAATGCTCTTTTAAAAAAAAATAAATTGTAATGGGAGAAAAAGAAACAATTTTAATTCATACACATGGAGGTTTCACAGAAATGGGACCTAAGAAGTGGCCAAAGAAGTGGCAACTTTTATACTTTTTAGACAAAGAAACAATAAATTTGTGAGAAATTTTAAGTTTTTTAAGCTTGTAGACAGTTAACACAAGACAGAATTTGGGTGACTGCTTACAAAATTGTCTTACAATTTTGTTGCAATGATTACAGTGTCTACATTACAATCGTCTACAATGATTACAAAATGATTGTCTGGACATTTATTTAAAGGCAGATAAAGAAGGAAAGGTACACTGGACCCACATGTCCTCTCCTTGGTTCTTCCCCTTCCCCAGGATCTAAAAGCAGCAACTGCTGAAAGGTTATATAGAAGGAAAGGAGTAGACAGAGGATATAACTGAAATAATCAAGGCCCCAAGCTAGAAGCCTTGCCTTCGCTAGAATCACCCTGGTTATCTCCACCTCAACTCGCTCTGCAACCTGACATCAGGACTGTTTACAATGTTGTAGGCAGTACAGCCCATTTTTTACTTTTCACCCAGGTGTGTGGCATGGAACCAGATGTTTGGCATCAAGGAAGCAAATATCCATGTGACCAAGCTGTTTACATTTCATTAGGATTTTTCATCAGTAAGGTGCACTCCCTGCTGATGTACATCTTAATTACAATTAGGAGCTGTATTTACCCCGGAGGAGTCTCCCGATTAGCACAACCACACTATAGGATCAGTTTCAGAATCATCCTCGGAAAATGTGGTTCCCACTTCCCCTAAGTCATCTCTAAGAAATCAAAATTCACACACAACTTCCTTCCAGAGTGTGTTTTTCTACTACGAAAAAATATTAGCTAGATTTTAGTCCAAACTAATTCTGCAGTCATAGTTCATGTAGGGAACAGATCTCTTCCCCTCAACTGCTAAATAGCCCAGAGCCTTTTTTCTCCCTAAAAGCAGAGCATTAACTTAAAAATGAAAGATGCATGATAAAAGAGCATAGGTTGGGGCTGGGAGCGAGGGAGGATGGGAGGAATTCAGGGGCTCCAGTACTCCCTCAAGGGATGCATGTTAAAAGTGAGGCCCAAGACCCTGGAGACTTTAATCAACTTTCCCCCTCCAACCTCCAAAGAATGAATCGGTTGTCTCCACAGGCGCAGCCCGGCTCTTCCCTCTCATTGTGTACCGGCTCAGACTCAGCAAGGATCCCAGCTTCCCGCAGCGAACTAAGACGCCGGAGCTTTCGGTGAAGTCTTTCTCTAACTGTTGCGATTGTCTTTGGAGATTACCAAAATCAAGTATGTATTAGCTGGCTTTTCCCCTCTTCTTCGCAACACACACACACACACGTGCACTTAGGAGCGGCAGGCCGCCTCTGACAGCACATTTTGCACAAAGTGGCGGTGGCGGCAGCGCACACGTTTTGGCCTCCATCGTGAGCCTCCAGAAGCCCGGCGAGTCGGGCACCGTGGAGATGCGAGGCCGCCCGAGCCCCAGGAGGACAGGGCTTTTGTTTGGGTCGATCTGCGGACGACACAGACTCTCGCAGGCACCCCTGAAAATACAAACTCCCTTCTGGACCACGCTCTCCAGGACCGCTACGATTTGGGAGCAGGATGGACCTGAACACAAGTTGGAAGCGCATTTAGGGGTCCAACGAGAGATGGGGAGGCGAAAAGCAACCCATCGCCCCACGAACCCCAACCCCTCCACGCTTCCTGTTAGCGCTGACAACTGAGGCTGGGCGCCCGGAAAGAAGTCCCGGGCGCACCTCCGGCCCGCACCGAGGTTCGCGGGTGAATCCTCGCCTGTCTCCCCGGCGCCTAAGGTCGCGCTGGAGAGTCACCCGACGGGACGCCGGCCGCCCCCCGAGGCGCGTGCGGAGCTTCCCGTCTACCCAATGTCGGACGAACCGGCTGGAGGATGGCCGGGGCCGGACGGGCCCGCAAACTGGCCGATGCGCCTCTTACCTTGGGCAGTGGCCCCGCGCGCCGCCAGCAGCAGCGCGGCCAGCAGCGGCAGGAGCGGCGGGCGCGCCCCGTGGCGGCGCGGCCGGTGCATTCCTCCTCTCGCGGCGGCGGCGGCGGTGGCTCCCAGGCCGCGCGCAGAACATCCACGGGTTCTGCTCGGGGTCCCAGCCACCTCGTCCCGGTCGCTCTCCCCGCAGGATGCCAGGGGAGTCTGCGAAGTTCTTTGTCCGTCTAACCTGCTCCTTCGCCTTCGCCCAGCCGCTCAGGACCCCGTAAGCGCGGTCCCTCCCCAGCCCTCTGGCTGCAGCCTCGCCTCGGCCGGACAGTCAGTTCAGTCGCGGGCTGTCGGGGTCGCACTCGCGGAGGGCGAGTCTCGCCCGCGCAGACTCTGAGAACAGCGCGCCCTGCGCCCGGGGGCTGCCGTCCCGGGGCTCCCTCCGTGGCGGCCGCAGCGGCTCCTCCCGCTCTGCGCGCTGGCTCTCTTGCACTCAGCCTCCCTCAACTTGTCACTTTCCACCAACTCTCCAGCCCAGCGCCTGGGCCCCGACCAATGGCAGAGGCGGACCCAGGCCGGCGACCCAGCGCCCTCTGCTGCCGCCTTTCAACACCCGCATTCCCGCGCCTCCAGCAAGCCCACCTCCCCTCCCCCACGACACCTCAAACCTGCAGCCGGGGGGACCTCGGGGCCACTTGACAGAAAGGGAAACCGAGGCTCGGGGAGGTTTATCTGGCTCGCAAACCGGTGGCTGAATGACTTAGTTAGGAGTCCCAGATGGTAGCGATCTCAGCTTTTCCTCTGTTAGCAGTGTAACCCTGGGTAATAGAACATTTAGTGATACCATGCAATTTCCCTTTTGAGTTTCTCTTTGACCCATAAAGTGATTTATAGTTTCTCAATTTCTAATTTCACTGCATTGAAATCAAAGTCATCTGTACCGTTTCCTTTTGGAGACTTACTGAAGATTTCTCTGTAGTCAGTTTCTGTCAGTGTCCCCTTGGTCTCTTCAAAGAAGGTGTTTTTCTGTCTTCAGAATTGGAGGTAGGTGGCGATCTCAGTTTGACCTCTTATTTATTACGTTACTTAGGCCTTCTGTGCCTTTGCATTTTTTTTTTTTTTCAGCTGCTTGGCCAAAGGGATCATTAAACTCTCCTACTAACAGTATGTTTTTGTCCATTTCTCCTAGTTAAGCACTATGAATTTTGTGATGCATAAATGCTCATGACCTTGTAGAGAGGGCCTTTGATCATATAGGGTGTTGAGCACCTGCTGTGTTCCAGGCCCTGCTTTAGGCTATGAGTGTGCAAGAGCAAAAAGGGACACCAGCCAGTGTTGGCCTAGAGGAACACCGAGAAACCCACAGTATAAATAATCAGGTACTGAATACCTCTTTGCCTAGTGCTTTGTGTGCATTTGTTCCTGCATCTTCCATTGGCACTTAAAAAAACAGTCATCACAAATTTTTATGTCTCTTTGCACTTTTACATAGATTATCATCATAATACAGTTTTAGAGATTGAAATGCAAAGAATAAAAAAGAGTAAGTGACTTCCCCAGAGTCACACAGATAATGGATGGCCAAGCCAAGGCTCAGTCTCTTGGGACTTCCCTGGTGGTCCAGTGGCTAAGATTCCGCATTCCTAGTGCAGGGGGCCTGGGTTTGATCCCCAGTCAGGGAATTATTAATAGATCCCACAATCGACAATGAAGATCCTGCATGCCATAAGAAACATTGAAGATCCCATGTTACAACTAAGACTAGGTGCAGCCAAATAAATAAAAGAGTATTTAAAAAAAAACAAAACACCAGACTCAGTCTCTTTACCATGATGGGCCTAAAAACTCTTGGCCAGAGCCTGGCATATAATAAGCACTTGATGATGGTCAGTAGTCATAATTGCTGCAGCATTAGCCTCTAAGAACCTAGTTTTAGGATTTTATAATGAGCAGTCATCTCATTGAAGGCAAGGACTTTGTAGCCCAAATTATGTCCCAGCAGATCCTAGACTGTAGGCTCGAGGCCCTCTGCCTTCAGGCAGGTGAATGACTAACCCATGTGGGACAAACAGTCACTTATTCTTCTCAGGACTTCAGAGCAAGAGTGTCTCCAGCTGCCCTGGTAGCCTTTCCCCTTTCTATCACTCTGACCTGAGGTCAAGGAATGATGGACAGAGAGGCCTCTTGGGTCAACCAGTTTATCACCCAGATAGGTCTGTCCTCAAGTTTTTCTGCCTGAGACCCATTCAACCCTATCTCAATTATCTCCTGTCACTTGCCTGAGGAACTTACTGCACAAGGTTCTCTTGTTAGAAAACTGTCTTTGATGGTCGGCCTCAATATACCATGGCCCAGAAATCAGAGGAATTTCAGGACACTGAGAATCCTGGCTTGCTACACAGTCTTCCATCGTCTACAAAACACACTCAGTTGTCAGACAAGGAGCCTTTCCTGTCCACTCACCCTGCCCCCAAACCCCACCCCATAACGGCTCGGCCCAGGTATCTCAGGTAACAGATGGCTGCCAGTGCTGAGTATACAGAACTTAATGGCACTTTTATCAGTACTTAAGCTTTTCAGGAACTTAATCACAGAATCATAGATATGAGGAATGTGACAGCTGGAAAGGGCCTTGGAAATTACCCCCCTTAACATTTTATATAGGAGAAACCGGGGAGTCAGGAAGGTGAAACTCCCTTGCCCGCGGTCCCACAGCTGGCCACAGCCAAAACTGGAACCTGCATCAACCAGTCCAGACCTGGGTAAGCACTCCCGCAGTCATCCTAGACCC
This sequence comes from Okapia johnstoni, assembly GCA_024291935.2. NCBI lineage: Eukaryota > Metazoa > Chordata > Mammalia > Artiodactyla > Giraffidae > Okapia > Okapia johnstoni. The sequence continues at coordinate 61,460,626 of CM044315.1, forward strand.
TTGGAAATTTAGCTATAATATTTTGTTGTTGTTGTTGTTTAGTCGCTAAATTATGTCTGGCTCTTTTATGATCCCATGGACTGTAGCCCACCAGGCACCTCTGTCCATGGAATTTTCCGGGCAGGAGTACAAGAGTAGGTTGCCATTTCCTACTCCAGGGGATCTTCCCAACCCAGGGATTGAATCCGTGTCTCCTGCATCTCCTGCATTTTTAGGCAGACTCTTGACCACTGCGCTACCTGGGAAACCCCTGAGCTTACTTAGACCATCAAAATTCCTATGAGGTCAGTGTTATCTTTATTTTTCACAAAGAAACTAAAGTAAAACAAGGAGAAGAAATTTGCCCCAAAGTTGCTTAATTTCTTTCATTAGTTAAAAGAAAATACAAATATGTACTTCACAGAATGGGAAATTTCAGTTAAATAAAAAATGTGAAGTGTTTAGCACAGCACTGAGCATTTGCTTAACAAATGTTTTTTATCACTCTTAAAAAAAAAAGAAAGTTGCCCAAAACCACAAAATCAAGGCAAAAAGGTAGAACTCAAGCCTAAGTCAAATCTCTCTCTACATTATACCCAAGTAGTGGGATGTGTAAAAAAGGATACAAGCAATAGAAATGCTCATCTTGCAGACCTCCTATGGCCCTGCCCTCTCCCTTAATCTCTCCAGTCACTGATGCAAATGGATCAGATAATCCAGGAGGAGCCACTGTCTTCAGAGTTGTGGCTACAGCTATGCTGTACAACCTGCTGAGGTTCTGCTGCTGAGAGGGACCACCATCCACCGTTACCTCTCCCAGGAGCACACACTCATGGCTCTGTGTATTATTACTGTGGACACTTGGAAGGCACAACTGTGGTAAGTCACAGTGGGAAGGTGGAAAAGGTGCAGGATAGTGACAAATCAATGGGGTGCAAAGGAGAACACAGAAGAAGCTACCTTATATTTTGGAAAGTGGTTGCAGAGAGAGATTCATATGGGGCATTTGCTTGACTTACCAACAAATACAGCCATTAGTTTTTCATCTTGGAGAAACCAAGTAGAATGATGGTTACACGTGAGGACTCAGGAGCCAGATAACATGGATTCAAATCCTAGGTTTGTACCTAATCGCTGCGAGAGCTTGAGTCTCTGTAATATTCACCAACTAACTTTGTCCTAAAGATTAAATTAGTTAACACTTGTAAAGGGTGTAGCCCAGTGCTTATCACACAGTAAGCAACCAATATTTATTAGATATTATAATTAGTGATTAAGAACAGGGGCCCTAGCACTAGACAGACCTGGCTAGATGAACTGAACAAATCATTTTACTTCTTTATCGTATAATATTCTCATCAGAAAAAAGCAGAGATAATAATAGACCCAATCCTACAAAGTTATTTTAAATATAAAATTGTATATTACATACCTTGACTATAAAATCTCAACACAGTGTATAGCATGGTACCTATTCAATAAATTGCTTATTATTTTTGTCTCCAAACTTCTACGTTATGCGGTGAGAGAAGGGCATGAATATGGTGATCACACAGGTTGGATTTCTAGCATAATCTTGATATCATATATATTTTGTTCCAGTAGCTTCACAGGTCCATTTGTATAGGGGTAAAAAGCTGATAAAAAGACACATGTGCTCCCTGTTGCACCCCAAGGTTATGCTCTTCTGGTTCACGCTGTACCAATGAGATACCGTGTGTGTTTAACATCTCCTCGTTTTAGTATCTCCATCAGTTCATTAACAAGAAATTCACGAACAATAAGGGCTTGTAACTAGTACCAAGATGTTATACCCTATAAAACTTCTGAAAAAAAATATAGGAAAAAATCTTAGCTGTCTTGGGTTTGGTGAAGATTTATTAAAGAAGACACAAAAGTCAGGAACTGTAAAAGAAAATAATGATAAGTTATATTTCTTCAAAATTAAAAGCTATTGCTTTCTGAAAGACATTGCTATGAAAATAAAAAGGTAAACCACCGTCTAGAATAAAATATTAGCAAAGCATATATCTGACTAGGGACTTGCATATAGACTATACAAAGCACTCTTACAACTCAGTAAATCTTTAATCCAATTTTCTGTTGATGGGTGGAGCTGTGTTCCCACCCTGCTATTTACCAGGGCCAAACTATGGTGGAGGTAATGAAGATAATGGTGACCTCCTTCAAAACATCCCATGCAGGTACTGCTACACTCACTGCCCCCAACCCTGCAGCAGGCCACCACTGACCCACGCCTCTGCTGGAGACTGCTGGACACTCCCAGACAAGTCTGGATCACTCTCTTGTGGGGTCACTGCTCCTTTCTCCTGGGTCCTGGTGCACAAAGTTCTGTTTGTGCCCTCCAAGAGTCTTTCCCAGTCCTGTGTAAGTTGTGGCAGCTATGTGGTGGGATTAATGGCAACCTCCTCCAAGAGAGCTTATACCATACCTAAGCCTGCTGCACCCAGAGCCCCTGTCCCTGTGGCAGTCCACTGCTGACCCGTACCTACACAGGAGATGCTCAAACACATTTCTGTCTCAGTTTCTGTGGGGTCTCTGGGTCCTGGTGTGCACAAGGTTTGTTTGAGCCCTCTTGGAGACTCTGATGGGAATGGGGTCTGATTCTAAATGCAAAATTCACCCCTCCTACCGTCTTGCTCGGGTATCTCCTTTGCCCTTGGACGTGGGGTATCTCCTCATAGCCACTCCAGTGCCTATTGTCTTACTGGGGTTTCTCTGACCTTGGACATGGGGTATCTCTTCTCAGCCTCTCTAGCACTGTGCAGCCACCCTGTGCCGCTCAAGTACCGACCTTATCTTCACAACCCAGATAATCAAGATGGTGTGATCACTCACCTAGAGCCAGACATCCTGGAATGTGAAGTCAAGTGGGCCTTAGGAAGCATCACTACAAACAAAGCTAGTGGAGGTGATGGAATTCCAGTTGAGCTATTTCAAATCCTAAAAGATGATGCTGTGAAAGTGCTGCACCCAATATGCCAGTAAATGTGGAAAACTCAGCAGTGGCCACAGGACTGGAAAAGGTCAGTTTTCACTCCAATCCCAAAGAAAGGCAATGCCAAAGAATGCTCAAACTACCATACAATTGCACTCATCTCACATGCTAGTAAAGTAATGCTCAAAATTCTCCAAGCCAGCCTTCAACAATACGAGAACCGTGAACTTCCAGATTTCAAGCTGGATTTAGAAAAGGCAGAGGAACCAGAGATCAAATTCCCAACATCTGCTGGATAATCAAAAAAGAAAGTTTCAGAAAAACATCTATTTCTGCTTTATTGACTATGCCAAAGCCTTTGACTGTTTGGATCACAATAAACTGTGGAAAATTCTGAAAGAGATGGGAATACCAGACAACCTGACCTGCCTCTTGATAAATCTGTATGCAGGTCAGGAAGCAACAGTTAGAACTGGACATGGAACAACAGACTGGTTCCAAATAGGAAAAGGAGTATGTCAAGCCTGTATATTGTCATCCTGCTTATTTAACTTATATGTAGAGTACATCATGAGAAATACTGGGCTGGATGAAGCACAAGCTGGAATCAAGATTGCTGAGAGAAATATCAATAACCTCAGATATGCAGATGACACCACCCTTATGACAGAGAGTGAAGAAGAACTAAAGAGCCTCTTGATGAAAGTGAAAGAAGAGAGTGAAAAAATTGGCTTAGAGCTCAACATTCAGAAAACTAAGATCATGGCATCCGGTCCGATCACTTCATGGCAAGTAAATGGGGAAACAGTGGAAACAGTGTCAGACTTTATTTTGGGGGGGCTCCAAAATCACTGCAGATGGTGACTGGAGCCATGAAATTAAAAGACGCTTACTCCTTGGAAGGAAAGTTGTGACCAACCTAAACAGCATATTAAAAAGCAGAGATATTACTTTGCCAACAAAGGCCCACCTAGTCAAGGCTATGGTTTTTCCAGTAGTCATGTATGGATGTGAGAGTTGGACTATAAAGAAAGCTGAGCGCTGAAGAACTGATGCTTTTGAACTGTGGTGTTTGAGAAGACACTGGAGAGTCCCTTGGACTGCAAGGAGCTCTAACCAGTCCATCCTAAAGGAGATCAGTCCTGGGTGTTCATTGGAAGGACTGATGTTGAAGCTGAAACTCCAATACTTTGGCCACCTGATGCGAAGAGCTGACACATTTGAAAAGACCCTGATGCTGGGAAAGATTGAAGGCAGGAGGAGAAGGGGACAACAGAGGATGAGATGGTTGGATGGCATCATCAACTCAATGGACATGAGTTTGGGTAAACTCCAGCAGTTGGTGATGGACAGAGAGTCCTGGCGTGCTGCGGTTCATGGGGTCGCAAAGAGTCAGACATGACTGAGCAACTGAACTAAACTGAACTTACAACTCAATGACGAGAAGAGAAACAACCTAATTCTAAAAATGGGCAAAATATATGAACAAAAACCACCAAAGAAGATATATAGATGACAAAGAAACATTAAAAGATGTTCAGCATCATTACTTATCAAGGAAATTCAAAGGAAAACCATGCTGAAATACTACTACCTACCCACTAGAGTGGCCAAAGGTAAAAAGATGAACCATAATATCAAGTGCTGGCAAGGATGAGGAGCAATTAAAGCTCTCATATGTTGTTGATGGGAATGTAAAATGGTACAATCTCTTTGGAAAACAGTTTTCCAGTTAAGAGCTAACTTTAATCTACCACTTGATCCCACTGTTCCACTTCTAGGTATTTTTCCAAGACAAATGAAAATATATGCCCAAAGACTTTCACACAAAACTTCATAGTGGCTTTATATTTTCATTGCCAATCACTGGAAACAACCCAAATGTCCATCAACATTTGGATAGACTAGCCCCAGTGTCCAAACAATGAAATATTAATACTATTCATCAGTAAAAAGCAATAAATTATTAATACATATAGTAACATGGATGAATATAAAGATACTTATGCTTAGTGAAAGAAGCTAGATTTTTAAAATATATATATAACATGATTCAGTTTATATAGAATTCTAGAAAATGCAAACTAATCTGTGATGACAAAAAACAAATCATTGTTTTCCTGAGGACAGAGAAATGGAAGGATGGATGACAAACAGGCATAAGGACATTTTGGGGAGTGATTGATATGTTTACTACTTTGATTGTGGTTATGATTTTACAGTATATACGTATGTCAAAACTCACTGCAGCAGTCTGGATCCAATCAGGTGATAGACACCACACCATAGACTAAGCAGAGGAAGTTTAATTCTAATTCTAAGATTTATTAATTATTAACTATGATAAAAGAGTAACCATAAGACTTAAGGAAACTATATATGTTATCCTAGGGCTGAAGGAGTACTTGAAGGAAGATAAACTTAGAAGAGCTTCAGACCTCACTGAAGAAGGTATGATTCAGCCCACCAGGCAGCAGCAAAGGTTATTGAATTGGCCAGACTAAAGCAAGCAATAGGGCCCCGCTTAAAAGCAACTAATGACATAAGCATGCAGTGGGAGTCTGGGTTCAGGTGTGGACAAGAGGCTTTTAGAACAGGTGGGCAGTGTGGGGTTTGCAGATGGAGCTGCAGTGCTGTGTGTAGCCCTTTACACCTTGGAGCCACAGATGGGATGTGGGGACTTACAGTAGGAATATCTTCTCAGTGTGTGACCACAGGTAACTGCATGCAAGCCACACTCTAGCTTTGGTTTCTATGTTGAGAAGTCTGCGAAAAAGATTATCACCAGGCCAAGGCTAGAGGTAGACTCTTGGCACCTCCACCCGTGTTGTCATACCCACCCCACCTGGCCCATGCTGGAAACTGCAAGAAACCTCTTCCTCCAGCAATGTCACTCTAGACCTGGCTATGAAAAATGATCACTTTAAAGGAGAAATGCTTAAACAAATTCCATTACTGAGTATACAGCATATATTGAAATGTACCCTCAGAACTGAGAGCAATAAGTTGATAACTGACATGATAACAAATTATATACTCTAACAGCTCATGCAACTCAATATCGAAAAGCCAAACAACACAATTAAAAATGAGCAGAAGACCTAAATAGACATTTCTCCAAAGAAGACATGCAGATGGCCAACAGAGAAATGCAAATCAAAACAAAAATGAGGTATCACCTCGCACTGATCAGAATGGCCTTAATCAAAAAGTCTATAGATAATAAATGCTGGCGAGGGTGTGGAGAAAAGAAAACCCTTCTATACTGTTGGTAGGAATGTAAATTGATGCAGCCACTATGGAAAACAGTCTGGAGTTTCCTTAAAAAAACTAAAGATAGAATTACCATACGATCCAGCAATCTCACTTCTGGGAATATATCCAGAGAAGACAAAAACTCTAATTCAAAAAGATACATGCACCCCACTGTTCATAGCAAAATTGTTTACAATAGCCAAGACATGGCAGCAACCTAAGTGTCCATCAACAGGTGAATAGATAAAGGTGTGGTATATATCTACAATAGAATATTATACTGCTATAAAAATAAAGTGAAATATTGCCATTTGCAGCAACATGGATGGACCTAGAGATTACTATACTAAGTGAAGTAAAGTCAGAGAAAGATAAATATTATATGGTATCACTCATATGTGGAATCTAAAAAATAATGTAAATCAACTTCTTTAAAAAACAGAAACAGACTTACAGCCATAGAAACAGACTTACAGCCATAGAACAGACTTACAGCCATAGAAACAGACTTACAGCCATAGAAACAGACTTACAGCCATAGAAACAGACTTACAGCCATAGAAACAGACTTACAGCCATAGAAACAGACTTACAGCCATAGAAACAGACTTACAGCCATAGAACAGACTTACAGCCATAGAAACAGACTTACAGCCATAGAACAGACTTACAGCCATAGAAACAGACTTACAGCCATAGAAACAGACTTACAGCCATAGAACAGACTTACAGCCATAGAAACAGACTTACAGCCATAGAAACAGACTTACAGCCATAGAAACAGACTTACAGCCATAGAAACAGACTTACAGCCATAGAAACAGACTTACAGCCACAGAAACAGACTTACAGCCACAGAAACAGACTTACAGCCATAGAAACAGACTTACAGCCATAGAAACAGACTTACAGCCATAGAAACAGACTTACAGCCATAGAAACAGACTTACAGCCATAGAACAGACTTACAGCCATAGAAACAGACTTACAGCCATAGAAACAGACTTACAGCCATAGAAACAGACTTACAGCCATAGAAACAGACTTACAGCCATAGAAACAGACTTACAGCCATAGAAACAGACTTACAGCCATAGAAACAGACTTACAGCCATAGAACAGACTTACAGCCATAGAAACAGACTTACAGCCATAGAAACAGACTTACAGCCATAGAACAGACTTACAGCCATAGAAACAGACTTACAGCCATAGAAACAGACTTACAGCCATAGAACAGACTTACAGCCATAGAAACAGACTTACAGCCATAGAAACAGACTTACAGCCATAGAAACAGACTTACAGCCATAGAACAGACTTACAGCCATAGAAACAGACTTACAGCCATAGAAACAGACTTACAGCCATAGAACAGACTTACAGCCATAGAAACAGACTTACAGCCATAGAAACAGACTTACAGCCATAGAACAGACTTACAGCCATAGAAACAGACTTACAGCCACAGAAACAGACTTACAGCCACAGAAACAGACTTACAGCCATAGAAACAGACTTACAGCCATAGAAACAGACTTACAGCCATAGAAACAGACTTACAGCCATAGAAACAGACTTACAGCCATAGAAACAGACTTACAGCCATAGAAACAGACTTACAGCCATAGAAACAGACTTACAGCCATAGAAACAGACTTACAGCCATAGAAACAGACTTACAGCCATAGAAACAGACTTACAGCCATAGAAACAGACTTACAGCCATAGAAACAGACTTACAGCCATAGAACAGACTTACAGCCATAGAAACAGACTTACAGCCATAGAAACAGACTTACAGCCATAGAAACAGACTTACAGCCATAGAAAACAGACTTACAGCCATAGAAACAGACTTACAGCCATAGAACAGACTTACAGCCATAGAAACAGACTTACAGCCATAGAAACAGACTTACAGCCATAGAACAGACTTACAGCCATAGAAACAGACTTACAGCCATAGAAAACAAACTTCTGGTTACCAAAGAGGAAGGCGGGAGATGGGTAAATTAAGAGTATGGGATTAATATACATCACTATACATAAAATAGATAAACAACAAGGATTTACTATACAGCACATGAAACCATATTTAATGTCTTATAATAACCTGATATTGGAAATGGAAAAATTGATAATGATTTTGATAATGGAAAAGAATCTGATGGCGTACACCTGAAGCTAACACAACATGGTAAATCAACTATAGTTTAATAAACTAAAATTTTTTTAATTGTACACTTTAAATATATTCAGTTTAAAGTACGTATGTCAGTGGTGCCTCAATAAACTTTCAAAGTAATATATGCTGACAGTACCATTTAGAGAAAGGTTTTAAACATAAGAGATAAAAATAAATAAGAAAAAAGTAACTTGGAAGAAATGGAATAAGAAGAAGAAAATTCACACACACATTCTGTTGTTCACACACTCAGGGAGATAAGTGACAAGCTGCTTTTATGGAATAAGAACAGGATGCAGGGGTGGGGAGAGGGAGGAAGATGTGAGAACAACAATAGTCCCGGAAATTAGAAATAATTATTATGTCTGAAACAAAAATAAAAGGCTTGGACAAATGCTTTCAAAATTCTGAAGGTAAATTATTTTTTACTTAGAATTCTACACTCAACTAAACTATCATTTGAAGTGAGAGAAGAACATCTGCCAACAAGCAGATCCTCAAAATCATCTTCCATATATATATATATATATATATATATATATATATATACAATGTGTTAGTTTCCTATGGGCTCGGTAACAAATTACCACAAACTTGGTGGGTTAAAACAATACCAATTTATTCTCTTATTTTGGTAACCAGAAGTGCAAAGTCAGTTTTATTAGGCTAAAACTAAGGTGTCAACTGGACTGGCTCCTTCTGAAGGCTCTAGGAGAGAATATGGTTATCCCAGCTTTGAGAGCTATGCTCCTTGGGTCATGACAATCTTCTAAGCCAGCAGTGTAGCATCTTCAAATCACTCTGCACTTCATCTTTACATCTGCACTCTTATAAAGACCTTTGTGCTTACATAGGACTCACTTGGATAATCCAGCGGATAATCTCCTCATCACAAAATCCTCAGTCACATCTGCAAAGTCTCTTTTGCTATGTACAGAAGCAAAGTCTCTTTTGCTATGTAAAGAAGCAAATTTGGTATGTAAAGAACAGGTTCTGGAGATGAGGACAGGGGGATCGTTAGGAAGTCTTTAGTCTACCATATACCCTCTCCAAGGATACTATCAGAGGATATGTGGCAGCTATTCGTAAAGTAAACAAACAAAAATGGATACTTAGAATCTAGGTAAAAGAGGAGAGGAATTTTCAGGATGATAAAGAATGTGTACTGAGGAAGGAAACTGAATAATTGATCAGGGAGAATTATCCAAGATTGGAACAGGTCTGAAGACTTTAGGAGAAAAATTACCATCTGATAGATGCTTAGGTGAATTTAGGCCTAAGAGAAACTTTTGCTTTTTCAGAAAAGTTTTGGGAGAAATTGGTGATAAACATGTAGAAAACTAAACAAATATAAACAGTGATTAACTCCATGGAGTACCAAAAAACAGTTGTACAAAAAAGGAAAAATAAACATAGCATGTTACATGGTTTAGCTGTAGCTAGAAATTACATAGACATCATACTGCAAACACTGAATCCAACCAAAATTACAATCAATATGAGAGTGGGAGAATGGGCAGTATACACTGTTGTGTGTGGGGGTGATTGTGAAAGGGAGGTCATAATTCATAGTGGAAAGTTGAATAGATAATGACTAAAAACAAGGTCCTACTGTATAGCTGAAACTCCAATACTTTGCCACCTCTCAGTTGGATGGCATCACCGACTCGATGGACATGGGTTTGGGTGGACTCCGGGAGTTGGTGATGGACAGAGAGGCCTGGCGTGCTGCAATTCATGGGGTCGCAAAGAGTCGGACACGACTGAGCGACTGAACTGAACTGAACTGTATAGCACAGAGTTCTATATTCAATATCCTATGATAAACCATAATAGAAAAGAATATTTTTAAAAAGAATGTATATATATGTGTAACTTAATCACTTTGTTGTACAGCAGAACTTAACATGACAATGTAAATCAACTATACTTCAATCAAATAGGAAATAAATAGATCATGACTAAAACTGATCAGGATATAGGTATATAATATTTATTTGAGATCATGAAGAGAAATATTGAAAGAAAGGATTAAAAGGATTCTAAATCAAGGAGTAGGTGTGGGAAAGAGGGGCAGATGACAGGAGGACACCAGAATCACTGAGATGCTCAGTAGTGGCCCTCCTCTGTAAGGCCAGAACAGATGTTAAGAGATGCTGTTAGAATACGGATTGTTGATAGTAATAGAGATGATAATATCCCAAAATAAAGGCCAGGTGGAAATGCTTAACCAAAGACACAACATGGACACAATGATTGTGATGAGTAGTGAGGTTGGAGGGGCAGTCAGGGAAGCCTGGCTCACAGAGTTATTTAGATGTTTAATAGAATACAGCATTCCCAAGGAGGAAAATACGTGGGCAGGCAACAAGGGCATTGTTCAAACCATTCAGCCAAAATTAATCGAGTATGGATGATCAGTAAGTGGAAAGCAGTTTCTCCAGTTAAAAAAAAAAAAATCATGGTACTTTATCAGGTTTCAGGTCAGAACCAGTTTCTTGACCAGAAACTCAGTTGGCTGAAGGAGAGGCATATCCTTAAGAAGAAGGTCCCTATCACAAACATATAAAAGAAAAAGCTCTTCCCCAAGTGGAGTGCAAGTGGTCTTGCTGCTTGGACCCATATGACCAGTGCTGTGCTCAGTCGCTCAGTCATGTCCAACTCTTTGGGACCCCATAGGTTGCAGCCCACCAGGATCCTTTGTCCGTGGGGATTTTCCAGGCAGGAATACTAGCGTGGGTTGCCATGCCCTTCTCCAGGGGATCTTCCCAACTCAGGGATTGAATCCTTCTCCCACATTGCAGGTGGATTCTTTACCATCTGATCTATCAGAGAAGCTCAAGAATACTGGAGGGGGTAGCCTATCCCTTCTCCAGGGGAACTTCCTGACCCAGGGATTGAACCAGGGTCTCCTGTATTTCAGGTGGATTCTTTGAGCTACCAGGGAAGCCAATTCTATATTATTGGAGGGTGTCTGTAGTGGGAAAAATCATATGGAATTAGCTGCAACCTTCAGTAGAAGAATCACAGTATAGACCTCTAGGGTTTTGTGTGGCCATGCCATGTGTAATAAACTGTGACACACTAGTCAAAAAACAGCATCTTTATGATAATCTTAAGTCCATCCATGTTGCTGCCAATGACATTATTTCATTCTTCCTTATGTCCAAATAATATTTCATTGTCTATATGTACCACATCGTCTTTAGCCAACCCTCTGTTGATGAACATTTAGATTGCTTCCATGTTTTTACTATTAGACTATCATACCAAGTAAAATCGCGAGAGACAAATATCATATCAGTCAGTCAGTCAGGTCAGTCACTCAGTTGTGTCCAACTCTTTGCGACCCCATGAATCGCAGCACGCCAGGCCTCCCTGTCCATCACCAACTCCCGGAGTTTACCCAAACCCATGTCCATCGAGTCAGTGATGCCATCCAACCATCTCATCCTCTGTCATCCCCTTCTCCTCCTGCCCCCAATCCTTCCCAGCATTAACGTCTTTTCCAATGAGTCAGCTCTTCGTGTGAGGTGGTCAAAGTATTAGAGTTTCAGCTTCAACATCCGTCCTTCCAATGAACACCCAGGATTGATCTCCTTTAGGATGGACTGGTTGGATCTTCTTGCAGTCCAAGGGACTCTCATATCACTTATATGTAAAATGTTTAAAAATGATACAAATGAACTATTTACAGAGCAGAAAGAGATTGACAGATTTCAAAAACAAATTTATGGTTACCAAAGGAGATAAGTGGGATGCAGGGATAAATTAGGAGTTTGAGATTAACATATACCTACTACTACATATAAAATAGATAATCAATAAGGACTTACTGTATTGTACAAGGAACTTTACTCCATATTTTGTAATAATTTATATAGGAAAAGAATCTGAAAAAAGTAGATATATGTGTATGTATAACTGAATCACTTTGCTGTACACACAAAACTAATACAATATTACAAATCAACTAGAAATTAAAATACGCTTACTCCTTGAAAGGAAGGTTTGACCAACCTAGATAGCATATTTAAAAGCAGAGACATTACTTTGCCAACAAAGGTCCGTCTAGTCAAGGCTATGGTTTTTCCAGTGGTCACGTATGGATGTGAGAGTTGGACAGTGAAGAAAGCTGAGTGCTGAAGAACTGATGCTTTTGAACTGTGGTGTTGGAGAAGACTCTTGAGAGTCCCTTGGACTGCAAGGAGATCCAACCAGTCCATCCTAAAGGAGATCAGTCCTGGTTGTTCATTGGAAGGACTGATGTTGAAGCTGAAACTCCAATACTTTGGCCACCTCATGTGAAGAGTTGACTCATTGGAAAAGACCCTAATGCTGGGAAGGATTGGGGGCAGGAGGAGAAGGGGACGACAAAGGATGAGATGGCTGGATGGCATCACTGACTCGATGGACATGGGTTTGGGTAAACTCCGGGAGTTGGTGATGGACAGGAAGGCCTGGCATGCTGCGATTCATGGGGTCGCAAAGAGTCGGACACGACTGAGTGACTGAACTGAACTGATACTTCAATATAAAATAAAAATTAAATGAAAAAAATAGCATTCTTTTCGTGATAATCAGGGCCAGTTACTCCCACCAGGATGATAACTCATTTACTTACATACTGGCCCTTTGGCATGAGGAATCCAAAGTAACCAGACAGTAGCTTAAAATTTAATAGAACTCTTATTGTAAGTTTAGCAGAAGAGTTCCTTCCATGGAGACAAACTCCAAGGTTATGAGGAAGGGAAGTGCAAATTTCATATGTGCTATATTCAAGAGATACACACAGTTTACATATAAAAATACAGACTGAAAGCAAAAAAAAAAAAATTACACCACATCCCTGGGTTGGGAAAATCTCCTGGAGAAGGAAATGACAACCCATTCCAGTACTCTTGCCTGGGAAATCTCATGGACAGAGGAACCTTGTGGGCTACAGTCCATGGGGTAGCAAAGAATTGGACACGACTTAGCAACCAACAGTAGCTGCAACAGTAAAAAACTACAAAATATTAGAGAGAAAATACAGAAAACCTAAATAGAGGGAGAGCTGTATCATGCTCATGAACTGAAAAGCTCAATAATGTAAATATGTCATAAAGGCAGAAAAATATACCAATGAAAGAGAACAGAGAATTCAGTAATAGGCTCTCACAAATATTTAATAACAATTGATTTTTTTCTTTTTACAAAGGCATCAACATAATTCAATTGAAAAAGGAGTCTAAAACATGTGCTGTACCAACTGGAGAAAAAGTGAACCTTGATCTGCACTTTACACCATAAAGAAAAAATAATTTGAATTGAATCAAGGCTTTCATGTAAATTAAAACTGTAAATCTCCTAGAATAAAATATACATGAGTATCTTTGTAAAAATAGGCTAGGCAAAGATTTCTTAGGACATAGAAAGCAGTAATTGTGAAAGAGAAAATTGTTAAATTAGAATTTAGCTAAATTAAAAGCATCTGCTCATCAAAAAAACACCTTTTACTAAATGGTCAATAAACTGATAGAAAAAGTGATCAACATCATTATTTAACAGGGAAATGCAAATTAAAATCACAATGAGCTACCATTTCACATTCATGAGAAAGGCAAAAATTAAAGAGATGAAAACACCAAATTTTGAGAGAATGGAGAGTCACTGAGTTTCTCATTAATTGCTGATGAGAGTGAAAAATGTTATAAGCAACTTGTAGCAAACTCTTTAAAAGTATCTTGTAAAAATAAAAATATCCCTACCTAATGATCCAACAATTTCACTTTGAGATGTTTACCCAAAAGGAAATAAAAATCTATGTACATAATTTGTACAGCAATGTTCATTGCACCTTTATTCGTAAAAGCAAGACACTGGAAGCAATCAAATGTCCACCAAAATAAAAACGAATAAATAAAAAACGAGGCATATTTGTTCTATGGCACATAATCACTAATTCAAAGGAACAAACTGCTGGTGGATATAATGACGTGGACGGATCTCAAAAAACACTATGTTCAGAGCAAGAAGACAGACACAAAAGAGTACTTACTATATGGTTCAATTTTTATGAATTTCAAGAACAGAGATGATTCAGCTGTAGTAGAAATCATATTAGTGGCTGACTCTAGAGGGGGAACTTGCATTCCTCTCTCTCTCCCACAGATAGATTGGAGAGGGACAGGAGGGAAATTCTCAGAGATGAGAATGTTATATATCATAACTGGAGTGGTAGTTATAGTTTTGAAAATTCATCAAACTGCATATATTAAGATACAGGCACTTTATGGAATATACTTACCATATATAAATTATTTTAATATACAGCAGAAAGCAAATGAGAAGGTCAGATGTAGGCATAGGCAAATGCCCAAAGCTGAGTCCAATTACAGCTTTCAGACTTAACCTATGTTTAAAATTTCCCCAGATTGTCAAAGATAGTACAGTGATTCTTCCAGAATCTCCAAGTTGATTCCAGATCCATTGCAGAGTAATTCACTCTCTTAACCTCTAGATGCAGGCTCATATGCAATAATAAAAGGAAGATTTACAGAAATCTTCAAAGCTTAAAACTGCAAACGGTGGTAGAGGGCACCTAGCCATGGGTGGTACTTCTGTGCACTCACAGTAGCAAGGTTGGGAATGCAAAGAGGTGAAGCCAGTGCAATGGGACCTTGGTATACTGGACCGTTTCAATCCAGTGGAGCACCATCCTTGGGAATGCAGGCCAGTATACCCAACTCTTCCCTTCTAAAAGAAACTACAAATTCAAGTATCTTAAATAAAATCTTCCAACTTTGAAATGTTGGCAAATAATTTTCAAATTATATAAAATTAAGTAAGTAGAAAAATCATGTAGAATATATAGGAGAAAACCTTTGTGATCTTGGAGTAGGCAAGTATTTTTAAATTAATGACCAAAAGCACAATCCATAAAAGAATAAATTGATAAATTCAAAGTTAGAAAAATGAAAAACTCTTGCTCTTTGAAGGATCCTTTTGAGAGAATGAAAAGACAGGCCACAGACTGAGAGAGAATACTTGCAAGTCATATATCTGATAAAGGACTTAAATCCAGAGTTTATAATGAACACTCAAACCTCAATAATAAGAAAATAAACAACTCAATTAAAACATGCAAAAGACTCAGACACATTACTAAAGAAGATATGAAATGGCAAATAAGCAATAAAAAGATGCTCAACATCATTAATCATTAAAGAACTTCAAATGAAAACCAAATTAAGATACCACTTATATTTGGCTTCCCAGGTGATGCAGTGGTAAGGAATCTGCCTGCCAATGTAGGAGACACAGAAGACGTGGATTTGATCCCTGCGTCAGAAAGATCCCCTGGAATAGGAAATGGCAACCCAATCCAGTATTCTTGCCTGGAAAATTCCATGGACAGAGGAGCCTGGTGGGCTACAGTCCACAGGGTCACAAAGAGTTGAACATTACTGAGCAACTGAGTATGCAAGCACGCATCTACATATCAGAATGAAAACTTGAAAGACTGGTCATCTAAGTGTTGACAAGGATGAGGAGAAACTGGAACTCTCATACATTGCTGATGGGTGTGTCAAATGATACAACTTTACAAAGCAATTTGGAAATTTCTTAAAAGTTTAACATATACTACCTAGGACCTGCCATACGACTCCTAGACTTTTAACCCAGAAAAATGAAAGCATATGTTCATACAAATTATACATGGTTGGACAGGGCAGGTATATTTGTAGTAGCCCCAATTTGGAACAGCCCAAATATCTATCAACAGCTGAGTAATAAAACAAACCATGGTATTCCGATACAAAGGAAGGAAACAAAGACCCAAATGAGTGAAAGAAGACAGACACCCAAAACAGTTTATTCTTTTTGATTCTTTTCATATAAAATTCTAGGAAATACAAACAAATGTGAAAGGAAGCAGGTCATTGTTTCAGGACAGGGAGTGGGTAGATTAAACAAGGGAAATGAGGAAAATTTGGGGGTGATGAACATGCTCATTATCTTGATTTTCTGACAGTTTTCATGGTTGTGTTCGTGTGTCAAAATTTATCAAATTGTACACTTTATATGTGCTCTTTATTTTATGTCAGTTGTATTACCTCAATAACTAGGTGTTTCTTAAAAACATAAAAAGCTATTTAGGCCCACCCAAAGATATCTCTGGGCTAAATACAGCCCTCGAAATACACCTTCTAAGTGAATTTGCTTCTCCCACCTAAGAGTTAAGAAAATTGAGACCAAGAGATACAGTAACTTGCCCAGATAAGATTCTGCTTGTAAACTCTGTGTCTAGGGGCTAGATAAGAAAACATCATAATAATGTTGTCGATTATGATGATTATTTAAATGAATTATGGTTCCTTATCTATTTTAAGAACTGCTTTCCTCATGGAAAGTAGAGTTTAATATGAGATTTGTTCTGAATCTCCACTCCATCACTAATTAGCTTCATGACCTTGAGCAGTTTCCTTAAAATTTTCAGAATCTCAGTTTCCTTACCTCTGCATTCATATTAAGTATATTTACCTCATAAGGCCTTCTTGAGAAGTAAATAAAATAGTATATGCTCAAATAAATTTTCAATAAATATTAGTTGGGTGAATTTAACCTGTGAGTCAGATAAGTGTATGTAATATGAATTGATACATTATAAAGCTGAAGATGAGCAAAGCTAACTGTTTGCCCTTGATCTTGCAGTTGGGAAAAATAGAGTTAACTTACTCAGTCTCCCAGTTCACAGTCCAGTGTTCTTTTGTAAAAAGGGACATCTCTGAGGTTGCTGGAAAAACAGTTTCTAGATGGAGAGTAGAGAAGTTCTGCTCAAAGAGTCACTTAATTCAGAGATCTCAAAATGGTAGCCTGGTGGCCATATTTGGCCTTCTGAAATGTTTAGAGTCTAAATGTATAGTGTTTTAAGAAATTTAAGTCAACATTTAAAGTTTGAGAGATTTTTACCTAAAAAATGGCAACACTGAGCATTCATTGAGGGATGGCAGTGGGGAGCCTTCTAATCTTCATGGTCTCTACCATCTCTCACACCCTGACACCAGGCCTGCCTCATTTATTATAATATAAAGCTGGACCCATACATGTTTGCATGTACAACCCATTTTCCACTATTCCACCTCACACGGTTAACTGCCATTTCCAGAGGGCCAACCGTGTTTATGATTTGTCATCTAGAAATGATGATGAGCTGTGTTGACATTCAGACAGTCATTCAACAGAACTGACTGCCTAGAGGCTGCATGTGTAAGCAGTTTTTATACACACACACCAGTTGAAGCAGAGATCTTCCAGTATATTTGAGCAATGTAGATATTCAATCTGGACTTTTTGGACACCAGAGTGGATAGACTTTGAGGGTTCTGAATCTCCAATGATCCAACTTAATATCCTACCTTGGTCAGATGTGCCTGGAAGTGCCCTGTCTCCATAGTCCTGGGCTCCAAGAGCCACAGCTTTAAGCGATTTTATGGCCACATTAAGTTTCCCAAGGAAACCAATGGGTGTAAAAGCCAGTGCTGCCGGGGACATGGAGACAGCTCCATGTTAAACCTGAAATGAGCCCATGAAGTAAACACACAAAGTATATTCAGAATAAAAAAGGTGAAAACCAACAGATAACACACAAAAAAATATTATTTTTCTATGTAAAAACGTCAAAACTGCCTACAATTGGTGAATACAAATCACTTCTTGGCTCTGAGATAGTTCTTCACGGCACACAAATGTAAGTTAAAACGCATGCTTGAGACCTTGATGTACATCTGCTCTTGATCTTCTATCAATACAAAATATTTTTCCTTTTTCAACCTAAACACTGAATCAGGAAGCCTGTAATGAACTAAATAGTACTAGTCCATCTAAAAACATTTTTGAAAAACAAAGTCTAGAAATAGATACATCTTCTTATTTGTCTTTCCTAATTACAAAATTTCAATACGAAGAATACCTTGAAGTTTTCGGTATTCTGATTATAGTACATGTTGCCACTATGAAACACAGGTCACCGTGAGGATAATTGCCTTAGATAGTTTGACAGAGCTCTGGAAGAGCCACCCATGGGAGGAGAATCCACTGACCCTCTGTGTGTCTATGGTTTGTTTTGTTTTGCTTTTTCAAACAGTGAAAACGTCGCTGGTCAATACTTTTGTGGTTTTGTTCCCTAGAGAAAATACATGACACACAACCCATTTTCTATGATTGTTTCTCAATAATAGAATTAAAGATCTATTGCCTGGTGTGACTTGTAAACACCATCAACAAAGAAAAGAGCACTCCAAAAACTAACCATCATTGTAAGGCAATATGTTAAATATTCTGAATAATAAACCGAGTGCCACCAGACCCAAGATAGAAGTTGGTATCACAGTACAGAAACATTTCTGTTTTCTTGTCTTACTCAGAGAATCCTCTTTTCTCCAGACTTCCTTATCTCTCTAATAAATGCCAGATTTTATTGACACATTTCATCTGCTTCTTGCCATAGACACCAAGAGCTCTGGAATGTGCTGTCTCTTTTTGGGCCTCATTATCTCCACACATTTGCAGAGACAGCACCATTTTAATTCTCCCAGGCTCTTGACTTTGTTTTTAAACACAGTCCCATCACACACACAGGGCATCTGTTTTCCTCTCAGAAGAGAAGCATGCCTGATTACTTGCCTTTTCCCCTCAGAGAAATGTACTACTCACAGATGACACAAATCTTTTGATCAGCAAGTTTCCAGAGAGATACAGATTTGTTCTTCACAATCAGCAAGAAAGCTGCACTCAATTTTTTTCCTTCACTACAGTTAAAAGAGAAATAAGGGGTGGGGGGATGTGACAGCCTATAAAACTATGACGGACAGGGCATTCTTTAGGGAAAAGAGTAGAAAAACATTTGCAAGATCACCCAGGAAGTTGCACAGAAATTGATCCCTAAAAGTTATGCACAAAATACCCCCATTTGAGCAGAGAGCACTTTGGGGTTTTCCTCTTGGATGCTGGGTCTTTTTTTCTTTTTAAATCTCACTGAACTCTGAGCTCTAGACTCCTAACAATGTTAGGTGTGTATCATCACTACGGGGTTTTTCATCTCTGTGTAACTTTACAGACTAGCTCAGAGAATCCCTGGGCTAGAGGGAATTATTTGGATTCCTGTTTTACAGCTGAAGAAACTGAAGAAGAGAAGCAACGAGTTTCCCACTGAGACACAGAAAGAGCCTGTTTGAGGGGCTCAGTCTTCAAGGTTTCAGAGTTCAAACGCCTACTCAGAACACTACAACAGGGAAACAAGACAGCATTCCAAATCTAGCATGAAATTCTGGATTTTGTTCTTCTCTCTATATAACGCACTAGAGCATATTTGTGTGGGTGGGGATGGCAGCAACAGAAAAAAATGTGATCAAATGGCAGCTATATCCAATATAGTCTTATCCCACATAATTGGATATGACTTAAGAAATAGAGTCATTCTTTCCTGCCACAAACATCAGTTAAACCATTGATGCCAGATACATCTAAATCCTTCCATTTTATTGTGTGTTTGATAATAGCTTATCCTCATAATTTTAAAAAGAAATCATTTGGGTACAGTTGAACTACATACCAAAATTCTTCTTAGAAGATGTAACTTTTGGTACAGAAAGCAAAAGCATTTGGTTCACTAAAAAGAACAATGCCTCCTATGCAAGTAAGTTTATAAAAATTTCTGGGTATATATGGAGACTTTATTTCACATGCAGAAAAGCCCCCTCGTGATGATCCACAAATCCTGATAGAGGCAGTGAGAGAAGGGTAAAAAGCCAGGATAACCCGTTTCTAGTCTTGGTGAGTAATAAAAATGCATGCGTGCTGAGTCATTTCAGTTGTGTCCGACTCTTTGCGAACCTATTGACTGCAGCCCATCAGGTTCCTCTGTCCATGTGATCCTCCAGGCAAGAATCTTGGAGTGGGTTGCCATTTCCTTCTCCAGGGGATCTTCCTGACCCAGGGATCAAACCCACATCTCCTGCATTGGCAGACGAGTTGTTTACCACTAGTGCCACCAGGGAAACCCTAAGTCTCTGTACCCAAAGTTCATTATTAAATCATACAGGTATTTGAAGAATCAAGAGATGTGGGGGACTTCCCTGGTGGTCCAGTGGCCAAGATTCCATGATCCTAATGCAGGGAACTCAGGTTCTATATCTGGTCAGGGAACTAGATCCCATGTGCCACAACTAAGAGTTCACATGCCACAACTAAAGATCTTGCATGCCGCAACTAAGACCTGGTTCAGTGAAATATACAGAATGAGTTGTGAGTGGTCTTTCAGAAGCAAGTAAAGGAATCTGCACATTTAAATGCTAGGTATGCTTATGGATGTGAATATAGATGGCACAAATATATTTCATCTAATCCAACGCCCTTATTTTACAACTGAGAATATGAGGAGTTAGAGAGGGTTAGTGACTTGTCCAAGAGCGCAGAGCTAAGAGTCAAGATGAAAACTCAAGTCCTTGACACTTAGCCAAACGGAAGGTCTTACTTTAGGATCCCTGAGAAGCAGGCTCTGGGACAAGGATTCTAGTGGAAGTGGTTTACTTGGGAAGTCATTCCAGGGACCACTGGCTGGGCAATGGGAAATGAGATAGGGACAGGAAGGAACCAGTCAAGCAAGTTTCCGTCACAGACAACTGGAGTGTCATCCTGCTCGGGGTGGGGTGGGGTGGTGGGTGGACTCAGGGAATCAGCATAGATCTTGCAGCTATCTGAGAGATAAGAAGACTGGGATTGTATCCCATCAGTCACTGGGTGACAGCTGCTGGGGAGAGTGTCAGTTGCCCCCTCATTCCTAGCATGCATCTATGACTGGCATCTTGGTGGCCCCCTAGTCTGATGTACCAGAGATTGGTACAATTCTCCCTACCACTATATTCCATTGCAATGTAAATCCACAAGGACAAGTTCTCTGTTCGTCTGTTTTGTTCATTGTTTTGTTCATGGGGGTTCATTATTTAACCCCCAATCTTAAATAATCAGTGATGACACACTATGGCTATTCATTAAACATTGATTGAATGAATGAAAACATCTCTGACCATTGGCCCATCTGTTTCTCCTTAAACACTCCTCCAGTGAGGAAGTACTCTGGATGAGTTAAGGCAAGTGGGTCCTTTGTCGAGCCATCTCTAATAGAAGTTCTAATAGAAGTTCTCCCTAACATCAGCTTCCTATGTAACACTTCTCTGGGGATAAATCTAATTCCCTGTTCCACTCAAAAGTCCTCTAAATATTTTGGATAGTTGTGTCTGCCTGATTTCTACAGCTGTCCCTTATGACAAAGTCTTTAAACCTTTCTTATAGTAAGAAGGACATGGTTTAGAAGAAACCTCTGCCACTTTCAAGAGGAGTGACCATGGGCAAGATTCTTCTCCCAAGAAATATGACATTAATAAATCTACATTTCAAAGATGCTGCGTAACTGAAACCATGTAGGTAAAGCCCTAATGTATGATGCCCTTTTCCCACAGCTCCACACCTGCCTCTGCAGCAGATAAGACTACCCTTCCACGTCTCCCAATCATCATTAGATGGCACGTTCTCCAAAGAGGATGAGAAGACAGGAAAGATGGAAATCCCTCCACCAATTTTACTACTTTTCAGCTGTTATTTTATTTTATATTTTTTATTTTTATTTTTCTTTTCAGCTGTTATTTTAAAACTCCTACATGAAGAAGGAAATGGAAGCTGTTAACCAACAAGATGGTTGTAGGGAATATGTACTTGCCTTGTCCAAACTCTCTTTGATCTTTAATTCCACAAATACAGAAGCGGTAGTTTAGCGAATGGATGAAATTAGAGTAGAATCCTAAAGTTCAAGCTTGAGGAAATGTCAGAAAATCAGCCTGTAAAAGTAGCAAAAGTGCTGGACTGGAGGTTGAAGAGTTGCTTTCAACTCCTGACTCTGCCACAAACCAGATGAAGGATCTGAGCCCTTTTTATAACCTCTCTTGGATTCAGTTTTCTCATCTAATTTGGGCTAAACTATAACCCCTTAATAAATAAACTGTGGCAATCCAGATAATGGAATATTATTCAGCACTGAAAAAGAGCTATCAAGCCGTGAATAAAACATGAAGGAAACTTAAATGCATAACTTAAGGGAAAGAAGCCAACCTGAAAAGGCTACATACTGTATTATCCCAACTATAGGATATTCTGGAAAAGGTGAAACTATGCAGAGAGTAAAAAGATCAGTAGCTGCAGGGTTAGGTGAGGGAGGGATAAATAGGCAGAACACAGGGGGGTTTTAGGGAAATGATTCTTTATAATGCTATGATGGTAGAAATGGGTCATTATATACTTGTAAAAATCCTTAGAATATATAACACCAAGAATGAACTCTAATGTGAAAACAAAAACAAGCCCACTTTCTGTGTGTTAAATAATAACAGTACCATGTGTCTTATAACTCAAGGTCCACGTGCAGGCTCTGCCATTACCTCCATTTTGCAAACGAGGGAACTGAGCAGCACTGTGACGTGGTCACCAAAGGTGGGATCTGAACCTGGATCTACTGACCACAAGCTTGGGGTTCTTTGCTTTTCACCATATTGCCTAACTCCCAGATTTCAAATCCTCTAAAAATTTCTTGGAAGTTCATGTGTACCTATCTAGTGTCCAGAATACAGAGGAGCTTCTCTGCAAAATCCTTCCATTTGTTTTGTGCTGTCTACAGTTTATGCAGTTTACAGGAAGGCAGCAAAATAGAATGGGCTTTCAAGTCATTTATTAGCTGCATAACCTCAAGCAAGTTCACTTCTCTGAGTCTCAGATTCCTCATTTAGAAAATGGAAATGATGACAGCATTTTCTCTCCAGGAATGTTGTAAGGACTGCGGAGGACAGTGCAAGTCATGCATTCAGCAATTGCCTGCCATAAAGAAGACTAAAGAAGGTCCTGTTATTCTTACATTGGGTATGTTGTACAGGCAGTAAGAGGTACCACTGCATGATGGTTAAAAGTGTGGCTTCAAATCCCAGCTCTGCCACACACTAGCTGTTTATCCTAGGCAAGTTGCTTACCCTCTCTGTGCTTCAGTATCTACCTGTGAAAGGGGGTGAGTGCAATAGTACCTCCCTTGAATGACCTGGTGAGAAGACACTGAGCTAATGCACTGACGATGCTTGGATCCTCATGTAGCACATAGGAAGCTCTGGTCCATGCTAGCTATTGAGATCACATTCCCTCTCTTTCCTTTGATAAATCTCAACTCCATGGTTGTAAGCAATTGCAAGAGCACTTTGAAATATATTCCTCTTTGTTTCAAACACACACCAAAGGAGCCAGCTCTCAGGATGGTCCCCCCACTTCTGACTTGGGGTTGCATTCCATCAGCTCTGATGAGAGTGCTGAAATCCCCTTCCCGGTCTGTATGAACTCCCAGCCCCTGGAGGCCTCTTTGGAGAAAACGGTCCACACTAGCAAGGGCTCTGGAACAGGCAGCACAGATTGGCAAAGCTAGCGAGAGCTGCAGATTCCCTTAGAGTTGGAGTTACAGTTTAGGGACCCCTGGCCTCCTGCATGGGAGTGGAGGAGGGTACTCCTGGCTGACACTAGAATCCTCTTCAAGGCTCCGTCAGGTACCACAGAGGTACTACAGAGAGCAGGCTGTAAGGTACTACAGAGAGGGACAACAATTCTGAGGCCCTGAATCTTGGGTTCATATTCCTCAGCTGAGCCCCCCACAGCTGGTCCCTTGGCTCCGCATGCTCCCTGCTCCGAGTCCCCACCTAGGGTGCATGTTTTCTGCTCTGCACGGGCACTCAGTGCATCTGACAATGCCGGAAACTTCACTCCTTCAGCCGCTCAGATGCTGAACATACCTTACAAACATGTGTCTTTTCACTGTCAAAGAATGCAGAGTGGAATGTTTTGGCCAGATGCTTGAAAGAAAACCCCAGTCAACAATGCTGATTAAAAAAAAAAGAAACATTCTTACTGAGATAGGGGCTAAAATGAAACATTCCTTCAGGTGGCCGCTGTGGTTATCAGCATGTGTGTTACATATTCACCTGGGAACTCTGGTTGGCAGCATCTAGAACTGGTACCACAAATCCCCAAAGTTACCAGGTGTTATGAAGAAGGAAATGGCAACCCACTCCAGTATTCTTGCCTGGGAAATCCCATGGATAGAGGAGCCTCCAATCCATAGGACTGCAAGAGTCAGACACAACTTAGCGACTAAACCACCACTACCAGCAGGGGTTAAGCAAACTCATCTTCCTGAGACGTCTATTTGATCTGATGAAAGCTAAAATTAAAACCTTACTTTTATATTAAGAATATAAGATCTATTTAATATAAACAACATAATTAATCAGAATTCATAAGTTTGAGAGAATTTTTTTGGACCAGAAAACAGGACCTGGTAGTAATTTTGTTCATTCCCCTCTGCTGTAAAGGATGTTTCTCTGGGAAAGTTTTACCCATGTTGGGCCTCAGTCGCGGTGTGAAATGCAAGAGAGAAGACAGCCTCAGACACAGAGGATGGAGCACTGGGTGTGCAGTCCTGAGATCAGTGTGCAGGCCAAGACTCTGTCACCTCCTCACTGCACGACCTCATGGTCAGACAGAGATGTGAAGCCTTGTCCCTTCTGCCTCCCAGGGCTGCTATGGCAATCCAATGAGACAATGCGTGTGAAAGAGCTTTGGAAGCTAAGTGTCCCACAAATGTAAGTTATTATGATTCAGCCTTGTTGTTTTTGGAAAGCTTGTTTCATTTTATATATCACATGTATCCTCCACCCCACCCGCTTCCCCCACAGGCAGATCGAAAAACAGGAATCTCTGAGCTGACAGAAAGAAAGGAAGTCACCAGGCTTGCTCCTCTCACCCAGTTTTGCGTCAAGGCCATGGGAGAAGCACGCTCCCATGCAAGGCTGGCAGCCTCGGGCTCATCACCCCATTTGGAGGGGCAGGCAGACAGAGCGCGGCATTCACCGCTGTCTGAATTTCATTATGTGGGTCTCCAGACAAGCAGAGGGGAAAAGTGCAGAGGAGCAGGTCGGCGTCTGAAATGTGAGAGGGGCAGCAGTCTCTGAAGTGTATGGGAATGGGAGGAAACCTAATACTGCTTCCGAGGGGAGAAGGAGCATTGCCTCATGTGAAAATCACTGAAAGCGGTCAGCAGAGCTTGGGGGCAGGGCGGGACTTGCCCACTGACCCACTTGCAGAAGGGCCTGGACTCTGTTCTCTCCCACTTCAGCATGAAGGTGCAGTGGTCACACTAGGCCATCTGTCTGGGTGTTCACAGCGACTAGGGACTGGACTCGGGTCCTAGGGAGTCCATGGAAGTACTGGTTCCATGGAAGAACTGTTGAGGGTGGAGCAGGCAGTATGAACCCAAACTAGAGTTAGGAATTGGAGAGAATGGGGTTGGAAAATCAACCAAAGAGTCAAAACTACTGTTTACTGAGCATTTATAAGTCCCTAATATGTCACCTGTTGTTGTTCGTTGTTGTTCAGATGCTCAGTCATGTTCGACTCTTTGCAACCCCATGGACTGCTGCACCCCAGACTTCTGTCCTTCACTATCTCCCAGAGTTTGCTCAGACTCATGTTACTCAATACTCACAATAACTCTATAGCTACATTTATTATTCCCATTTTTATGCACAAGAAACTGAGGTTCAATGAGTTAAGGGACTTTGCCAAGGGTACATAGTCAGTTAGTACCTAAGCCAGAGTTTGAATCCAGATTTGTGCAACCCCATGTTTCTTGATTCTGAACTCTGTTATACTTCTCTCTAAATGGGAAGTGGAGCCATGGTTGGAAATTAAATGCAGATGGATTAAAGTACAAGCTTGATGGAAACAAGGGAGCAAGGTCTAGATGTTTTATACGTTGGTGATCTGGTTTTCTAAGCTGGGAGAGCATGAATATATACATTTGTAATCTAAGAGTTGGCCACCTTTCCCAAGTAGGTAATTCATGGCCTGACTTCTTATTTTCTATGGGCCTGGGTGAGGATGGGACTATAACCACTATTAGAAGCAAATGTCAAACAAGCCAGCAGGGACATAGGAAAGAGGGCATGATGAAGGGGAACAGATGTCCTGTCACTGATGAGATTTGCCCTTGGTGCTTTTATCAATTATCTGTTGCCATAATAATGCTGCATAACAAACAAGCCCAACATTAAGTGACTTAAAACCACAACTGGACTTCCCTGGTAGTCCAGTGATTAAGACTCTGCATTTCCACTGCAGGGGGCATGGGTCTGATCCTTGGTCAGAGTAACTAAGATCCCATCTGCCTGTGAGGCATGGCCAACAAAAAAAACATAGCAAAAAAAATCCCCGCAATCATTTATTATTTCTCATGCATTTAGAGACTGGCAAAGTAACTCTGCTTATATGGGAATGGGCTCAGATGATGTCAGCTGGGCTTACTCATGTGTCTTCCACAGGGTGGAAGGTCTTCTGGGGATGGCTGATCTAGGATGAGTTGGCTCTACCGCATGCAGGATCTGATCACCCAGCAGGCTAGTTCAGGATCATTCTTGTGGTAAACAAGAGGAACAAGAGAGAGTAGACATGTGCAAGACCTCAGACACGCCATCTCTTCTGCCACATCCTACTGGCAAGACAGTCAAAGGCAGACCCCAGATTCAAGGATTGGGGAAACAGATTCCATCTCCTGATGGCTGACAGAGCCACAATGCAAAGTGTTTAGAGAAACGGTAGGCATTTTTTGCAGTCAGTCTCCCACAGGATTCAACCCCACTCCCAAAAGCAGATGAAAAGCAGTAACATTTTCTAATATCCCGAATCATGCCCACTTCCTTGCCATTTCTCCACTAAATGCCATTTCTGTCCCCAAGCCTTCTGTGTCTTATTAACTGGGAAGATACAATGGCTCTAGAATTGGGCAGAATAAAAGAATGTCTTCTTTTGGGGTGAGGGGATACTAAAATTCAGACTGCTTGTCCACTGACTTCATCTCTATAGCTTTTATAACTAAGAAGGCTGCATTAGAAAATAAACTTTCTCAGTGAGCCATCTCAACCTAGCCATACATGTGTGGGAATGCCATCAAATTCCAGGAAACAGATGTTCATTTAATAAGATGAATTTTTACTAGTACTTCTACCGCACTGCTAATCCTATGTTTGTGATCTGAATTTAAGACAATAAACTCCAGCAACTTATTTCCTACAATGTGGCTGAGATCATAGGTTCCCCAGAGGTACACCTTTGAAATCTTTACATATGAAAAAATTGGCCTGAGAGTTGACATTTGTATGCCAAGAACTGGCTGTTACAATGTATTGGAAAGAGCAATGGGCTTGGAATCAGAAGACTTGGCTGGTGGTGAACTCAAAGGAGCATCATGCTTAGGCACCTGCTCTGATATGAGACTGCCTGGAACTGAATTCCAGCACCATCATGTATGGGGCTTCCCTGGTGGCATATATACTTTGTAACCTTAAACATATTACTTAAACTCTCAATATCTCCGTTTCCCTATCTATAGAATGGAGATAATACAAGTGCCAACACCACAAGGATGATGTAATCAATTAAGACGTTGAGAACAAGGAAATGAAATCACTATCTCAAAAAGCTATCCACACCCCCACTTTTACAGCAGCACTATTTACAACAGCCAAGACATAGGGACAGCTTAAGGGTTCATCAACAGATGAATGGATAAAGAAGTTGTGGTATTTGTATACAGTGGAATATTATTCAGCCATAAAAAGAAGGAAATCCTGCCATTTGTGACAATAGAGATAGACCTTCAGATTGCTATGCTACATGAAATAAGACACAGAAAGACAAATACTGTATGATCTCACTTCTATATGGGACCTAAAAACAACAACAACAACTCATAGATACAGAGAACAGACTCTTGGCTGCCAGAGGCAGGGGCCTAGGGGAGGGGAAATGGGTGAAGGTGGTCAAAAGGTATAAACTTCTAGTTCAGTTCAGTTCAGTCACTCAGTCGTGTCCAACTGCTTGTGACCCCATGAACTGCAGCACGCCAGGCCTCCCTCTCCATCACCAACTCCTGGAGTTTACCCAAACTCATGTCCATTGAGTTGATGATGCCATCCAACCATCTCATCCTCTGTCGTCCCCTTCTCCTCCTGCCCTCAATCTTTCCCAGCATCAGGGTCTTTTCAAATGAGTCAGCTCTTTGCATCAGGTGGCCAAAGTATTGGAGTTTCAGCTTCAACATCAGTCCTTCCAATGAAAACCCAGGACTGATCTCCTTTAGGATGGACTGGTTGGAGCTCCTTGCAGTCCAAGGGACTCTCAAGAGTCTTCTCTAACACCACAGTTTAAAAGCATCAATTCTTCAGCACTCAGCTTTCTTTATACTCCAACTCTCACATCCATACATGACTACTGGAAAAACCATAGCCTTGACTAGATGGACCTTTGTTGGCAAAGTAATGTCTCTGCTTTTTAATATGCTAGGTTGGTCATTACTTTCCTTCCAAGGAGTAAGCGTCTTTTAATTTCATGGCTGCAATCACCATCTGCAGTGATTTTGGAGACCCCCAAAATAAAGTCAGCCACTGTTTCCACTGTTTCCCCATCTAGTTATAAGAGACCATTTCCTGGAGATGTAATGTACAGCACAATAACTATAGTTAACAATATTGTATATCTGAAAGTTGCTAAGAGAATAAATCTTAACAGTTCTCATCATGAGAAAAACAACTTAAAACTATATACAGATATCAGATCATTATGCTGTATACCTTGGAGTAATATAATGTTATATGCCAATTATATGTCAATAAAACCGGAAAGGAAAAAAAAGATATGGAGAACAATGCCTGCACTGAGTACCCACCACCACTATGTTACATATCGTTATTGACTCTGACCCTTGCTGCCTGAAGAATTATAACCTCTCTGGCCTGAACATGTCATCTATAAAATGGGGGCAATATTACCTGTCAAACCTACAGACTTACCTTATTGGATCCTTCAACTTCAGACTTCAGATGGGCTTTCCTGAGAGCCTCTGGGAACCAAGGCTTGTCTCAGGCTGACTCACAAAGACAGGGCACTTGTAAGAGTGAGAGAGGAATTTAGTCATTCTTCTATCAGTTTTATTTCTTCACCCATCTCACTAATTCAGTGTCAGCGGTACCCTTCCGTGTTCATGCTAGGTGCTAACGCAGCTCATGTGCTTTGCTCCAGGGAAGCTGGTAGAAGGGCATGGAGGGACCACTTCCTGCTCTATCAGGCACCACCTGAAAAGACAGAACATTTGCCCCAGTTGACCTATGGCCACTCTGCTCCTGAGCATGTAAGAAAAAGCCAAGTTGTACACAGCTGCTCTGCCCTCATTTCTTTGACCCTGGACCTGGAGAGACTAAGAAACAACTTCTCTTGTCCTCAGGACAAGGCATGGGGGTGAGGCCCTCAAAATACAGCAATACATCTTCTGGTTTGAGGATGAGGAAGCAATAATGAGCCTAATTGCCCAAACTAGAAATTTTGATTCAACTGTGACTCATCCCTTATAAGCCCCCTACCAAGTCCTGGCAACCCTAATTAATAGACATTACTCATAGCAGCACACTCTCCCGCACTGCCAATGCTCTTTGCTTAGTTCTGGTCTCATCATGAGTCACTTGGAATATGGCAAATGTTCCCTCTCTCCTCCTCCCTCTTCCTCAATGCCAGAGAAAGCTTGCTAATGACTTAGCCATTTTTCAGTGGTTCCCTGGCCCCTTCAGGATAATCAAAACCTTGCGCTTAAGACCCTTAAAACCTCAGCTAAGGCTTTCTTCCAATCCCCGTGCCATGTCACTTTCCTACACACGAGACTTGCAGCAACCAAACTGAACCCCTCCCCATGCAGCTAATACACCATGCCCTCTTCTGTGAAATGTCTCTTTCTCCTCTCTCTTCTAACCAAGCTCAGCCTTCGAATAGTATCTTAAATGTCACCTTCTCCAAGAAGCTTCCCCAGCTCTCTCAAGCAGATTATTTGTTGAACTCCACAGCAGTTTGCACCTACTTCCAGCAGCACACTCACTATATCACCGTGTAGTTGTGTGTCTATATAGGCGATCCAGATCTTAATCCCCTAGAGCTGGAAAAGTTCCATTAAATTCCAGCAACTCTATGACCTGTGGAAGTCCAAAGCCTTTCATATGGCCTTGGTAATTCCCACGGGGTCTATATTTTCCTTATCCCCCTTCTGCAGCTCCTGCTTCTACCCCTGCTGCCTCTAGTCAGCGTAATGTTGACCCAGGCCTGACCAAGCTCCTCATATAGGCCTATACAGATCATGCTCTGCTCAAGGGCATTAAACTAGGGGGACAGGGAGGTCTGGAAGGTGAGCCTGTCCTGAAGGTGAGCCTGCTTACTTCAGCATCCACCTAGAAGAGGTTTGGTTTACTAATTTGTGAAGATGTACAGCATGCAATATTGGTGGTCCTGGGCTTTTCCTAAATTTCCAAATCCCTCCTTATAACAAGGGTTTGTGATTCAGATGAGCACTTGAATCTGGGGTGGTGGGGAGCAGTGGGGGGGTAGATAGAGGAGATGGAGGTCATGGCATTTCTATTCTTTTTTTAAAATTAATTTATTTAGTTTAATTGGAGGTTAATTACTTTACAATATTGTGGGTTTTGCCATATATCGACACGAATCAACCGCGGGTTACGTGTGTCCCCCCATCCTGAAACCCCCTCTCACCTCCCTCCCCACCCCATTCCTCTAGGTTGTCCCAGAGCACCGGCTTTAAGCGCCCTGCTTCATGCATCAAACTTGCACTGGTCATCTATTTCACATACGGTAATATGTATATGTTTCAGTGCTATTCTCGCAAATCATCCCAACCTTGCCTTCTCCCACATAGTCCAAAAGTCTGTTCTGTACATCCGTATCTCTTTTTCTGTCCTGCATATAGGGTTGTTGTTACTGTCTTTCTAAATTCCATATATATGTGCTAATATACTGTATTGATGTTTTTCTTTCTGACTTCACTCTGTATAATAGGCTCCAGTTTCATCCATCTCATTAGAACTGACTCAAGGCATTTCTATTCTTAAACTGTGGTTTAGTATCCTCTTTACCAGGGAAATTTTAGTGCCATTTCTTCTTACATAATCCCCAACCTCACATCAGCTCACAGAATTCTTTCATCCCTCCATCTCCCTTCCTCCTCCTCCTATTTCCTCTCTTCTTCTTCCCCCTCCAGCTTCTTCTTCTCCCCGTCACTTTCCCTCCTCCTCCCTCCCTTCTCCCACTTTTCCATGAACAGTATAACCATTTTATTTGTTATTTTTCTGCCAACACACACAGTTTCATCAATAATTTATTAAGACATTCTTGTAAACAAAGAATGTTCATTCCCTAAAAGAATGTCAGCTGAGATCTACTGTTAAGATAATATACATGTCATCTTATTGCACATACATCTGTTTCCCTTCCCCCATTTGCCTATTATTTCCTTAAGAGTTGAGGTTGTAGTTCCACGGTGCCCATTATAGAAGCTATCCAGTCACTATTCAATAAAGGAAGAACTGAAATCACCTGGGACTTATCAAGACCAGGCTCTAGTTCTCACTCTGCCACTTATTAGCTGAGGACTTTAGACAATTATCCTCTTAGAGCCTCAGCTCCTTCATCTATAAAAAAGCATCAGGACTAGGGTGAGGTAAGTGAGGAATGTTTGCCTGGCAAAGTTTGTACTCATGGAAAAGTTTAAGGATCCTGAGAGTGCCTCCTTAAATGCATACCCTGGGAAATGGACTTGCCTCACCCCCTGACCCACTCCAGTGTTCTTGCCTGGAGAATCCCAGGGACGGGGGAGCCTGGTGGGCTGCTGTCTATGGGGTCGCACAGAGTCGGACACACTGAAGCGACTTAGCAGAAGCAGCAGCAGTCCTGACCCAGATCTAGAAAATAGGGATAATAATGGTATCTATCACATGATAATAAAGATTGCAGTAGAGAGTATTTGAAATGACGCATGCAATACTAAACATGTCATCTAGCATATTTCTTAGTATTGGGTTGGCCGAAAAGTTTGTTCGAGTTTTTCCCATAACATTGCGCAGAAAAATCTAAATGAACTTTTTTGACAATCCAATATTAGGAGGGGTTTTACCTTAACAAGTGTAGTCCTTATTATCATTTCAAGCTGTATTATATGAAATTGCCCAGGAGCATCATTGTTTAATAGAAGTTACTCAAAAATTAATGTGTAGAGTCATAATAATTGGAAAATATCTTTAATAATTTTCTACTTTGTAAAAAAAATGTTTTTGTGTGTTTTCCTATGGATTGGAGTGTACAGAAACATATCTTCATGTCTCACCCCAAATCATCCTTAATGTAGAGTTGTCATGGGAGAGGCAGCTTCATCGTTCTATCTTGGAGTATCTGCCCAGAGGAATTTAGGGTTAAACTTCATATTTGAAACCACTGTGGATTTATATTCTTGGCTGCTTAACCCAGTGGCCTGTCTCTCCCAATTGACATCAAAGTTGATTCTCTTTGTACCTCAGTTTCACTGCTCTGAAGGGTGAGTACCTATCAACGTGGGTATTTCAACATTCCCAGGTTGGATGTCTGCTCCAGGTGCCCTTGGACCACTGCCATGAGACTTCTCATTGCATGTCTCCACTGGATTTCAAACATCTATCCCATTCGACTGACATGTTAGGTTCTTTTAAAGTTCTCTTTTTAAAAAAATTCTTCTGGACATTGAATTAATACTGACTTTGGAGAGCATTGCTGTGGCTGCTGCTGCTAAGTCGCATCAGTCGTGTCCGACTCTGTGCGACCCCAGAGACAGCAGCCCACCAGGCTCCCCCGTCCCTGGGATTCTCCAGGCAAGAACACTGGAGTGGGTTGCCATTTCCTTCTCCAATGCATGAAAGTGAAACGTGAAAGTGAAGTCGCTCGGTCGTGTCCGACTCTTCGCGACCCCGTGGACTGCAGCCCACCAGGCTCCTCCATCCATGGGATTTTCCAGGCGAGAGTACTGGAGTGGGGTGCCATTGCCTTCACTGTTAGAGAGCATTAGGTCAGGTATAAGTTGTTACATATACCCACTGGGAAAAATATTATTTTGAAATATATTGAACACACCTATAAAGTTATGACAAACTTTTGAAAATATAAATGTTTGAACTGAACTCAGTGAAATCTTCTGAATGAAGTGGCCCAGTACTCCCTCTGGGAAGAAACCAAAAAGCTGAGGCCCCCCCCTCCGCTCGAGGCTTCCTGTGGTGAAAGTTTTATGTTATGCAGCTCATATTTGAAGTGAGACCATCCTCAAATACCCTTCAAACTGGGTGAAACTCCATCCAGCTGTTTTAACACAACGTAATGCCAAAGAAACAGACAGGAACTTAACCACGTTTATGGAGCTGATGGTGATGATGGACATGTGAGAATGTCAGACTGGCTTAGAGACACTGAGTAGCAGCAGACAGTACCTGGCACAGAGCAAGGCTTCCATAAATGCTATTATCTGTTAAGTGAAAGATGGAGCACAAAAATGTACACACCCCATCATTATACCTATGAGAAACAAACGAAGAAACATATGCTAGAAAGGACATGAAAGTGTCAATAATAGCTGTGTTCGGACAGCCAGGAATTCTTACTCTTTCTTCTTTTCAATGTTTTCTTATTTTTCTTTAATGAACATGTATTGTTTATCACAGAAATAGCATAGAGTGTCATTAAGTTTTGGAAAATATTTTGGGGAAGCTCTATTTTGTCTCCTCTCAGCCTTTACAAATCAAATACTTTCCAGACCTCTGAAATGTTCTGAAAGGACCTGAGAAAGACTTTATAGGAACTGACAGGGAGTTCGTCCTCTGGCGAGAAGGCTAATCGTTCTTTTTCTTTTTTCTCTTTCTCTTTCCTTTTTCCTTCTCTCTCTCTAAGTAGAGCTGATCAATGATTTGCAGCTGTAAGAGCTGCCACATTTGTTTCTTTAATGATTTTTTTCTCAAATCTCCCCATTGCCAAAGCTGCCTGGGCAAATTAAAAATATATAAACATTTGGAAGTTTGTTGTAATTTTTTAAGCAAAACAGTGAACTTTTCCCAAAAGCAACTAGACTGTGTAGGTCAACTTTTCCTTTTAGTTCCTTTTTTGATACCAGTAGATTTAGTAGCTAGAAAACTGCCGTAGTCTCTTTGCAGAATCCAGGCAATGTAAAGGCATTGACCTCAGTTAAACTCCTGACCAGCCCAGCTAGTGAATAAAGTAAACAAAAATCCCACAACTAAAGCTTGATTTTATGCCCCAGCTGTGGGACAGGATGTGGATATTTTAAAACAAACAAACCAACAGCAAAATGCAACCACTGTCACTAACTCCCAAGCATCAGGGTGTGGCCCCCATCACCCAAAGCAGCTCAAGTCCTTCCCAAAGAGCTCCTGCAATAAATCTTTGATGAAGCATGACTCAGAGCTCCTGGACTGTTAAAGCCGAACCCGAGTTCACCTAACATTAAAGTTCTGATTCAGGTGTTCTATGTGGAGGGACTCAGCATAGGTTGTTGCAGCAGCTGACAGTGCTAAGTACATTAGGTGCTGTCCTAATTCTTTGCAGAGAAAGAAAAAAGGAAGAGAGTTAAAATAATTGAGCACTCCCCACTGGTCAGGCCCTCTAACCTACTTTATTTCCTTTCATCTGCATAACAAAACTATGAGATGAAGATTATTGTACCCATTTTACAGATGGGAAAACTGAGGCCCAAAGAAGCAAAGTGACTTGAGAAGCATCATCCAGTAAGACAAGGGCAGAGCCAGGAATAAAACACAGATCCCTGTGGCAATTGCCCAATAAGGATGGAATGGGAATTCCCTGATGCAGAGAATGCATTCTAGGAATCTCCCTAGATGAGGAATTCTCAGACGTATTCCTTAGTCAAAAGTTCAAGTACTTCAACCTGTGACTAAGAGGGTTTCTGAGTAGTTTGAGGAAAAGTGATAGAGTTCTTTTTTAAACGCCACTTTGCTCAAGCTGTGCCTATGTGAGCCAGAGTGATCGTATCCCCTTGGTGACCAGGCCTTAGGAAAGGGAGAAGACAATCCCATCTGGTCTCTGAATCTTGTCACTTGATAGCACAGGAGCCAGGCTCTTCTGGTCTAATCCTAAAACAGCCACAGCTCCCTTGGCAGGCTTTATTTTAGCCCACAGGGCTATGGGTTAGAAGATAATGAGTAAATATTTCAGAACCAGCTCCTCATAAAAGAACAGGGAGAGGCCTAGGAGAGGATTTCCCCCAAATCTAGCCTGTCCCTGGTTGGACAATAGTCAATCTATGTCCTGTGGACTGTGCCAGTTCACAGTAAAAGGCCGGTTTACTGAAAATTTTATCTAGTTCTAACCCCATGCTAAAATCAGGAGAAAATGCTTTTTGAAAAACATACCTTGAGTTGTTTTGTTTTGTTTTTTTCACAGTAGTAATTTGTTTTTTTAACAGTAGAATTTAAAGCATGCAAATCATTTGTCTACTCTAAAGCATTATGTTTTTTGTTTTTTTTTTAAGCTGCACTAGGTCTTCATTGTTTCGCAAGGACTTTCTCTAGTCGCCGTGTACGGGCTTCTCATTGCGACAGCTTCTCTTATTGTGGAGCACAGGCTCTAGGGCACTTGGGCTTCAGTAGTTGTGGCACATGGGCTGAGCTGCCCTGTGGCATGTGGGATCTTAGTTCCCCCACCAGGGATTGAACCCATGTCCCCTGCATTGCAAGGCAGATTCTGAACCATTGGGTCACCAGAGAAGTCCCAATTCGCATGTCTTAATCAACAACTACAAAATCTTGCCTCTGCAACACTGGCAGTATTTTAGACTGGGCAGTAATTAACTGGGGGAGAAGGGGATTGGTTTGCACTCCTCTGCAGTAAGGAGAGATTTAGTACTTCAGGAGGAGAAAGAGCTGAGGTGAAATTGGTGTAGAAATGCATCTCTCCTCAGCAGGCCTTTGTTCCCACAGCTGAACTGTTGATTATCTACAGACAGGCTTCTGCTTCATATGAAAATGACCCCCTCAGTTTTGCTCTGATTTCCTCTTGGTCATAATTACCTGCTATTATAATATTCTCATTACCACAACACAAAACTCTAGAGGACACAGCAAATATAAAATCACCACTAATTCTATCACCAACCAGTAACAGTTTTGAGGATTCTTTTCCTTTTGCAAGTCGTTTTCTCTCTGTATGAGCCTTATTCAGCCATCAACAAATATTTATTGAACAACTACTTCTAGGTGTTGAACGCTCTCTTCTTTTCCATTGTTATTGTCATCCAGGTAAACACAGTCTTTTGCCTTGTTTTCGCTGAATAATACCAGCAGCTCATATCTCTAGCATCAGAAAAGAAAAATGCAACAAAAAATTCCTCCAAGTTAAGCTCCCTCTTTGAAGCCTGAGGTGATGTCCTGGGAGGGTCTTGGGATAGCCTCAGTGTGGGAAGCAACTCGGAGTCCAAAGTCTGGTCGTTTCCCATACATTTGTGCCCAGGAGAAGGGGCTGCCTTAGCTGCTCTGAGAGCACTGGTGGTCACTTATCTCTAGGCAGGCCCATCAGGCCCCATCACACATGGGCCCTTGACAGGAAGTTCCTCCCTGACAGGAGGAGACCTTCCACTCCACACCTCCTGTACCTTCTCACCTCTGCTGACCAGAGGCTTGGGAGACCTGGAGGCCTTGGACGCTTTGTCCCCAGGAAAGAGCACAAAACCGCTAGAGAGTCTGCTCTACCCCTCAGGCCCCGAGAAGAAAAAAGATGGCAGCCCCCAGCTGTCACTCTTGCCCTCTGTGACGGTCAGCCTGGAACTTCACTCCCTCCAAGCCCCCTGTGCCTCCCACACTGGAATGTAAGTACAGAAGCCACCAAACTTCTTGAGATCCAATGAGCAGTGTGTCTCCTCCACCTGCCCAGCGCTCTCCTGCCCTTCCCTTCCCTCCCTCCCCTCCCCGACTTCAGGGCCCTGAGCTGCTCTCCTCGCTATTCATCAGCTTCTTCACCCAAACCACACAAGGGAACTTGAGCCAATAGAAAATGAGGTGGCATTGGGTCCAGCTGACTTCTGAGAGGCCTCCTCATTATACAGACGGCCTTACTGAATATGAAGGTCCCTAAGGAAATGGGGGTGTTCACCTCCTTCCCATTTGCTACTCACCACAGCTCCCATCACCATCCTTGTTCTCGGAGCGAAAGCAGCATACATGCGGACTAAAACACAAAATAGTAACAATAACAGCAGTCAAAATTTTTTGATGATGACAATGAGCCAGGTCCTTTATGCTGTGCTAGGTCCTTTATGAGGATCATCTCATTTAATCCTTGAAATAAGTTAGTATTATCTCCATTTTATACATGAGGAAAGTTAGGCTCAGAGAAGTTATGTGACCTACCCAAGGTCACACAACTATTAAGTGGCAGAGGGAGGATTTGGACCAGAGCAGCGTTCCTAATCAGTCTTCCCCGGTGACTCAGCAGTTAAGAATCCGCCTGCAATGCAGGAGCCACAGGAGACATGGGTTCAATCCCTGGGTCAGGACCAACCCCTGGAGGAGGGCATGGCAACCCACTCCAGTATTCTTGCCTGGAGAATCCCATGGACAGAGGAGCCTTGAGGGCTACAGTCCATAGGGTCGCAAAAAGTTGGACACGACTGAAGCAACTCGGCATGCTGGCACGCAGAGTTCCTAATCACCATCCCAAACTACCTCCCATGCCATTTATTCATACCTACTATGTACCAGGGGCTTCCCAGGTGGCTCAGTGGTAAAGAATCTGCCTGCCAATGCAGGAGACGCAGGTTCAATCCCTGGGTTGGGAAGATCCCCTGGAGGAGGAAGTGGCAACTCACTCCAGTATTCTTGCCAGGGGAATCCCATGGACAGAGGAGCTTGGTGGGCTACAGTCCATTGGATTGCAGACGCGGACACGGCTGAGCACACAGCACACATCACAACTTCACTGTAAAGGTTTAGCAAGTTGGGCACGTGGTGTGTTAGAAGAAAATTTAGCAATATTTCATCCAATGCCCCTCATTTACAAGGCAGACGTGATATGGTCTTGCTGCCTGCCAACTTGCTACTTAAACACTTTGAGTCATCTTGACCATTCATAAAATGAGGACAATAATATATGTGTTCAATTACCTGAACAACATGCTTTCCAATACTCCTCCCTTCTCTTCCTTCCTAATCCCCATAGAACAACAAAAAAATGCCATTTTCCCTGCAGAGGTACTCTTTATGCAAATCTCAGGGATATTTGCATTAAAAGTAAGTGTAAACTTTTGGAAATTTGGACATAGTGGAAACATTTTGAATTGTGGGTGGTAGCAATGGAAAAAACTGTTTTTTCACTCACTTCTGACCCTACATATGAATCAGTTTGGCCTGAAAAGTAGCTCTAAATATAGCACAAAGAAGAGGATCTCAAGCCTGGCATCAATAAACCTGCCTTTGAGATTGAGCTTTGTCAATCCTGGCTCTTTGATGCTGGGCAATTCTGAACCTCAGTTTTCCTATCCGTAAAAAGGGGAGAAGTAACACCAAACTTCTAGAGCTATTGGGAGGATAAATAAAATAAAGGACAGGAAAGCACTTTGAAATCCCTGGATATCCACAGAGACGTGAGATGTTATTGTGGATTGTAATAATTAAAACTGGAATTGTTGCTGTTAACAGAAAGATTAACAGTGCCCTCAATTTGTGTTTATTTTCTGGTGAAAAGCACTTCCTAGAATGACATCCAGCTTTGGTCTGTGGTCATAGAGTTTACTAGTAAATATTTGTGCACGGGTGGCAAGTGACATCCCCAGATGTGTCTAAGCCAACAGTAATACCACACAACCATCATTCCAGACTTGTCCCTTCTCTCTGAAACACTTTGTCCTGTTTGCAGAACAGGCTCGCACTCAGCACTTTTGAAGAATGGTGAGGAAGCCAGTGGCTAGAGCAAAGTGCACAGGGGCAAAGGTGGTGAGCAATGGACTCAGAGAAACAGTGAGAGACAGGACCTGGGAGGTCATCGAGAGGGGGAACCCTTGGAAGACTGTGAGCGGAGAAGGGTGTGATCTAACTCAGGTTCTAACTGGATCATTTTGGGGCCAGAGTAGAAGCAGGGAGGCCAATAAGGAGACTTTAACTCTGATGAGGAGCCTCGTGGCTTGGACCAGGGAGTTAGTGATAGATCTGGTGAGAGTTGACTGGCTGTTGGACATGAGAAAGGACATGTAGGAGAGTGTGATGTCCAGGAGGATCCAAGATTTGGGCTTGAGCACCTGGAAAGAAGATAGTGCAGCAGGTATTGGGGAGACCAGGAGTTCTGCTTTAAGAAATACTATTTATTTAGTTATTGGCTGCTCTGGGTCTTCATTGCTACACACAGACTTTCTCTAGTTGCAGTGAGCGAGGGCTACACTCTAGTTGCAGGGCAAGGGCTTCTCATTGGGGTGGCTTCTGTTGCAGAGCACAGGGTCTAGGGTGTGAAGGCTTCAGTAATTGTGACACATGGGCTTAGTTTCCCTGAAGCATTTGGAATCTTCCCAGACCAGGAATCGAACCCATGTCCCCTGCATTGGCAAGTGGATTCTTAATCATTGGGCCACCAAGGAACTCCAAGAAATATTTTAATCAAATACAAATGGGAATTTATTAAGTCATTTGTCTATACGTGAGTTTTTGAAAAGGCATACATATCCGTAACACATATTGTACTTTACAAAGCAATTTCTTGTCCCTCATCTCATTTGATCTCTAAAGTAGTGTTGTGAGGTTGCTGCTACTTTCCCTACTGTGTCAGTTAGGATTTGAGCAGAGAAGTGAAATCACTCTGGTTTGATATAGAATAAGGGGTTTATCATAGAAATTAGACCTTCTGCAATGGGTAAGCTGCTGGAGAAGGGTCTGTGTCAGGTGTTGTGCCTGCAGCTGATACCAGAAGTCAGGAAGGAAAGCTGAACAGGAAGCCATGGAAAGTAAGGACACACTGGAATCTGAATGGAAAACAAGGACTCTTGAGCATGAACCAGAGCCTGTGTCCATCTCCTACCACCTCCAACCTTAATGTCACTTCACCACAGTGAAGGAGAAGCTGTGCCCTTCATGTACAACTGCACACACTCTGGCCCAAGACTTGAAAAGGCTGCGGGATGATGTAATAGGAGCTGAAGGAGCTGTGGGTCCAGGTGCAGTGCCACACCAATGAGCTGAGCTAACAAATCTGCAACAATGTGTGTGTGTGCATATGTGCGCACATGAGCACACGCTGTCACAGTGCCTGCTGCACTAAAACTGGTTCCCACTTCACTGCCACCTTCCAAAATAGCACAGATTCCTCTTGTAGCCAATATGAAATGGGATCCACACAGGGAAGGAAATTCTGGGGAAAATGATTCCAACTTAGTTGACATGGTTTAAAGCCACCACACCCACTTTACAGATGAAGAAAATTAAGACCCAGAGAAATGAACTGACTTGCCCAAAGCTTTGCATAACTTTTGTAGCAGAGGTTTTATCTGAAGCCAGCTTTACTGGAGAAGGAAATGGTAACCCACTCCAGTATTCTTGCCTGGAGAATCCCAGGGACGGCAGAGCCTGGTGGGCTGCCGTCTATGGGGTCGCACAGAGTCGGACACGACTGAAGCGACTTAGCAGCAGCAGCAGCGGCTTTACTGACCCTCAGCCCATGGGCTTTAGTTCACATTTTGGAATTCGCTGCATGCTAGACACTGAACCATGGCACCCAGTGCTCACCCCCACTCTAGAAAGTAGGCATTATCATCCCCAGTTCCTAGATGAACACACCAGGGCTCAACTTAGAGAAGTCAATGACCCAGTGTAACATAACCCTGGAAAGGGAAAGCTGAGATTCAAACGCAAGTTAATCAGACCTTAAGCTCCACGTTCTCAGCCTCCTAGTGTGTGGTCTTTCCCCCACTAGCCCCATGTTCCACCTTGTTTCCCAGGGTGAAGTATCAGAAGATGTCTCACACTAAGAGAGGACCTGGCACCCTGCTTTCTCCTTTGTGGTGCTGTCCTGAGGCCAGCACCCCAGGGACAGTGTAAACACATGGTGGGAAATGCCTTGGTTAGTACAATTAGGAGTTGCACTGAAGGGAACACATATTCCAAGCCTAACAAGGCAAAAGCACCAGAGTGAAGGCTTGGATGGGGAGGAAGTCCACCATCCCTCAGCCACAGGAACCAGAAGCATAAAATTCCAGCAAGTGCCTCTTGGATGCTGAGAAATTTCCCATGATTCCAAAGAGGCCAGAAAATAGATCTGGGTGAAGACAGGGGAAGGTCTATTGCTTTAGAAATGAAACCTAAGATTTATGGCCGTAAAATTATCAAAGAACTCGACATTCATTTATTTCTCTTGATAATAGAAATAATAATAGTAATATAATAGCTATTATTATGTATTCCAGTCGACTGCTTATTTTTGTGCCAGGCACTCTTCTAAGCATTTTATATGAATTAACCCAGTTAATCCTCACAATAGCATATAGGGTAGGAAGCACTATTGTCCCCATTGTATAGATCGGGAAACTGAGGCATGGAAAAGTTATAACCTGTCAGGGAGCTAGGATGTCTGCTACCAGAGCCTAATCATTCAACATTTACACTATACTAAATTGCTTCTCAACAAACCTGTGAGTGACAGAGACAGAAAGGAGGGTGGCAGGATTATGGTTTCATTTTCCACATGAGGAAACTGAGGCTTGGAGGGTTGAATAAGGTGCCTAAAACCTCCCTGACAAACCCAAATTTGAAGCTAGAGCTGTTGAACTGCTAAGTTCATGCTCTTTCCACTCTGACACTCAGTCCTATTCAGTTAGTGGAACATTCAGGATTTGAAACCAAGTCTTTCAATGTCTAACTCAAACCCAGCACCAGTTGCTTACAATTTGCTAGAAAGACTTACTGCTTTGAATACTCAAGTGTGCAGTTGGGCTTCCAAAGTCAGTCTGGAGGCCAAAAGCCATCTACTTGGTGAACAGAAGTTTCCTCTCACATTTTCAGTCAGGAAAGGACCAATATTGACTTTCCCACCTTGGAAATGTTGCCTCGCACCTTGGAAACAGAAGAACAAAAATAATCTGAGTTTTAGGGGTTATGGCCATAACTGTGATGTATGAAGTTATGATAATAACTTCAATGTTCAGTCCCTTGAAGGCATAATAGTGTAATCATTCCCCATAATTTGACAAAACTCACTTACCCAGCACAGGCTTACTAGGTATCCCCTGCATATACACACTAAGAAGTGGGATGTACTTAAGGGAGCTCACACATAGTCCCTGCCTTCAGTGACTTTATTGAGTCACTGCACAAACTCCAACTCCCTTCCCATCCCCTCCCACCACATACCTAAATACCATCAAGAAATATGACCACAGGAACCAGTGGAAGCTAGTAGGAAAATGGCTGATAAAAAATTCTTTCACCATTCACTCAATTAATAAGTAAATATGCATTGAGTTTCCTCCTATTTGTCAGGTCCTATGCGAGGCACTTTGAATGTGAATGGTAGGTACTAATATCTTTATTTTACAGATAAAGGGAAACAGATGGAAGAAAGATGATTTGCTCAAGATCAGCCTGTGAGATAGTGTTCATAATTCTAGAACCCAGATCATCTGAATACAGTTCACAGTTCTTTTAATCCCATCACACTAGAAAGGGAGCTACATGATCCTGGAGTAAAACACAGGAGCAAAGCAAACCAAGAAACAGGAGTGAGATGGGCAAATCAGTGG
Source organism: Okapia johnstoni (assembly GCA_024291935.2). Taxonomy (NCBI): domain Eukaryota; kingdom Metazoa; phylum Chordata; class Mammalia; order Artiodactyla; family Giraffidae; genus Okapia; species Okapia johnstoni. The sequence continues at coordinate 61,503,778 of CM044315.1, forward strand.
GAAGGTCATTACAGATTTTTTTACCTATTCATGGAAACCAGAAATGGCTAAGGCAGCTAGTTGTCCAGAAAGCATGGTGTATCCACTCCACCGTGGAGCCACACTGCTGGAAGTGACTGCCAAGCCAAGCCTCCCTTCACCCTTGCATCTTGACATGACTGTGGGACTTGTTCTCACTGATAGGATGAGAACAGAAGTCCTCTATGTCACCTTGGGTCAGTGTGTTTAAGAAATGGTTGTTTCTTCTCTATTCCCACTCCTCCCATCCACTGGTAGAAAGCAGAGGGTCCCATCACAGACCCTCCCAGACCTCCCTGCTGGGAGAAGAGCATCTTGCTAAAAAGAGGCTCACCTTTGGGCTGAAAGTGAGCAAGAAGTGATTTTCTATTCTACTGGTCCAGCATACTTGGGGGTTTACTTGTTACAATATCTAGCGTTACCCTAACTAAATATGGCAGCTGAGTGCTAGGGTTTGAGCTATTGTAGAACATAATTTACTCTACATCTCATGCAGGCAATAAATTAATAAGATACATATAGTTTAGCCAGCCTTTCTGAGGACAAGAATGGCTTTTAGCTGGAGGTGCAACGCTCACTGGACTGAGTTCCTCAGGGCTGAGGCCCGTCTCACTGCTCTCTGCTTCCTGGGTCTAGCACAGCTCCTGGCTCACAAGACACATTCAGTGTTCACTCTATGAATAGATCACTTCTCAGGTCCTCACGATCAGAACAGAGTCGGCAGTCACAGAACTGCAACTTGAAGGCAAGTATCTTGAAACCATAAAAAAGAGAGCATTTCTAAAATGTCTAGAAAAGAATCTGATCTTTGGGCCCCTCTCAGACAGACACAACTGACAAACACCACAGCAGATGCAATAAGGAAATATTTTGGACTTGAACATTACGCGTATACCAACACTAAAGAAGAAATCTCTCAATAAAAAACCCATGTGAAGAACCTTGCCCCACCCCCCATCTCAGTTACCCCAGGGAAGGTTTCTTAAGTCATGAACTGGAATATTCCAATCCTTCTCCTAATGCATACCCATCTTTATATTCCCAGAGGATTTTCCTACTTAGGAAGTTTTATGGGGAGAGCCTTGAAATACCCTAGGGGAGAGTTTATGGTAAATGTTTTAACAGGGTACAGTAGCCATAATGTGATAGCTGATGTAGAAGGAAACCCAGATAGTAGCTGTGATGTCAGGAAATGCAATTTTATGTTTTATCTGGGGACAAGGTTTTCCCCGAATTCCAGAACCTATAGTAATCTGACCTTGTAGATGGTCAATTTGAAACCTCAACACAAAAGGATCTTTTCCTACTCATTAGGGAGGGAGTAGGCAACCACTACATCTGGGACCACTCAGCAACTGGACTAGCTCCCTCTAACTAAGTTGCAGCAGAATTCACATTCGTTGGCTAAGAAAAAAATGTATTTATCTGAGGGTCCACAGGCTGATGAACACTAAGGATAAAAGCCTGTATTAGATGACAAGTGCTCTGCAGCTATTACTCCTTTACCACAGGTACTAACTTCATGACAACTTCAAAAAGCAGGCATCATTACTACCATCTTACAAACTTACTGACTGAGGCAGGCCAGCAAGCCAGGAAATGGCAAGGTCTGGCTCCAAGTCCAAGTCTAGATGATACCAAAACCCACTGTATGCTACAGATGCCCCTTGGGTTAGACCCCTCCTGACTCCAGATCCAGTGTGCTTCCCAACACATCACTGCTGTCTAGAGGAAAGGGAGAGACATCCTTGCCTTAAATTCCTCACAGTGCCTCTACATTGAGATTTTGCTTTGCTGAAGAGAAAAGGCCAGAATACCTAAAACTTAAATGGTCAGGAGACACCACAATTTCAAGATCTCTTAGGAAGCCCCCTGGCCCCTCGCTTTGGTGCCTAATTAATTCAGCTGCCAACACTACCAAAGGCAATAGCTTAGATTTCTCCTCTCTTGCCTCAGTTCTTATGAGCTCAGTCCTAACTGTTGTTCTGTAACTTTCTTTTATGATGAGGTGTCTGAAATAGAACACTCTCAGCAGTTTAGAGCCCAAAACTGATTTTAACACATTATGGTACACCTGGGGGTTGAAAACCCTTGGAAGCAGGTCAAATACAGGTACTGAGCTTTGCTGTAGAATTCAGCTAGCTGAACTGGACGCATAAAGCTGCCTCTGCATTCCAACCTGTTGTACCTCTAAGCCCAGCTAGTCGATCTCCCCAAGCCCCAGGGCTGGGGAGTATCAAGCCCATCTGGTCAGAAACCAAGAACAGTCTCTTGAGTTCAGACCAAAATTGTTCTCTCCAGAACCTCCTGACATGCCTGTGTCAGCTGCCTCCTTTTCTATGCTTTCTCTGAATTCCCTTCTCTCCAGGCCAGACATGCTTGCTCTTCACCCAAACCCTCCTCAAGAGGTTTTTCTTCCTTTTGCATCTTTGTTCTGTAGTATAATTCTTTTTAAAGTTTTCACTTCCCTTGGGCATTTAAAACTGCCTATTCATCACAAAGGACTTCCCTGATGGCTCAGTGGTAAAGACTCCGCCTGCAGTGCATGATTCAGACCCTGGGTTGGAAAGATCCCCTGGAGGAGGAAATGGCAACCCACTCCAGTATTCTTGCCTGGAGAATCCTATGGACAGAGAAGCCTGGTGGGCTACAGTCCATGGGGTCATGAGAGTTGGACATGCCTGAGAGACTGAGCAGGCATGTACGCATTCATCACAAAAGTATGATGAGATGCATCATCCAGAATCCTACCGCTTTTTTCCATCCCTAGTTTACCTCTAGACACAATAGCTAAAGAGTTTATATAATCATATCACAGATGCATTTTTTAGCAGTTATTATATTCCTTTATGTCTGGGGATGACAAATGGGTCTCCTTTCTTGCCCTGAATCTGGTCAGTCTGCCTGGAGTACAAGCTTGAGAAGCTCCTAGGCTCAGCAGGTAAGTGTGCTGGCAGCAATTAGTGATTTTGGCTCAAGTTTGGAGGACAGCGTGGGAGCACATAGATATGTCTGCTTTACTGTATTGTTAACGCCTGTGGTAGACTGTCTGAAAATATGGCCTCCACCAATTCCTTCCAGCCCTGGACAGGAAGTAGGTCAAGTTTGTTTCCCCTCCTGTTAAATCTGGGCTGGCTTTTTGATCAGTTTTAATTAACAGAATGCAGTGGAAAAGACATTGTGACTTTCAGCCCCTAAGAGGCCTTCCAGCCTCTGTTCACCCTCTTGGGATCCAGCCACCATGTAAAGAAGTTCAGATGAAAGATCCCACAGAGAGAGAGAAAGAGGAAGGGAGGCCCAGTCAGCCACAGATGTTCCAGTCTCTCAGGAAGGCACCAGGCAGGAAAATGAAGCCACCCTGGACATCAGCCCATGCCAAGGCTCCCAGCTGAATGCAGCCACACGAGTGACCTGGCCAGGACTACATGTGCCAGAAAAACTGTCCTATAGAGTCCAGCCAATGCACAGAATCATGAGAAAGAATGAAATATTGTGGTTTAAGCCACAATTTGGGGGCATTTTGTTACACAGCAGTAGATAATGCATACAATGCTTTCATCTTAATAGCTGATTTTCCTAATTCCCACTTTAGACCATCAAGCCCCCTTTTGCATAACATTTTCCTTGACCTTTCTCTATGCAAATAGAAACTGCTGTTCTCAATTTTGTGTCTCCTCTGACCCCCTACTTCTTTTTTTTCAATTATGTATGTATTTTATTTTTGGCTACACTAGGTCTTCATTGCTATGTGTAGGCTTTCTCTAGTTGCAGTGAGTTGGAGCTATGCTCTAGTTGTGGTGCACTTCTCATTGTGGTAGCTTCTCTTTTTGCGGATCAGGGGCTCTAGGAATAAGGGTTCAGTATTTGTAACACTCAGGGTTAGTTGCCCTGTGGAATGAGGAATCTTCCTGGACCAGGGATCGAACCTGTGTCCCTGAATTGGCAGGCAGATTTTTAACCACTGGGCCATCAGGGAAGCCCCCACCTTACTTCTCATTGTACGTGTTTGCAAATCCATCTGCCCTACTGGAGTTGGACTGCTGGAGGCCACTGTCTGGGTTTCATTCATATTTAAATCACCAGCTCTCTAAGAAAGGGCCTGGCATAGTGATGAGAGCTCAATAAATGTTTGCTAAATGAATGAACTAAATGAAGGAACTGACCGTGGCACTGAATCTTACTTCTGCCCATAATACTGCCTCCCCTCCCTCCATGTACTGGTTTGTTCCCCTCACTTCACAAAATCTCTTATCAACAAAGACTTCCTCTAACACTGCATCCCAAATGGCAACTTCCTCCATCTCTCTATAGCCTTCTATTTTCTTTTATAGCACATGTAACCCTCTGAGAGTTTATACGCCTATTTGTATGTCTCTCTCTATTAGAATGTAAGCTCGTAATGTCGGAAACTTTGTCTTACTCACGGCTATGTTCCAGTTCATAGAATAATGCTTAACATCTAGGAGGTGCTCAATTAGTAATTGTTGAATGAATAAATAAATGAATGTATGAATCAAAACAAGAACAATAAATTTTGGTAGTTTTCTCACTTTTAATTCAGACTGCCCTACAGTTTAGCTTGGTGGGTATGGTTACTGGGCTTTCCCGGTGGCTCAGTGATAAAGAATCCTCCTGCCAGTGCAGGAGATGCAGGAGATACAGGTTCGATCCCTGGGTCAGGAAGATCCCCTGGGGGAAGCAATGGCGATCTACTCCAGTATTCTTGCCTGGAAAGTCCCATGGACAGAAGAGCCTGGCAAGCTATAGTCCAAAGGATCACAAAGAGTCGGACATGACTTAGCAACTAAACAACAACAAATCAAGGTACGATTAGTACACACCAGTATCCAGGTCTCCCCCTTCCTGGGCACACAGAAAACCACTCATCCCAACAAGTGTGTGGTTAGGTGTGGCTGCAGGAGTAGATCTGGCCCCTCAGCTCTAAGGGGATGTAACACTTGCATAACTGGGCTGAGACACAGCCGAGAAAGTATGTGGAGTGTGAGCTGTCCACGAGCGCCTGCCCTTCCCCGGCTGAGATGATGGAGACTCCAAATCACAGGAGTCTGGGCTTGCTGAGCTGCTGTATGCAGAGCAGCTGTTCTGGAGAGCTGCCAAGAACCACAGGGAACTTTGCATGAGTTAGAAATTAACTTGTGTTAAGTTACTGAGATTTTATTTTATTTTTTTATTAATTTATTTATTTTAGTTGGGGGCTAATTACTTTACAATATTGTAGCGGTTTTTGCCATACATCGACATGAGTCAGCCATGGGTTTACATGTGTTCCCCATCCTGAACCCCCCTCCCACCTCCCTCCCCATCCCATCCCTCTGGGTCATCCCATTGCTCCAGCCCTGAGCCTTTGTCTCATGCATCGAACCTGGAATGGTGTTCTGTTTCACATATGATAATATACATGTTTCAATGCTATTCTCTCAGAATGTCCCACCCTCACCTTCTCCCTCAGAGTCCATAAGACTGTTCCATGCATCTGTGTCTCTTAAGTTACTGAGATTTTAAAGTGGGCTGTTACTGCAACACAGGCTAGCCCATCCTGGTCACCCCAAAGACTAGTTGGTTCAAAATCCTTTACATCTGAGAAATAGATGAGACAAATGTATGAGGAAGAAGGAAAGAATGAAGTGTTTTCATCACCCAAATGCTTATCTACAATAAGAGTTACAAAAGTGTCCACCATGAGTCAAGTGTGGTGCCAGGTCCTAAGCTGGGCCGTGAGGGAACTGGGATTAATCTGAATCAATCCCTCTCCACACAGAGCTCACAGACCAGTGAGAGACACAGGCGTGTTATCAAAATATAATGGGATGCTGCAAGATTATAGTTCTATTATGTACAAGGTGTTCAGAGCCCACACAGAGTGGTATACTTCATCTTGCCAGTTCCTGTGTTAAGGTCCCTCCCGGCTCAACCAAATAGGGGCCACTTCTAGAACTCACACAGGAGCCAGACCAGCTCAGACTGTCTCTGGCAATTAAAGAGGGCAATAAGGCAAGGGGCAAAGTTTCCCTTCCTTCCTGTGGTGCCTGCTCTGGGCTTCTGTAGGTGGGCTCCTCCTTTCTGTAGTGGAAGGCCTCCCCTGGCTCTGCAGGTCCTCCTCTGGGCCTGTCCTCTAAAATCTGAGCCCTAAGTATAGTACTACACAGGATTCTTCAGAAAAAGAGAACTAGATATGTTTTATTTATTAATTATAAGGGCTTGGCTCACACAGTGATGGTGGCTGAGAAGTTCCAAGATCATCAGTCAAGAGGTTGGAGATGCAGGATTGCCCATGATGTGGTCCTAATCCAAGTCCAAAGTCCTGAGAATCAGGACAGACAATGGAGCAAATTCCAGTCTGAAAGCCTGCAAACTGGAGAGCCAAGAAGAGAGATGTTTCAGTTTGAGTCTAAAGAAAGGAAAAGACTGATGTCCCAGTTTAAGCCAATAAAACAACAGTTCAGTTCAGTTCAGTTCAGTCGCTCAGTCGTGTCCGACTCTTTGCGACCCCACGAATTGCAGTATGCCAGGCGTCCCTGTCCATCACCAACTCCCAGAGTCCACCCAAACCCACGTCCATCGAGTCAGTGATGCCATCCAACCATCTCATCCTCTGTCGTCCCCTTCTCCTCCTGCTCCCAATCCTACCCAGCATTAGGGTCTTTCCCAATGAGTCAACTCTTCGCATGAGGTGGCCAAAGTATTGGAGTTTCAGCTTCAACATCAGTCCTTCCAATGAACACCCAGGATTGATCTCTTTTAGGATGGATTGATTGGATCTCCTTGCAGTCCAAGGGACTCTCAAGAGTCTTCTCCAACACCACAGTTCAAAAGCATCAATTCTTCGGCGCTCAGCTTTCTTCACCATCCAACTCTCACATCCATACATGACCACTGGAAAAACCATAGCCTTGACTAGACGGACTTATGTTGGCAAAGTAATGTCTCTGCTTTTAAACATGCTATCTAGGTTGGCCATAACCTTCCTTTCAAAGAGTAAGCGTCTTTTAATTTCATGTCTGCAATCACCATCAGCAGAGATTTTGGAGCCCCCCAAAATAAAGTCTGACACTGTTTCCACTGTTTCCCCATCTATTTCCCATGAAGTGATGGGACCAGATGCCATGATCTTAGTTTTCTGAACGTTGAGCTTTAAGCCAACTTTTTCACTCTCCTCTTTCACCTTCATCAAGAGGCTCTTTAGTTCTTCTTCACTTTCTGCCATAAGGGTGGTGTCATCCGCATATCTGAGGTTATTGATATTTCTCCCGGCAATCTTGATTCCAGCTTGTGTTTCTTCCAGCCCAGCATTTCTCATGATGTACTCTGCATATAAGTTAAATAAGCAGGGTGACAATATACAGCCTTGACATACTCCTTTTCCTATTTGGAACCAGTCTGTTGCTCCATGTCCAGTTCTAATTGTTGCTTCCTGACCTGCATACAGGTTTCTCAAGAGACAGGTCAGATGGTCTGGTATTCCCATCTCTTTCAGAATTTTCCACAGTTTATTGTGATCCACACAGTCAAAGGCTTTGGCATAGTCAATAAAGCAGAAATAGATGTTTTTCTGGAACTCTCTTGCTTTTTCGATGATCCAGCAGATATTGGCAATTTGATCTCTGGTTCCTCTGCCTTTTCTAAAACCAGCTTGAACATCTGGAAGTTCACGGTTCAAGCAACAGTAGTCCCCTCTTACTCAGCCTTTTTGTTCTATATAGATTTTTATTTGATTGGATGAGGCCACCCACATCAGGGAAGGCATCTGCTTTGCGCAGTTTACTGGTTCAAATGTTAATTCTCATCCAGAAACAGCCTCACAGATACGTCTAGAACAACATCCAACCAAATGTCTGGGCACCCTGTGGCCCAGTCAACTTGACACATAACATGAGCCATCACACATGGTAACACTTGTTGTGCCCGATTTCCTATTGATTCACAGCCAGTTCAGCTTTGGAAGCAAGAGGGGCAGGAAGGGAATCCAACAGATCAAAGCATATTGATGATGGACATATTTCTCATTCATTAAATGGCTACTGCTAGCCAGATATTCTCTCTAGAGGCCAGAACTCTGCAACATGGGAGAATCAGCCTCATCTACAGATAAGGAACCTCAAGATCAGAGAGATGAAATTCCCTGAGAGGAAGTCATTGTATCTGCTGGTGGCTCTCAGAGGGGTCTGTACAGCACAGCCTCCCCTTCTAATTCCTGCCCTGTAACCCAAGCTCCTGACTTTCATACCTGAGCTATTCTGCCTGCTCCTGGGCCTTCCAGTCATTGTTTCTTTCCTATGTTTTTGTCATAGCAAAGTAAAAAAAAGAAAAGTCCCAACTGCCTGTCACTTAATAAAAATATTAATTTTTAAAACTGTTTACTTTTGGCTGCACTGGGTCTTTGTTGCTGCTGGCAGGCTTTCTCCAGTTGCAGTGAGCAGGGGCTACTCTTCATTGCTGTGAGCAGGCTTCTCATTGTAGTGGCTTTTCTTTTTGTGGAGCACAGACTTCAGGTGTGTGGGTCTCAGTAATTGTGGCACACAGGCTTAGTTGCTCCCTGGCAAGTGGGATATTCCTGGACCAGGGATCGAACTTATGTCTCCCACATTGGCAGGTGGATTCTTAACCACTGGACCACCAGGAAAGTCCTCAAAATATTACTTTTAACTCAAAGGATATGGTCATGACAGCAGGAAACAAGCAGGGCAGGAAATCAGTTCATTGTAAGGCTCTTACAATCCCATGTCCCTTACTTTTCCTACCACCTCATCTTGCTACAAATGGCAACCCACTCCAGTAGCCTTGCCTGGGAAATCCTATGGACAGAGGAGCCTGGGGCTACAGTCCACAGGGTCACAAAGAGTCAGACATGACTTAGCAACTTAACAACAGCAACAATATCTTGCTACTTCTGCAAAGTCATTAAAGAACTTGCCTCCGGCTCTGAAGAGTACCGAAGAAAGGTGATTCAGAAGCTGGTGCTCTGATGGCAAGATGTCCTGTGGGACTATTGCCCTTGAGCTTGGAGATATCTACCATTTCTCTGCCTGGGTTGGCTTCATGGTTTCTTTAGATCAAGGAGGATGCTACTTCAGAATGGTCCCTTGCCCTTTATTCGTTGGTCAGCTCATGCATGTGATCCAGCTGCTTCTCCAATCAGGAGCATTTAAGCAGGAGGTGGTGAAGTCAGTCAGCTGGACTGTAGGTCCCAAGTCTGAGGAAGAGTCCAAAGGACTGCTGTCGTTACAGCTCTCACCGACAGGTGCACAAGGGGAGAACAAGGAGTAAAACCAGAAACATCAGCCAATGTCTTAGCTTGTTCGGGTGGCTGCAGTAAGTACCATAGACTGCGTGGCTCATCATCATCCATCCATCATGTGCTCAGTTGTGTCCAATTCTTTGTGACCCCCTGGACTGTAGCCCACCAGGTTCCTCTGTCCATGGTATCTTCCAGGCAAGAATACCAGGAGTGACTTGCCATTTCCTCCTCCAGAAGATCTTCCCGACCCAGGGATTGAAACTTATAGAAACAGAATTTTGTTTCTCAGAGTTCTAGAGGATGGAATGTCCAAGATCATGGGGCTGGCATGTTCGGTGTCTGGTGAGAGCCTATTTCTTGGTTCTTAGATGGCCATCTTCTCACTAAGTCCTCATATGGCTGAAGGAAAGGAAAGAGCTCTGTGAAGTCTCTTTATTAAGGGCACTAATCCCATTCAGGAGAGCTCCGCCCTCATGACCTAACTACTTCCCAGAGGCTCCACCTCCAATTACTATCACATTGGGGATTAGGTTTCAACATATGAATTTGGAGGGGACAGAAATACTTAATCTATAGCTACCTAGAAACAGAAAACCTTTAAGAAACAAAGTATCTCTAATCCTTATCTTTTGCTGAGACATCTTTAGGCCCAAGAACTAGGATATTTCCTTGGTTACAAAAGTCAGCTTTATTAAAGAGCAAGGTAAACAAGCAGGTCTGAGAATTTCTAAGGACAAGCCAAAGCAGTGTGTGCATGTGTTTACATGAGTGTAAAATAGATCTTACAATTAGAGCTGGGTCAAGACTTGAACCGAAATTATCCTTACTCCAAAATCCACACAAATACCAAAGTATGCTTTATTTTATACAATGTCACCTGCATATGTTTAAAATAAGAGGAGACTTATTCCTCCCATATGAGATACAAACTCCTGGGGTTTCACAGGAATCTTTTGAAGACAATGCTTTCACCAGTGATTTTTACTCATCTTTTTTGGCTCCAAACAAACCGAAAATAAATATTCATGCTTCCACCGGGAGCAGTAGCTCACTATGGTATAGGGTTTCAATGCAGGGTCAGAGGCAGAGACAAGAGAGCATATGTGGGCTGGACAAGCCCTCAGATGATATGGATACTTCATGGGGGGATTAAACAGTGTGGGCTTCTACACGACAGGGATCCTAATAGGGGGTGCCTAGTCAAGCTATGTTCAGGCTGGTCTTCATGGGACAGATCTCATTTTAGTCCTTTGTTCATTTCTAACTTAAATTTAAACAATTTTTCATTAATAGGACAATTAAAAATAAACTCTAATCTCCCTGGATCACTCTATGTTTCCTTTACATAGTTGCCAGAAAATTAGACACAGCTGGGAGCTGCCTTTTCAGGAGGATATGGACTTGAATCAGAGAGATCCAGTCTCCAATACTAGTTCTTCTCCAGGAAGGGCACTAAACCCCTTGACTCAGTTTCACCCACACCTTGAGTCTCAGTTTCCTTGTCCTCAGAACCAGATGATCCTATCTCACTTCAGGATTTGGAAGGTCTTGCATGCAACAGACAATATTTTCCAGTCTGCTGCCTCTCACTAAATGTGAAGTTTACAAGTTTATTTCTAAGAATTGGCCTAGTGTATGTTTTTGTCATTGAAACAGCTATAGAGTATCTATTGTGATAATGTGTTACAATTTGCTCTGCCATTTCCCCAGGGGTGGTAATGTGAACTGTCTCCAGTCTTCTTTTCTTATGGGCTTCCCTGGTGGCTTAGTTGGTAAAGAACCTGCCTACAATGCAGGAGACCTGGGTTCAATTGCTGAACTGAGAAGATTCCCTGGAGAAGGAACTGGCAACCCACTCCAGTATTCTTGCCTGGAGAATCCCCATGGATAGAGGATCCTGGCGGGCTACAGTCCATGGGGTCACAAAGAGTTGGACACGACTGAGCAGTTTATGAATTGGACTGCTTTTCTTATGAACTGGACTGCCATGAACATCTTTACACAGATGACTTTTTCCTCTGCTTAAGTTATTTCCTTGGAGTAAATTCCCAGAGGTAGGTTTGCTGGATTGAGGAGTAGAATCTGCTTTATAGCCCTTGATATTTATTGCAGATGGATTCTCCTTGTCTAAGAAATCTTTCAGCTGGGAGAGCCCAGCATGTGAGGTAGATATTATGGGTGGTTTCTGTCTGTCTCTGCTGCTTCTGTCAAAAGCCCTACTTAGAGAAGCCATTCTCAGACTCTCATCCTGCAACTGGTACAAACTGGTAGAAAATAAGGACTAAACTGAGAAGGAAGATAAAGACCTGAAATGTGTAGGGATGCAGTGCTGGGAAATAGAAGGATGATAAAGCTCTCTGCATTTAAGGATTAGGATCTGACTTGGCTAAGCACTGTGGTCTAGAGAGAAAGGATGCTGGAAAACTCTTGAAATAAGTTAATATTTGTTGTACATTTATGAGCCCTTCCCCAATATGTGCCAACATTTATGTGGTATCTGAACCTTCCCACCTATTCACTTTGTAATATAAGGAAAGCAAGGGTGTCAAAATCTGGTCCTGCCCATCAGGGACTTCTCCCAGCTATGACACTAGAAGAAAGAACCTGCTTAAGAATCTAGGAAAGCCAAATGAGGGTATGAGTAGAAGTTCAAACCAGAGGCAAACAACATACTGAGGCACAGAAAAAGGAATCAAGAACTTCTCTGAGATAAGCAAATGAAACAGTCCAAAGCAAGAATAATGGGAATACATGTGGCGTGAAGGAGAACTCTCTGCAGGGAGGGAGGGTACTATGAACCAGGACAATTTCCTTAAAGTTTTTTTAACTGTGTTGTTCAAATCTTAAATATTTTTGCCAATGTTGTTTTCTGCTTCATCTATCAATAACCAAGAACACTGTATTAAAATAGTGAAGAATTTGTGAATAACTCTTTATAGATCTAAATATGTATATGTATATAATGTACAGTTTTGAAGCTATGCTATTGCACGCATGCATACTCAGTTGCTCAGTCGTGTCTGACTCTTTGTAGCCCTCCAGGCTCCTCCTCTGTCCAAGGAATTCTCCAAGCAAGAATACTGAAGTGAGTTGCTTTTTCCTTCTCTGGGGGATCTTCCCAACCTAGTGAATATGTTTTATATGGTGACCTTCTTGATAAGCTGAACCTCTCAGCATTGTGCTGTGATTCTCCTTATCTTTCTTAAAGCTTTTTTCCTCAAAGTCAATATTCTTTTGCATTGATTTGATTATAGCTGCTTTTTTGGGGTTAACATTTTCCTCTGTATTTTTTCTAGCCTTTAAATTTTTCTGTATTCATATATTTGAAATTATGTAAATTCCTTTTATATAGGCTGAGTCTTTGTGTTTTAACGGGAGAGTCTGATCCATTTACATGTATTGTGATCACTGATTGATTTGAATGATTTCCATCCTCTTGTTTCTGTCTTTTCTATTCTTACTGTCTTTATTGTTTTATACCCACTCATTATATTCTTTGGACTGACTGCATTTTTCCTCTTCTTCATCCTACTTTTTCCTGTACTTGTTTGCAAATTAAATGCTCCAAGTGTATTCTTTTCAACAAAGTACAAACAGTATCTTTATTTTTTCTCAGAAAATACTACAACCTTAGAATGCCTTAAATCTGATGACCCCTCCTTAGAATGCCTTAAATCTGATCATTTACAACACACTATTTTTGTCCAGGTTTAAAGTCTTGGCTTTTTGCCCCAGAGACTAGATATTATCATTATTTCAGTTTTCTTAGTTTTATCTACAAATTTACCAAAATCTCCACTAATCATATATCCTTGCATATTTTGGCCATTTTTCTCAATAAGTATCTGCTGTTAGTAAACTTTCTCAGTTTCAGTTTTTCTGAAAATTTCTGTATTTCACTCTTATTCTCGATTGATAATTTTCCTGAGTATGGAATTATGGGTCATTTTATTTTAGCACATTGAAGATATCAATTCACCATTTCCGGCTTCCATATTTTCTCTAGAGAAATGCAAATCAGAACTACACTGAGGTACTATCTCAGTCAGAATGGTCATCATTTAAAAGTCTACAAATGACAAATGCTGGAGAGGGGATGGAGAAAAGAGAGCCCTCCTGCACCACTGGTGAGAATGTAAGTTGGTGCAGCCACTCTGGAAAACAGTATGGAGGTTCCTCAAGAAATTGAAAATAGAGTTGCCATATGACCCTGCAATCCCACTCCTGGGTATATATCCAGAGAAAACTATAATTTGAAAAGATATGTGCACCCCTGTGTTCACTGCAACACTGTTTACAATAACCAAGATACCAAAGCAACCTAAACGTCCGTTGACAGATGAATGGATAAAGAAGGTATAGTACATATATACAATGAAATAATTCTCCGTCCAAAAAAAGAATGAAATAATGCCATTTGCAGCAACATGGAGGGACCTAGCAATGATGATACTAAGTGAAGTAAGTCAGAAAGATAAATATCTTATGATATAACTCATATGTGGAATCTAAATATGACACAAATGAGCCTATCTACAAAACAGAAATAAGCTCACAGACATAGAGCATAGACTTGTGGTTGTCAAGGGGAAGGGGTCGGGGAGGGATGGATTGGGAGTTTGGGATTAGCAGATGCAAACTACTATACGTAGAATGAATAAACAACAAAGCCCTACTGTATAGCACCGGTAACTATATTCAATATCCTGCGATAAAGCATAATGGAAAAGAATGTATCCTTAATACTCTGCAAAGGCATATATCAGAAAAGAATCTAAAAAAGTTTTGGCATATACATATATAATTGATTCACTTTGCTGTACACCTGAAACTAGCATACCATTGTAAATCAACTATACTTCAACAAATTAAAGTAAAAAGAAAGAAAAGTAATTTACATATATGAAAAGCTGAATCACTTCGCTGTACGGCAGAAATTAAACAACACTGCAAATCAACTACGCTGTCACTGCTGTTTAGTCACTAAGTCATGTCTGACTCTTTGAGACCCCATGGGTTGTAGCCCTCCCGGGCTCCTCTGTCCATGGGATTTCCCAGGCAAGAATACTCAAGTGGTTGCCATTTCCTTCTCCAAGGGATCTTCCTGACTCAGGGACTGAACCTGTGTCTCCTGCTTGGCAGGCAGATTCTTTATGACTGAGCCACCTGGGAAGCCCCGCAAATCAACGCTACTTCAATATTAAAAAAAGGAAGAGACACCCGAGTGCTTGTCCTTTCTCTGAGTCATGTGAAGACATAGTCAGAAGGTGGCTGTCCACAGGCCACAGAGAGAGCTCTCACCAGAACTCAACCATGTTGGCACCCTGAGCTTAGACTTCCTGACTCCAGGACTGAGAAAAAAATGTTCTGCTATTTAAGTCACCCAGTCTGTGTTATTTTGTTATGGTAGCCTGAGCAGATACCACATAAAAAATGAGATAATACAGTAAAATATATGTACTTTTTTCTCTAGAGAAGTCAGTCATCAGACACATTGCTGATCTTTTGAGAGAAGTCTTATCTTTCTTTCTGACTTTTCTTCTCTTTCTTCCTACTTCCAAATATCTTTTTTTTTTAATTTTCTGGAGTTTACTATTATTTGTGTGTGTGTGTATGTAATCTGTTGTTCTTTTGGGTCTGAGAATTGGTAACCTGTTATCTGCCTTATTCTCTGGAAAACAGACTCTAAGTAAAAAAATTAGCATGCAGAAAGCATTTTGGAGATGGCTCCCAGGATCAAGGTCTGTGACATAAAGGAGTAGGGTTGGAACAGGATGAAATTGGGTTATCATGCAATCACAAAAATAGCACCATCAGCCCATTCTTTGGGGAAACCTGGCACTTGGATGGTCCCAAACTGGGGCAATGTGGCTGACCCTTTATAATTTACAGCAATGACTCACTGGACTGATGCCACCCCCAATACAGGTGTGTGACATTGGGCAAGGTGACTCTCTTCAGCTGTACACCCTGTCCATTGTCAACACTCTTAGTAGCTGGTCCTGATGGAGGTAGGGAACAGAATTGTGCACGTATACCAGAGCATTCACTACAGTCCACCCCGCATGATATTCAGATCTATTTGTTGGTGTATGTCCTGGAAGGAGATCTTTCAGGACTCCAGTGGACTCTTCTGAAAAACCTTAAAATTAAGATTAATGGTATGAACTACTGTACTGACTGCCACAGGACAGAACAGATACTCATCATCTTCAGCCTCTACTATCCTGACCCCTCATCCTCCATGAGCGCCTCTGAAGGTTTAGATAACTTACCTGGTAGGGTGAGCTAGACTCTCATTTCTGAGGTCACCCTGGCCTTCTCAGGCAATAACTATTGCACTTATCTATTTACCATCAAAATTAGGTAAAGCAGTATCAAGAAACACTCAAATGAATCTCTTGGGTACCAAACATAGTCTTCCCTGCCCCTACCGTGTAACAGCAGCTCTACCTCTTCCTGATTGCTGTTGTTGTTGTTCAGTTGCTTAGTCATGTCTGATCCTTTGTGACCCCACAGACTGCAGCACACCAGGCTTCCCTGTCCTTCACTATCTCCCAGAGTTTACTCAAATTCATGTCCATTGAGTCAGTGATTCCATCCAACCATCTCATCCTCTGTCACCCACTTCTCCTTCTGCCCTCAAACTTTCCCAGCATCAGGGTCTTTTCCAATGAGTTGGCTCTTCTCATCAGGTGGCCAAAGTACTGGATTTCCTTTAGGATTGACTGGTTTGATCTCCTTGCAGTCCAAGGAACTCTCAAGAGTCTTATCCAGCACCACAATTTGAAAGCATCAATTCTTCTGTACTCAGCTTCTTTTTATGGTCTGACCTCTTCCTTATAATCAGTATCAATTTCCCCCTTCCAGGAGCCTGAAGTGATGAGAGAGCAAGAGGTAGCTGAAAAGCTAATGGAATTCTTTCTGGAAGCATTTCCTTTTCTGTAAGTAAACTTATGGAGAGCCCAGAGTCATGGGGATGAAGCACAAATTCCCCAAGTGGGTAACTAGGAATGATGGCAAGGAGGCTACTCCTATAGAAACCCTGTGGTTTCCAGATCCATGTATTCAACCTACTAGGAACACCACATCACCTCCACAGTTTTCTACAGATCAGGCTCGCTCTTCTATCTTGATGATCATTATGACAGTGGCAATTACCTTGATTCTGACAGTCAAAGCTGAAATCTCACCTCTGTTTGGGGGATCATGTCATCTCTGCTGTTATCAGGAGCCCAATTCTCCTGTCATGAGCTCTGGTCTACAGGGAACAGCCATCACTGAGCTTCTCAGTGATGCTGATCTTCCTCTGGTCAGTGTGTTCCTTATTGCTTTGGCAAGTGAGGTGTCTTCTGGGCCCACCTGTGCAATAGATTCTTTTGGTAGATTTCTAGCCTTATATAGTTAATCCATTCTAATCTGCACATCTGTCTGAGCCATTTTATCTCTGCTTCCAATATCTTCCATGGCAACTATGGTATTTCAGCTTCATTAACTGTGGGTTATAAGCATCTCCAAACATTTAAGAGTCATCCTGAAAGTGTGTTCAGCACTGTCTCCCAGGATCCTAGTCAGGGAGAGAACTGCCATATGTTTAAACTTTTCCTTATCCAGTTTTATGGTCTGTACCCCACCTTGATTCAGCACTCTCAGAATCCAGGTCTATGCACACTCTCCCAGCTTCTGTTGGTACATGTTGGTTCTGTCCTGCAGCTCCTCTGGATATAGTCCTTTTCTCCTTTACCAGGCCTAGCACTTCCCTAGCTGGAATATGTTATCATGAATCCTATTTTTCTCTAGTGACCAAAGGGCAGCAAATAGGGGTGTTATGTGTTAGCCTGTGAGGCAAAGGCCTCCGCATTGTCTTCAAGAGAAGGGGAGGCACTAGCCTTTAGCGGGGAGTGGTAGGCTATTGCTAGAGACTCAGAAGATTCCAAGCAATCTAGAGACATAAGATATTCAAGTTACATAAAGCCATACATCCTCCTGCCACATCTTAGGGTCCTATTCCTTTTCAGTTAGGGCTCCACATTGGTGGAGTAACCCTGCCTGAGTTTAGAATCCTACTCTTATGATTAAATCCTGGGTCAGCTCAGATCTCTCTGTTCCAGATTCCAGGAGATGGGGTCTCCACATATGCTGCTGAATATTTGCCCTCACTATCTCATTGCTGCTAAGTCGCTTCAGTCATGTCCGACTCTGTGCGACCCCATAGACGGCAGCCCACCAGGCTCTGCCATCCCTGGGATTCTCCAGGCAAGAACACTGGAGTGGGTTGCCATTTCCTTCTCCAAACTATCTCATTATCTGTCTCCAAAATATCAATTGCTCCCTGCCACACTCATCCAACTCCACTCTCCTTGTAGCATATTACCTCTGTTTTACCCAAACACCTAACCCACCTCTGTATGGAAATACACTTGCATACCTTCCCAGTTCACCACAGGGAAAATTTGAGCCATTTCACTGCTACTTGTGCCAGGAATCATCTTCCACCACCAGTGATAACATTCTCACTGCCAGAAACCAGTGCCAAAGTTTTATATTAACATCTGCATCCTTAGACACTTCAGGAACCAACTACTGCAGGTCAGATTTCCTGGGAAGTGGATCCTGGGATGGACATTTACATATGGGAAACTTCAGGTAGAATATTCTCAGAATAAACACCCAGAAGGACATGAAGGGACAGTTTGAAAAGGAGAAGGTCGGGTATTGAAGCCCTCACAGCAGTTCTCAGCTAATCCCAGGTGGACCACTGCAACTTGGACAGAATAATCCTGAATCTAGGTGAGGAGGCTAACTTGATTCTTATGCATTCACCCCTCACTGGAGGCTGACTGCCCTCAGGAAGGTGGGTGGGGGTGACCTTGGATGAGAGCAATTGTTCACAAAAGTTTCAAGTTAAGGAAAAGGATAGAAATGTAGCCACTGCTTGAGGACATGGTATGGTCAAGGAAGGAGTTCCTTAAATGAAAAAGGGTGTTAGCACTTTTAGGCTAAAAGAAAGGAACTATAGGAAAGGGAATTTTTCTGCCATCGCGGGGAGCTCTGTGACCTGGTGGTAGGTGGGATGCAGGGAAGATTATAAAGGAGAGGAGAAGGAATTCTCCTCCCTTTACTGAGAACTGATGACACTGTGAGAGAAGCCGCCCTGAAAGCTATGGACCATTTGGGAAAATAGTTCCATGTACAAGGGCAGATGTGTATGTTTAAAAGCTACTCATTAAACAATCGTGAGATTGGAGAGGTATGCCTGAAACTCACACAGATGGGGAGAGCTTGAAGGGAACCAGACCTGGAAGAGAATCTGGGCTTGGAGAAAATTTTCAATTAAAAAAATCTGTTGACCTTATTGAATCAGTATTTCCCAAGTTTATATGACCGTGGAAGTTTCTGATGTGTCTCAGAACACTCTTCAAAACACAGCTAGGAAATGTTGAACCAAGTAATAACCTGAAGATTTTAATCAGTCTTCTGATGGCCGATTCATCATCAGGGAATGAATGAGAGAAATTTCATTCCAAGAGAAATGGAATGAAAATGAAGAATGGTTGAACTTTCTTATTCAATAATATTTCAATTTGGAAAACATTTACAGAGCATCTACTGTCCAGTGGGCTTCCCTGGTAGCTCAGAAGGTAAAGAATCTGCCTGCAATGCAGGAAACCCAGGATTGATCCCTGAGTCGGGAAGATCCCCTGGAGAAGGGGATGGCTACCCACTGCAGTCTTCTTGCCTGGAGAATCTCATGGACAGGGAAGCCTGGCTGGCTACAGTTCATGGAGTCGCAAAGAGTTGGACACAACTGAGTGACTAAGTGCATACACACACATACACTGTCTACTAGATGCTGTTCTGGGCCCTAAGGACACAGAGATGACCAAGGTAAAGCCCCAGCTCTCAAGGAGCTGGCAGCCTGTGAGGGGACTCAGGTCTTAAGCAGATGTTATACTGAGTATATGTCCCTTGTGGGGGAGACTCTTGGTGATCAGCCAGGAGCCTATGCTTGTCCAGACATGGCCTGGATACCTTTTCTTCATCAGAATGGCCATGAAGAAGGAGGAAGACAGGAGCTGGGCCTGGGTGAAGAGACCTGAGGAGGGACCAAGAAGGGCAAGGGGCTGCCAGGATTTGGGTAAGGACCTACCTGGTCTGCCTCTGCCATTATCTGGGCATGTAATCTTGGGCCAGCCCCATCTTTTACTATCCTGGAGCTTCTGTCTCAGTTGCAAAGTAGGGACAGTAATAACCTACATCTCACCAGGTCTCCGCAACGATCAAATAGGAAAAAAGGGATGTGAAAAAATTACGTAAACTGTAAGGCACTCCACAAAGAGGGATCTTATGACTTACTTATTCCTTCACAAAGTGCATTTCAAAGAAAGCTAAACAAACTCCCCCAAACTTTCCACTCTCAGGGCTATTTTTATTTTGTGATTTTCCAAGCCTCAAAATGAAATCGAAAAAAAAAAAAAAAAAAAACCTTCAGCGGCTGCTTTTTATATGGTAGTTTATAAGAGTCAGGATGAAATAGAAATCATGATAGCACAAGGCCCCAAGTTTACATTCTCAGAGGGAGGCCATGGGCTGGGAGCGCAGAGGACTTTCGGGAGGGCAGCTGAAATCACCAACGCCAGCCTGGCTCTAACTAGCCTGTGTAGCTTTAAGTGGTCTAATCAGCCCTGCTTTTCACAAACACAAATAAATAAAAATTGACATTACATCGGGCAACAATATGGCATGCCCTGTGCAATGAGAACCAGCTGAGTTTATGCGCCCCACGGTTTATGGAGAAGGCGGCCGTGCACCATGCTCTGCGGACAGATGGCTATGTGGCTTCTTAACACACATGTTCCAGGACAGCAGTTCCCAACCCCTTGGGGAGATGCTGACTTCTTTCAGATGGTTCTAGAGATTCATATGTTACAGCAGCCATGTCAATAGATTGGCAAAATACTGGCTCCCACAGATACGTAGGCAGAATTTTCAAGTGTGCCTGCATTTACAGAGGCTTTGTTCTTTAGGTATTTTCTCAATTAACAGATACTAAAAGCATCCTGACTGTGCCATGAGGGTGAAGCCTTTCATGTTAACAAAGGGTCCTCTCTCTCAAAAGGGTTGGATCCCATTGTTCTAATGTGACAGAAGTCCCAGAATTCATTAAAATCCAATTGCAGAATGCTGTGGCGCCTGGAGAAAAGGAACCACAGGGGTCTGAGAAAAGACAGGGGCCAACACTCGTTCTAGGAACTCCCAAGCCTGGACCTGCTCTTGGAGGCAACAGATTCTTACATGCTGCGATTCCTTTCCCCAGTGTCTGGTCCTCCAGCCTTGCCTGCCTCTGGAGGGGGCTGCTCACTGCAGTGGAAGTGAGCTTTCCAAAATGGAAATCTCAACTTGATGCTCCCCAACTCCAGGAACCTGCCACTGCCCTGGGCACAAAATCCAAACTCTTTCCGTAGGCTAGTGAAACTCAAGGCAAGATCCACCCCCTTTCCTCTCAGACCTCATCTCCTGCCCCTCCCCCTCACTCAACATTCCAGCCCCTGGGCTTCCTGCCTTGTTTAAAAAACAACCCCACCAGGGCCATCCCTGGCAGTCTGGTGGTTAAGATCCTCCCCTTCTACCGCAGAGGGCATGGGTTCAATCCCTGGTCCAGGAACCAAGATCTGCATGCCATATAGTGTGGCCAAAAAATAAAAATAAAAACAAGCCACCATCGCAGCCACACACACACTCCACTCCCACCCTGGCCTCTGCATTTACATGCATTTACACCCTCAGATACTTCCTCCCTCCTTACCTTTGCCTGAACAACTTCTTAGGCATCATTTACTTTGGGAAGGTTTGCTAGAATCTTCCCCCTAGAGACAGGTCTGAGTTAGTTAGCCCTACTATGGATACAGCTTCTGTAGTGTGTCCTGGGAACATGGAATGTGCCTGGTTTGTTAGTCATCAGTCCATCACCAGACCTGAAGCTTCATGAGCTTTGTTCCCTAGCATGTCCTGGTGGCAGAAGGTCAATAAATAGGCTCTGAATGAATGTGTGCAGGTGTGCAATGAACGTCTTTCCCCTTGTGGGATTGGAGAGTAGTGTTTCTGACAGAAGACCCATGCAGCCCCGGCCCCATCACCCTGTACAGTCAACCAACCACTAATTCCCCAAGCCAGATGGGCCTGGGCACAGGTACTAGCTCTCGTTCAAGAGCAGAGCAAAATCCCTCAGAAGGTTCTGGTGTTGCTTACAAACTGTTGGGAAGACAGATGCTTGTATTGGGGAAAAAATGAAAAAAATTGACTCAGTGGAAAAAACAGAAGACAGAGACAGCTAAAGCACACAGAACCCTCTCTCTCTTTCCCTCCCACCTTCCCTCCCTCTCTATCATCCCAGTATTTTGCTAATCAGAAAACTACTGGTATTTTCTCTTGAAGTTTTAGGATTCTGCTAAGGGCAAAGGGTCCAGAGAGGGTAATATGTGGCCTAGATTCACCGACTAAGAGAAGGACAGAGCTCAAAGGAGAACACAGGTCTCCCAATGCCAAGTTGCCTCCACTTTTCAGAACACTGTGGTGCTTAGACCTGTGTGCACACTTCTCGGGAGAAATTGTGCCAAATCCCAGAAGTAGCTAGCATATGTGCCCTTCGGCCAGAGACTGCCTCAGTAAATACATATTGCTTCTTGGCTTGCAAAGCAAATATTTATTTAAAATCCACATAGCATGGCACATAAGTTCCTGACAGCCCTGGGCAGTTTCTATCTCACTTATCATTTATTTTTAATTTCTTTTTTAGTGCGTATATTTTCTGCATTAGACCTGGAATAAACAGAGTTCAGAGTAGAGGATTGGTGAACTAAAAATTGATTTTATTAAAAAACCCTAGTCTCTGCCTGTCACCTCTAGATTCCAATTTCTGACAAGTCCATGAGAGCAAAAATCAGTCAAGCTGAAGTGGAGTCACTGCTCCGTTCAAGGGTAGTCTTTAAGACAAGGCATAACGTCCTCCTTTAGTAAATGGGCTGAAGAGTTAATGAGACACATGTGGTTCTCAGCCAGTGCCTCAGATCGAGCCTTGGAATACCTGGATTCTGGTCCTGACCTTGCCTCCAACTAGCTGGTGACCTTAAGCAAATCACTTAACCTCTCTGAACTTCAGTTTCCTCTTCTGCATAATGTGACTAATGATATTGTTCTACCTAATTCACTATACTGACAACAGACCAATTGAAAATCAAGTCCAATATCTCTCCTCCAAGTAAAGACCTACTAGGAGCCTGGCTGTCCTAGGAATTGAGAAGACAGCAGTAAACAATATGAAAACCTGTCTTTGTGGAGCTTGCATTCCAGTGGGGAGCAGACAGATGATAAATAAAGCATAACAGGTCTGATGTTAAGTTCTAAGGGGAAAAACATTGTCATGATAAGGAAACAAGAGGATGAGAGAGGTTCATTTCAGTTCAGCCACTCAGTCGTGTCCAACTCTTTGCGACCCCACGGACTGTAGCATGCCAGGCTTCCTGTCCTTCACCATCTCCCAGATCTTGATCAAACTCATGTCCTGGAGTCGGTGATGCCATCCAACCATCTCATCCTCTGTCGATGACAGAGGTGGGTTGCCTTTTTCTAGAGGGTAGTCATTAAGAGGCTCTCTGATAATATGAGTCCTGGAGGAGGTGAAGAAGAAGGGTCGCAGACAGGAAGAAGTGTGGGAACAAGGCTCCAGGTGGTAAAGCTTGGAGTAGGAGTTCAAGTAGGACGAGCAGGGTGGCTGAAGCAGAGTGAGAGAGAGATAGGAGACAAGATCAAGGAGGAAGGATAGGGTTCCCCAAATTTAGTGTGTGTAAGCATTCCCAGAGGTGCCAGGAAAGGTGATCCAGAGATGTTCCTGTGTCATAAACACTAGCTTAGAGTCATGCATGTGCAAAGGGTTCTCTAGACCATAATAAACACCATTGCAACCTGACTCAAGAACACAGAATACACCCTGGTTGCCCATGAACATGTTCCCCTTTATACCAGCTCAACTTTTGTGAATTACATGGTATAAATGTGCCTGACTTTCAACCCTCCTTGAGGTCAAGCCACTGTGTTTTAGAAGATTTCACTGCAGGACTGGACATTGGTGTGGACATTGTTAGAGGTAGACATGAGAGACTGGGCAGCCCAACCACTGCTACCTGTATTCATGAGGCTGACTGTGCTTTGTTATAAGAAACCTGGCAGAGGTTCTCAGCCTTGAGCCCTTGCCTGCTAGACTCTTGCCTACTATTTTCCAAGAATCAGAGAAATACAAATGTGTTGGGTCTTGATCTTGATTGCAGCCTGGGAACAGTTGGAACCACCAGGCTGGAGGTAGGCTGGAGCCATCAGCAGGCCCATGTGGGCCAGGGGCAGGGTAGGCACTGTAGGAAGGATTCGATGAGGTGGTCCAGGGCTGCACTGTGACTTAAGCCTAGCCCAGAGAGTACTGAGTAAGGCTTGAAGAGAAGGGAGGGGACATTACTAAGCACCTAATATTTCCTAGGCAGGGGGTTTGGCTCTTTTCATGCACAATGACATGAAATCTTTGCTAACCTGCAGAATAGAATTATTTACTATAGAAGAGGAAATTGGGGTCCAGAGAAGCTGAATAAACTGCCCAAGGCCACACAGCTATTAAGAGGTAATTGGGAGCATCAGAATTCACTGATCCAAAGACTGGCCTCTTTCCATGACACCACACGACAGTTGTTTTGAAATGAGTTACATTATCATGAGCAGCTCAATACAGTCCTGTTGAGGTGGGTGGTTGAAATAAGTCACCCTCCCTGTCATCTCAGGAGTCTGAAGAGATAGCCAGATTCTCCAGACACTGGGGTTCCAGTGGAAGGGAAGAGTCCATGTTCCCTAAGGGCTCCACTGATGTGATGCCCATCTCCTCGTCATCAAGGCCCTCATGCTTGTGGTCCCTCAGCCTAGGCAGGGCCTCTGACACTGGGCACCGTATCCCCCTTTGCATGACCCAGCTCTCAGCTACACAGACCCACCTTTGTGGTCCTGGGCCAGGCTGCCTAAGTCAGAGATGTCAGCGCTGATCTGTGTGTATCCCCAAGTCTGAAACACTGACTTGTTCTATAACTGCCTGCCTCTGCTTCCTTCCTTCTTGGGCTTGTTGGCACTCACTCATTCGTGGGCACTCTTGTTCATGAAATGTCATCTGCAAATATGGGAATCTCTGCACCAGGCCCACATTGTTGATATCTCTGGAGTTGTTTATAAAAATATCCCTGGCATTCCCTACTTGACGCAGTTCCACGTCATGCTCCACTTGCAGGCAAGCTTTACCAGCCCGATAAGGAGTACTTCATTTGTCCTTTACAGAAGCTATGACTCACATCGCTGGCTTTCCTTCTCTTTCTAGAGCTTGTGTTATCCATAAAAAGGGCCATTATAAAGGCCATGGGGAAGACTAATCCCAGTCCTGGGTTTTAAACATTTTCTCTAGGATGCAGTTGAATCAGTGATAACTTGTGACCAATAAGTTTGAAAAGGAACTAGCTAGCTTAACTGAAGGATGGTTATCTCAACGATTTGTCTATTCATCTTGGGACTGGCTGGTTCAGGTAGGATCTGGCTAGAAATATCATGGGCTGGGTTGGAAATTGTAACTCAGGGGTTGATTTAATATATTTTTCTGACTGATTAGCTCAAATTGTTATAGCATTAGGCTTTAGAAGAAAGACCTTGATCTTCGTCTCCCTGAAAGCAAGTCAGCGTCACTCTGCCAGGTTCACCTAATGTCTAGTAGCTGATGTACAGGTACAGAAAGTATGATGGATCCCTGAAACATAGCACCAAGCCCAACTTTTCGCTCAGATCTAGGACACTAGATCTCTGCCCATATAGAAAAGTCATGAGGAGCAAAAGGTAATGTTCACCTATGCATTCATTCAACAATGCTCACTGAGCACCCACTCTAGTCTGGCACTGCCAGGCCCTGGACATGCAGGCAGGACAGGATGGTACACATGCTTTGAAGATATTTCCCAGCCTCCCTTGCAGTTAGGAGTAGGTTTGGCCAGTAGAACACAGGCAAAATGGTGTGCAACAACACTTTCAGGAGTGGCCTCTGAAGTCTCCTGCACAAACCTCCACAATCTTTCTCTTTTCCTGTGTTTGCCAGCTGAGCAGAAGATCCAGAAAAAGACTCTGAGATCCTAGAGGAGCCATAAAATGTATGGAGCCCGAGTCCCTGATCACTGCACACAACAGTAGGACTCTCTGAACCCCGTGCTCACTGGACTTGATGGGAAGAGAAATTCACTTTCATTGTGTGAAGCCACTAAAACTCAGGGCTCATTTGTCTTAGCATGTAACCTATCCTGACTACTGCACAGCCCTTCACATTTCACTCATTGTACTTTCGGCAGCCCTTGCCTCTTTCTGTTCCAAGAAAGACAACCATCCAGAGAGTCCTCCAACTTCCTTCTGCTACACCCCTCAATTGTCTATGTGTCCTCACCCTTTCTTTTTCCATCACACCACCCCCCACAGCGAATCCCTCCACTAGGGTGCTTTATCCCATCCCCCTATCTGTTTTATACCTGTGTTCTGTCGACTGTCCTCTGCCTAAAAAAATACATTCAACTCTCCTCTTTCCTTAAATGAAAAAAATCCCATCTTAAAGTTGGGTATTTAAAGCAAGTCTTCCTCCTGGTCATCCTAGGCATCTGGAGAGATTGACAGATTTTCCAAACAGATTTAGGGTGCAGGTGTGGCAAAAGGGTCCATACACATTCCCTGAGAGCTCCACGGATCTGGCCCTTTGAAGAGGATGCCTATCTCCTGAAATAAAGTCTGAGAAAGAGAGCTGTTTATTCATCCTGCATCCCCCTAGAGTAACCAACATATTTGGTTAATGGGGCTATAACCCTTCACCACTTAATTTCTGATGAATAAGCCAGAGTTGCTATTTCTGCTTATTACTCATTGAGTCCTTAACCCACAGAAACCTAGTTTTCTCTCCCACTGCTAGTCTGATACCTTTCATTTAAAGACCAGGGATGACCTCTAACTGTCAAATCTAGGGGATTTTTCTCAGCCTCTTCCAGCTTAGTTTCTCAGAAGCACTTGATACCCAGTTTCTCCTCTAACTCACTCTTGCTTAATGTTTGTAGCCCTCCTCTCTCCTGGTTCCTTCTGATGCCCCTAAATGGAGGAAGGCTCCCATGTTCTGCTCTTTGCCAACTCTTTTTTCTCAAAATTCTCTTATTTGGCAAATAAAGCTACTACTACTTAATAATAACAATAACATGTACTGAATACAAGTGTGAGACAAATGCCAAGCATGTCACATGTGTTATCGCACCTCACCCAAACAAAAGCCCTCTAAGGCTGGTAGTGCTATAGCCCCATTCTACAAATGAGAAAGTCAAGGCAAAAAGCAGCCATAAGGAACTTGTGCCAGGCCATAGCCAGCAAGGGGTAGAGCCAGACAAGGCCAATGCTTGCCTGAAGGATGTCTTTTGTTTACATTTGGAAAAGTCAGACACATGACCATTCCAAAGTGCTTGGCTTGGCAAGTGGAGGTTTCAGCTGGCCCCTCTTGTCCCCTAGGCAAGCTCCTTACGCAGAACATAGAGTGCAGGAGTATGCAGGCACACAGGGAGCCAGAATTCAAACCCTGGCCTCTCTGACTCCAGAGTCATTGTGCCCCTCACCTCACAGGGCAGTGTGAGGATTAAAACTAAACAGAGTACATATTGGATATAAAGCTCTTGGCTCAGCGTTCAGCATGTAAGAAATATATGATATAGTTACTATTATCGTCTTTATTATTCATATCACCATTCTCATCCACTTTCAACATTTCAACAAGTGAATTCATCAAACATTTAATCACCTCTCACGTGCCAAGGGGTAGGCTAGATATTGAGGTTACAGAGATGAAGAAAACACTGTTCCTGAAGTTAAAAGTCTACCAGGAGAGAAAGCCACACAAACAAGGAACTAAATTAAAAGGTGACAAGCTCAATAACGGAGCTGGTGTAAAGCACTGTGTGAGCACTGAGGGAAGAGCAATATACCAGCATAAGGCGGGGATGGAACCAAGGTAAGTCTGGGGGCAGCTTCGGAGAGGAAGGGACATTTCAAAGCATTTGGACCATGAGGATGGATAACCCAGAGAGAGAAACTGGGTGAACAGAAACATACAGGTGGGCAAGAACATGGTGTGCGTGGCCTGCATTTTGCAGTTGGCAATGGGAAGTCATCGAGAGCAGAAGGGCTGTGTCTGGTCAGATCTTGGTTTTAGAAAGAAAGCCCTGACATCTTAAACAGTGATTTGCACCCAGTAGGGGCTCAGCAAACATCTGATGGACAAATAGTTGAATGGAGGAATGAAAGAATGAATGATGAACTTGAAACATTTTTCCTGGGTCAGCACTGAGACATCACACGTGAATGTCAAAGTCCTCTGGGGCTGTGTAAACATGTATGTTTATGTATCTATGAGAATCCATTGTGGGACAAACTTTGACTTAAAGAACATTAGCACTGGAAGAATCCATAATGAGGAATCATTCCTGTTCAAGTCAACTAGTCCAAAAGCAGAGGCCTTTGAGAGGGAAGTTGCTTGTGGAAGGGTTTGTCTCAGGGCCCAGCCACAGTTTTGGCTACTGCAGCGTGGCCCTGCTTGAGTCTAGCGGCCTAAGTTTCTGATTTGATCAGGTGCTCTATTCAGGAACTCTACCTTCTACTGAGCACATCCTTCACATTCCCACCTCCATTCTTTGCTTATGTGTCAGTACCCCTGCCTGAATGCTCCATCCTGTATTCTTTCCAAAGAGCATCCATCCTTCAAGGCTCTTTTCCTCCAGGAAACCTCCCCTGACTATACTGGCATGAAGTGATTTTTCCTAACACCTAGAGTAGTTCTTGAATACTTCTCTGTGCTGAGAATTGTGCTGGGAAATTTATATCCTTTGTTATACTTAATCCTTACAACAACCCGATGAAATTATGAGTCATTGTTATCACCCATTTTCAGAAAAGGAAGCTGTGAAGTGAGTGAAGTCTCTCAGTCGTGTCCGACTCTTTGTGACCCCATGGACTGTACGCAGCCAGGCTCCTCAATCCATGGGATTTTCCAGGCAAGAATACTGGAGTGGGTTACTATTTCCTTCTCCAGGGGATCTTCCCAACCGAGGGATCGAACGCAGGTCTCCCCCATTGCAGGCCGATTCTTTACCAGTTGAGTTAACAGGGAATATATATATATATATACATACATATATAAATATATATAAACTCCCACACTTTATATACCCACATTCTGTATAAAGAGGTTAGATGTATTCTGTAGATTTCCTCCCCTAAGGTCCAACTTTAATCCACTGTGTTGTCACCCCCTACTGGTAACAAATAGAGGGTGACTTACTCTGTTCAATTAGGGCTGAAAGCTTCCTGCCTTGGGAACATCCACAGGCCTTTGCAGCTAAGAATGTTTTGTTTTCACTAATAAATCTGCCAGCCAGAGGTAGACATGTTACACTCATCTAAATAAAAAGCTTTCCCCAATTCTCAGAAGCCTCCAGGACTGATTGTACAATTAACAATGACTCTCATTTTTTTCAAACCTGTATCTACAAACTCGTTCTCTCAGGGCTGCGTCTGCGGAATTCTGCTTTGTTCATCTTTTTCCCTCTACACCTAGCACAGGTCTTGAGACATAGTAAGTACTCAATAAAAGTTCATTAAAAAACATGTATGGGGGTTTCCATGATGTTCCAGTGGTTGGGAATCTGCCTGCCAATGCAGGGGACACGTGTTCGATCCCTGGTTCGGGAAGATCCCACATGCCAGGTAGCAAATAAGCCTGCAAGCAGCAGCTACTGAAGCCTGTGCACGCAGAGCCCATGCTCCCCAACAAGAAAAGCCACTGCAATGAGAAGCCCCTGCTCTCCCTACTATAGAAAGTTCAAGCACAGCAATGAAGACTCAGTGCAGCCATAAATACATAAATAAATAAATCTTACAAAAAATGTATGCACAATATTGGAAGCCTGAGAGGATGGGGGAGGAGGAGGGGGAAGGAAGAAGGAAAGACATTTTCTACAAGCCCCTCATGGCAAACTACAGAGAGCCACACTGGGTTCACAGAATCATTTAGCTAGCAAGGACTTCAGAACTTTCACCAGCAGATTCTAAAATTAGGATAAAAACTTTTTCCTTTTTCCTTTTCTCCTGTAGCTGAGCGGACAAAAGCCTGGTGGTGTTTAAACTGTGGTCATTAGACTCTCAGACTCACAGGCTGTACTTTTCACTTTTTTCCTTGAGGTTCTCAGTAATTACAGGGCAGCTGAGGTATTTTCCCTTTTCTGGAAGGGAGGCTAAAGAGACTAGTCCTGCACAGCTGTGGTGAACATCTGCAGGTTGGGCCATCAGGTATCAATCCCACTTTCTATTAGGAAATGCCTCCGGGGGCAGCCTGGGAGGGGAGGGGCCTTGCCGCCTCCTGATCTCCTGGCAGCTATAGTCATGGCATGGAAGCCCAGATCAGACAGTTGAACACCCTTGTCCTGAGCTTGGACTCCTGAAGGGATGGTGGAAAATGGAAGTTTATTAAAATTTGCTTATCATAGTAGTTATGGTGGTGGGCAGAAGGGCATCTATGCTGGGGTGGCCGTCTCTGCACCAGGAAGCCTTGTCTCGGCCACAGTTCTCTCTAGGAAATAGGCTGACTTCCTGGTCCGCTGGAGCCGTCTCTTTTCTAGCCTGTTCAAAGTATGGTCCTCCAGAATTTCTGGAGCTCCTATGAGCCCACACAGTCTTCCAATCACCTCTGTTTTGACTCAAGGAAACCAGAGTCAGTTTCTGTTATTTGCATCTGAAAAAAATTTAACTAGTACAATAGGAATCAAAGTTAAAAGAGAGAGAAGCAGAAACTGAAAGAGAAAAAGGAAAGAAGGAAAGAAGGAGGGAAGGAGGGAGAGAAGGAAGGAAGGAAGGAGAGTCCTCTACTGGTTGGCAAATGAGTGTCTAGCGACTGCTCAATGCATAATAGGCACTCAGTGAACATTCAAGGAAAGTCCATTTATAAACATCAATATAGTTTAAGATGTTTGTTTGGTAGTCTCCTTACCTGATCTTCATCTCAGCTCTAAGGGTCCTCTAGGGATCAGGCAAGTCTGATTTTTCATCTGTGTTGAAAAGCAGAGACAACACTCTGCCAACAAAGGTCCAAGTCAGGGCTATGGTCTTCCCAGTGGTCACATACGGTTGTGAGAACTGGACCATAAAGAAGGCAGAACACCATAGAAAATGCCTTCGAACTATGGTACTGGAGAAAACTCCTGAGAGTCCCTTGGACAGCAAGGAGATCAAACCCGTCAATTTTAAGGGAAATCAGTCCTGATACTGGTTGGAAGGACTGATGCTGAAGTTGAAACTCCAGTATTTTGATCATCTGATGCGAAAAGCTGACTCATTGAAAAAGTCCCCGATGCTGGGAAAGATTGAGGGCAGAAGGAGAAGAGGGTGTCAGAGAATGAGATGGCTGGATGGCATCACCAATAACAGGAATTTGGGCAAAGTTAGGGAGATGGTGAGGGACAGAGAGGCCTGGCGTGCTGCAATCCATGGGGTCCCAAAGAGTCGGACACAAATGGGCAACTGGACAACAACAAGAATAACAATACCCATGTAGAGAAGCATATGAAATTGTCAATATTTAACCATTTTGACCTACAGAAATGATAATTCCAAAGGGTTCAATAAGGATACTTAGGATTACATAAAGTTATTCACAAAAAGTGCTTTCCACAATGCCTTGTACAAGGTAAGATCAGTAAATCTGTCCCCAACTTAAGTTCTAGCAGCAGAATGTTTTCAAATTTCACACACTCAGGACATTGGAAGTAAACTTCAACAATTCTTGGAAAGAAAGGAGAAAGGTCATGAATTAACAGACATATGAAGAAGGCAAGTGATTATTTCAATTAGCATTACTTCTCAAGCAACTGCTCTGGGCCAGTCACTCTGCGAGCTACTGGGGATCCAGAGGAGAGCCGGACAGACAGAGGCCTGGGAGAGAAACATCAGCCATGTATTCAGCACAGTTTCCTGCAAACATAGCAAAAAGTCACTTACCTGTGTTCTCTCATTTTAGTCTCACAGAACCGCAAGGTGGGGATTAGCTCTCTATGTAAATGAATGAACTAGGCTGAGAGTCTAGCAAATGTCCAAAACCAACAGCTAATAGGTGATAAAACTAAATTTAGAATTCAGATAAGCTAACCAGCACGCTCAATGGTCACAATAGTCAGTGTGGTGGACTAGACCCTTTCCTTGGGGCCACCCAAGCTTTGAGAGTTCCATCCCAATCCCCGTGCTTCTCCTGGCCCCACCCCCACTGTATCTCTTTCATCATCCAATTCTGATTTGATAAAACATGACCTCCCACATCAAGAGGTCTGGTTCCTAAATCAGAGACTCCTTCTAGTTCTGGGTCTAGGATACAACACGGCATCGGTCTGGCAGCATTTCCTGGAGACCTATGGGAAGCACTGTGGCCCTAGGTATCCTTCTGCCTTTTCTGCTTGAGCTGTTTTAGAATTTTCAAGTCCCCTCTTCATCTCCACCACAGTGGAGGGCCAAGTCCTCCAATCAAAGTTTTCTTACAATTTTACCAAATGCCTGAGGTGTGGAGAAGTTACTGCACCTGGGTGCCCTGCCATTGCCTGCTACACCTGTGGGTTACCTCTTCAGCCTTTGCTGTGGCCTTTCTCAAATGGGTGCAGCTGTGGATTCATTAATTTAGTGGGAAAATACTGAGCGTCAGCTATGGCCAGGCACTGCCTGAGGTCTGGCAACACCTCAGGGCAGTGGTCCCCAACCTTTGTGGCACCAAGGACCAGTCTTGTGGAAGGCAATTTTTCCATGGACTGGGGGTGGAGGGTTGGTTTCAGGATGATTCAAGCACATTACTGTTACTGTGCACTTTATTTCTAACCTAACGCTGCCACTAATCTGACAGGAGGTACTGGTCCGCAGCCCAGAGGTTGGGAACCCTTGCCTTAGGGTGACAGATGCTGCCATTGCCCACCTATATCCCCTCAGGCCTTCCCATCTCAGAGTGAGCAGCCCCACAGACACTCAACATTTGCATCTTTTTGCCATAGGGTTTTTTCTTTGTTTGTTTGCTTTTTAAGGGAGGAAAACTGCTCTTCATGTTACAAGGCAGGACCGACAAGTCCTAGAATCCACCCTTCAACAGGCCAGCACTCTATTGGTGAACTGTGACTGTTGGTGTATAAATACTCCAGTTTCCCGGGCCGCTGGGACAGGAGCTCGAAGGCAGGTATTCTACACTGACTCCCAGAGTCCCCAGTCAGGTCAGGCTTCAGTTTTCCACAATGGTAAGGTGATTGAAAACACATTCCTCCTTCATTTTCTTTCCTTCCCTATCTCACTCCCCCCGACCCCACCCCACCCCTCAATAAACTGTCTACACTTTCCTGGTCTTGGAGTCGGCCTCTGAGGAAACCCCAGTCAGGGCCAGGTGTACACAAAGCTCACATCCCGTCCTCGGGGACACATTCAGACAGCAGTCACTTGCTGTGCCTTCAAATCTCTCTTCTCTGATTATTTATTCAACAGTTATTAAGTGAAGCTTGTGACTTCCTATGGATACATGTTATGAATAAATACTAATTTCCTATGAAAAAGTACTATTTACAGATACAACTTAATTGCTAGTTCTTGTCGACTGGCTGAAGCAGAATCGACCTTGAGGAAAACATGGACAAAAATTCCCACCTTTCAGAATCCTGGTTCTGTCTCCAGTTTTCTTTGCTGACTTCCTGAAGTGGACTTCTTAAGGAGCCACTTTAGAGGATTTTTAAATTTAGATGATAGAATGAATCATACATTCCCAGTAAAGAGCACGAACCATGCATTCACCCTATGGTTTTTAGAACTTCATCAGAGTGTGACCAATTGTGAGTTTCACAAAAATTCCAGAGATTGGCTGGGGCTAACAAAGAGTACTTTTCCTTCCCGGTGATAGAAGCTATCTCCTTCAGGCAGAGCAGGGGCTTCCCTGGTGGCTCTGACAGTAAAAAAATCTGCCTGCCATGCAAGAGACCCAGGTTTGATCCCTGGGTCGGGAAGATCCCCTAGAGAAGGAATCCCATGGACAGAGGAGCCTGGTGGGCTACAGTCCAAAAGAGTTGGATATGACTGAGTGACTAACACTTTCGCTTTTCACTTTCAGAGGTAGCAGGACCAATTTATTTATTTATTTTAAGTTAATTTTTATTGGAGTATAGTTGCTTTACAATGTTATGTTAATTTCTACTGTACAGAAAAATGAATCAGCCATACATATACTATACACCCTGCCTTTTGGACTTCCTTCCCATTCAGGTCACCGTAGTGCATTAAGTAGAATTCCCTTTGCCATACAGTTTATACTTTTTATCTATTTTATATTATCAATAGTATATATGTGTCAGGACCAGTTTATATTTTGCCAAATTAGTCCAGTCACATCTTAGAACTCTGTAGAGATGAGCATCCTGGCTGGCCACTGTCTGGTCTGCCTTTTCATTCACCTCCATCCACCCCCACTGTCTGCACTGTCTTCCCTTTGGTACCCTTGTGCTGTGCTGTGCTTAGTCGCTCAGTTGTGTCCGACTCTTTGAGACCCCGTTGGCGCCCTTACTTCTCAGCATTAAGAGCCCATTTGGCAAAAGTTTGGTGGCTCCAGGGCCAGAAGCTAAGGTGAGCCCTACTTCATGTCACCGAGACTTAGGCTTCTGCAGCTGCCTTCCTCTCCACCCTGTCCCTACTCCTTCCACACCCTGGGAGGAGCTATCCTCCTGCCAGAGCAATCTGGAAGTCACAGTAATGGAGAGAACCCCAGGATGTTAACAGTCTTGCTGGGGCTACAGTGCAAGTAGGCTCATGGGAGCCCTGGCCTGCAGCAGGCTCTTGAGGACTTCCTGAGTGTTTCTGATTGACAACTGAGAGAAGAGGGTGAAACATTAACTCAGTTTGATCTGACAATTTTTTATGGAGCATCTACTATGCTCCTAGAACCATATGAAACCCCATGCAGGGGAAGGATGCTGAAGATGTCCAAGATGTGGTCTAAGTGCTAGAGGGAATTTATAGGTGTCTTACCAAGGAAATGATTAAAATGTATTAAACAACTAATTTAAACTAATTAAATTAATTAGAATTTAATTAAATTAATTATAATTTAATTAAATTAATTATACTCAATGACGGCCTGAATCTGATGACTGTAGTACAACCCATTGGTCCAATTTTTGGAGCTGGAGGGGCAACGTGGCTACAAGAAGAAAAAACATATTAGGCACCTACTGCTGCTGCTGCTGCTAAGTCACTTCAGTTGTGTCCGACTCTGTGAGACCCCACAGATGGCAGCCCACCAGGCTCTGCCGTCCCTGGGATTCTCTAGGCAAGAACACTGGAGTGGGTCGCCATTTCCTTCTCCAGTGCATGAAAGGGAAAAGTGAAAGTGAAGTTGCTCAGTCGTGTCTGACTCTTAGCGACCCCATGGACTGTAGCCTACCAGGCTCCTTCGTCCATGGGCTTTTCCAGGCAAGAGTACTGGAGTGGGGTGCCATTGCCTTCTCCCAGGCACCTACTACGTACTATATAATTTACATTCAGTTTCTCAGTTAATCATCCAACCAGCTTCTGAGGTAGATATTATCATTATTACTATTCTTATTATCATTATTTCCATTTCACAAATGAGGAAGCCATAGGCTCAAAAAGAATAATTTGGTTCCATAGTTATGGAGGGGGCAGAGCAGGGATTTCAGTCCATGTCTGTCAAATTCTAGGTCTTGTGTTTTTCAATATTAGATGCAATCAAAGGTTAGACTGAGTTCAAGTGGATGAGTGTAGTGAGTGCAGCCCTTAAGGGAGATGAAGGATTTGAATTGGATGTGAGAGCTGGGCTGCATTTGGAGGGGCTGAGAGAAAGAGGGAAGTCACTTTGAGCATGGGAAACAATATGCAGGTGATGTGTCATGGGGTGTTCAGCATCTAGAATAGAGTCTGCTATGTGGAAAGCTGTAGGATGAATGGATGAATAGATGGGTATATGGATGGATGGATAGGTGGAGGGGTAAGTAGATGAAGAGGGGTAGGTGGATGAACACGTGTGTCAGAAGGTGAGTGGTTAAAGAAGGGAAGGATGGAAAGGTGAGTGAATGGGCAGGTGAAGGAATGGATGGATGGATGACATTACATATAAGACATGATAATCCCTTATAAAACATGAATATAGAGATAGGAATGATTTTTAATATGCCTATGAAGATTTCAATTTGAAAACCAATATTACCTCTCAAATGGGTCAGCTCAGAGAGTCCGTAAACCTATTACCAGGAGGGTTTCATGTGTCTTAAGGATTAAGAGTTAAGATCAAAGGTAGTTAAGGTAGATAAGATCAAAGACCTTAATTTCAATTTGTATTTCACTATTTCCTAGTTGTGTGACTTTGGTAAAGTTTCTTAACTTCTCTGGGCCTTGGTTTCTTCATCTATATAATAAGAATTAATACCTGATAGCATTCTTCAAAGGGATAAATGAACCAGTCCATGTAAAGCTCTTAACATAGTGCTGGGTAAGGAAAATTTCAAAATAAGTAAATGCGATGGGGCTGATTAACCTGGAGCTTTTTGGTGTAGCCAGGAGCCTACCTAACAAGCAGACATATTTATCAAAATCATTTTCAGGGATACCG
This sequence comes from Okapia johnstoni, assembly GCA_024291935.2. NCBI lineage: Eukaryota > Metazoa > Chordata > Mammalia > Artiodactyla > Giraffidae > Okapia > Okapia johnstoni. Next base: position 61,539,819 of record CM044315.1, read on the forward strand.
AAGTAGTCTAAATTGAAGCATGCTAATTAAAACTTCTAAACAAACGTATGACAGTCCAGAAACCAGAATTTGGAACCATCAAGCTTCTCAAATTTGAAAGATAGTTCAACAGCACAGGGACTTCAAACCCAGAGACTTCACAGATAGAGTCATTTTGAAATCTGAACACAGCTGTTGTTTACTTAATGAAAAATCAGAGGGTTAGGAATGGGAAAGAATCGCATCTATCCACAAGGTCCCCGTAGGCTGCGGTCCCTGCAGCCAGAGTTGACCACAGTGCGGGGGCACAAGCGGATTTACTCAGAGCACAGGATGCGGACAGGGGCTGAGCCCCGCAGACGCCCCTGCAGTCTCCATTGGTGTGAGATCAGAACAGGGGCTCCCACAACGTCAAATGACCTACAGTGCTGGGAGGGCTGCTGCCCTGGTTTCCCATTTCCCACTGGAGGACTGGAGTCTCGGGGGAGAGCAATCCATGTGCTGGGGGAGGTACAATGCGGCCAACGTGTACTCGCTTCTCTTACCTTTTTATGCCTTCTGTCTTGGTCTCTGAGTCGCAGGTGGGTGCTTAAACCTCACCCTCGTGTTCTAGGATGTCCTGCTCTTGAACAGATGTAACTTATTCCTGGGGGGTGGGGAGCTAGGTCAGGATCAACCTGTGTCTGCTTCCTGGCGATATTACCCCTCCCTCCATGCCTTTCTTCTCCCCTAGCCCCAGGCCTCCTTCACTGAACTATAATTGTCCTTCTTTCTCCCTCGCCAAACTGAGCTTCCTCGAAGATAGAGACCACGTCCTTCCTTGCTCACCACTACATCCTCAACTGGCACATAAATATTTGATGACATAAGAGGAAGGAGAGGAGGAAAGGAGGGGAAAAAGTCAGTTGATTCCTCAGTGACCTTTAAGAAAGGATTATCTAGAAAAACAGGGATCAGCTGGTGTTCAGCAGCCTGAGTGCATTCCACGTGTCCCAAATACAGCAAGGAGCACACGGCAGCCACTCAATAATTGCTAATAATAATAATTGTAATATAATAATAATAAGAGTAATAAAATAATAATAATTGTAATAATAATAATTACCTCACCCTGCCAGTTAAGATCATTAGAATGCCTAGGTCTCCATGTAAGCCCAGAACTTAAGATTTCCAAAAAAGATGGTTTTGGAATCAGCCATTGTGATCCTCCTATCAGAAGCACCTCTGCATCAGCCTGTGGGGAGACAAGTAATGGAAGATGTTGCAGCTGGGTCCCACAGAGGGTCTGGATCCAAACCCACAGACACACATCCTCAAGCTCCCTAACAAGAGTGGCCTGAACTGGGTGTCAGGAGCTGGGGTCTCTGGAACCACGGGGGTCAGAAAGACAGCAAGAAGAACAAGTGACAGGAGGTGGGTCTCTATGAGGCAGGAGAGGAAGCCTGAATGGACTTCCCCAGCAGGGTCTGTAAGGGCTTCTGACAGTACCATAGCTGGCTGTGCCCAACGCCTGCAAAGGTCAGAGTGAAAGTCGGGCAATGCTGAGGTAATGATGGCCACTCTGACTGGTGTGAGGTGATAGCTCAGTGTAGTTTTGATTTGCATTGCTCTAAGAATTAGTGATGTTGAGCATCTTTTCAAGTGTTTTTTGGCCATCTGTATGTCTTCTTTCTAGGTGTGCCTTGAGAAACTAACTGGGCCAAATAGTTTGGGGAAACAAGTGAGCAAAACCAATTTCTTCAAGTTTTCTTACTTTCAGGACTTCTTGCCTGCCTTGTGACTCTAGGAGAGACTGATATAAGTAGTGGTTCCCAAATTTATTTATTCACAGGATATATGTCAAAGACTAGGATTCTATAATGTATACCTCAGGAAATGCTTCTTTGGGAAACCAGTTGTCACCCCTTGTTTCAGCCCAAGACTCCAGGAAGAGTTTTTTTAATTTATTTTTAATTGGAGGGTAATTGCTTTACAATATTGTGCTGGTTTCTGCCATACAACAACATGAATCAGCCATAAGTATGCATATACCCCCTCCCTCTGGAAACCTCCTCCCACATATCCCACATCCCACCCCTCCTGGTCATCACCGCATACTAGGCTGAGCTTCCTGTGCTATAGGGCAACTTCCCACTAGCTACCTATTTTACATATGGTAATGTATCTATTTCAATGCTACTCTCTCAATTCGTCCAACCCTCTTTCTCCACTGTGTCTGCAAGTCCATTCTCTATGTCTTCATCTCATGCCTGTCTTGCAAATAGGTTCATCAGTACCATTTTTTCTAGAGTTTTGAACAATGGAAACGGGCAAGAAACTATGTTCTTGGCTTCAGAGCTAGGCTCTCCCTTCAGACAAAGACTTACACAAGAGAGATGAGCACCTCTTAAGACTAAAGAGTGTGTAAAGCGTAGTGGTTGGAATAATACAACCCTAGGTTTGAGTCCTTGCTCCACAGTTCCCTAACTAAGACTTTAAGTCAGTCATCCTCTCTGAACCTTGGTTTCCTAATCTGTAAAATGGGGATACTAATCTATTCCTATGTTATAGGGTTATGGTGAGAAATAAATGAGTGGAATACATGTAGAGGATGCAGTATGTTGCCTACGACATAGTTAAATGCTCCATAGATGCTTTTATTATTACAACGATACAAAAATGTCACAACATTTCATATGCATCCTATTTTTTACTCCAGTTTTTTATTTTAGGGGAGAGGAGAAGGAGACAGGGAGAGAGAGAGGGAAAGTGCAAACATTCTGACTTGGAAGGGAACTTAAGCTTTGAAGCTGACAAGTATAATTTGTCTTGAGACTGCCAAGCTCTTGGGTTGAGCCTTCATATTAGAAAAAAGAAAAAAGAGACAAGTGAGATTAATCTGGGGCCTTCATTACTTACTCCATCTGGCCTGGCTTGGCACAGCCCCTTCCCTCTACAAACCAATTACTCCTTCAAAAGCCTCAGCAAAGTGGCCTCTAATGGGTTCTGACATGGCAGGAATGGCGCTCACACAGCATGGAGATAAGGGCCCCAACATCAGGGCCAAAACACTTCCAGCACTATGGCCCAGATGTTGCACCACAAAAGAAAGAAATGAACTGAAAGGGAGCCAAGGCCTCTGGGCCAGGGTGGATCTCAGGATTCCCAGGAGCACCTGGTTCCCTACGGCAGTGAGCAGCAGAAGCAAGGCTCACGTGGATAGGACCAGTGATATGGATTATCTGACTGGGGCATGTTCCAGTGTCCAGAGGTACTTATTAATCTGACTTGACTGTCACACTAGGGATAGGTAGGTGCTTGGGGGGAAGTAAAGAAGCTTGGTGTTTTTAGACATTTGCCAGTAAAAACCTGCTGAGGAGGCCTTCTCGCCTTTTCTTCCGGTGCACATGGCCACCCCATGGTGATGTGGCTGGGAGGCAGAGAAGGGGAGAGAAGAGGAACTGATGTTCACTGACCACTGACTATGCTCAGGCAGGACGCCAGGCAGTCCCCACACTGCTGGCTCTATCACCCGCACAAACCTGAGAAGGAGATATTACTACTCTCTCCTTGAGAGATGTGACGTATGTGTCCTGTGGCACCCAATAAGTGAACAGAGGACTGTCTACCTGTGGGTCCATGTTGTTGGCTGGGCTGTTTCGCTCCTTCAGTAGCAGCCTCTGGAATTGAGAAAAATTAGGAGAAAGGAGAATCTTCTGCAGCCTCAAGAGGTACCGACTCTGTGACCTGAGATTGTGGAACATAAAGGCAGCCTTTGAGCCACTCTGAGAAAGATGGATTCTTGAACAGAGGAACCAAACCAGATCAGTGGATCCATCAGGGATTGTTTATCTTGAATTGGGAGACTGCCAATTACTGAAACAAAGGCTCAGGAACTTTGGCTTCTGGGGCACAAGGTGTTGAGGCCACGCTTGGTAGCTCCCAGGGCCTCAGAGAAGCGAGTTTGGGAGGCTTGGTGAGTCAGAGACTGTACAACACTGCCATCTCCTGGGAGCAAGGTCCATCTGGTCTGGCCAGGCAGAAATCCAGCTCAGAATACCTGACTAAATTACACGTTAGTTTCTCTGCTTCCCAAGGGAAACTTCTGTGGTCACATTACAAATCTGGACTGCCAATGTTTATTTACTAGTTCACAAAGCCCACGGAGATGGAAAGTATGGGCTTCCAAGTCAAACGCTGGCCCATTTGTTTCATTTTTTAAAAATTCAACAAATCTTTGAGTGAGTGAAAGTTTCTCAGTCTTGTCTGACTCTTTGTGACCCCATGGACTATACAGTCCATGGAATTCTCCAGGCCAGAATACTGGAGTGGGTAGCTATCCCCTTCTCCAGGGGATCTTCCCAACCCAGGGATCGAACCCAGGTCTCCCACATTGCAGGTGGATTCTTTACCAGCTGAGCCACCAGGGAAGCCAAACAAATTGTGTGAAGGCCCTGACACAGGAAGAAGCCTGGTGCATTTGAAGAACTAGAAGCTCTGTACTGATGGGCCATCAAGAGAGAGAAAAAGTGGTGTGAAGTGAGATTACAGAAATAGGCAGCAACCAAATCACACAGGGCCTTAGAATGTCATGTGAAGGATTTGGCCTTATATTGGCCAAATCTCTTTTTGTTACATATGACAAAGACTTAATGCAAATTAGTTTAAGCTGAAAAGGCAACTTTTTGGTTCATATATTTGGGAAGTCTGGCATTAAAGCTTCAGGTATGGCTGGATCCAGGAATTCAAACAGTATTATCAAGACTTTCTTTTCAATGAGTTGATTGTCTTTGCTTGTTACTGCATTTCTTACCAGTTGGCCTAATTTTCTCCTGCAGTGACATATTCTGTCAATCTTGTAGGAAAATAGCAACTGATATTCATCATATCTGTATCTTTATAACTTACAATCCAAAAGGAAGAGAAAGTTACCCCTCCATCTCCATTTTGAAAAGAAAAATCAGGGAAAGACAGTTGGCTCAGCTTTGGTCACATGCTGGAACCTTTGAATTCATTAGACCTATCACTATGTCCACTGGGAGGCAGTACCATGATTAGCCTAACCTGGGTCATATTTCTACCAATGTAGCCAGAATGCGGGTGGAGGGTGAAGAAAGGAGAAAAGGAGGCATCATGACTGATAGCCTTGGGGCTATATGGAATATGGGAGGTGACTCCCCCGAGAAAAGGGGTACTGCTTATAGAAGAAAAATGGGGGAAAATGTGGGATATATAAAAACATTGACAAAGTACCATCATAATTAACAAAAAGCTGTAAGAAACCACTGATAGGCTGTATGCAAGCGAAAAACAAGATAAGGTTTATTTCTTAAAAGACCACACTGGCTATTATAAGACTGAAATGGAAATAAAGGGGTAGAAGCAGAAAGGACTTCAGATTCCAGGCAAACTAAAACATCTCCCTACAATGTAGAAATTATCTAGAAAACCTCAATAAACCATAGCAAAGATCCTTTTAAATGCAGAGTAGAACTTGTGAGAAAGTATGAGAAACTCTTTAGGAGGCAAAGAGAAGGAGGAAATTGAAGAATGGAGCATTGAGAAGCTGAAGCTACTTTCCCTTGGAAGTTCTTCCAGTTTTAGGAAACCAAGAAACTTACATTTTAACAGCCCTAAAAGGAGAGAGAGTCTTAGGTCTAAATGAGATGGGCATTAGATCTGAGAACCTTCCTACTCCTGCCCACACCCCCACATAAAGCTAGGAATTTTAGTAAATTGTGAAATAATGGACCAGGGAAAAAAATGTATCCCTCATCAAGGAGAGATAATAAGAAAGCATTTGTGTCTTGATCTGGCCTGTAGGTAGAAAAAAAGCCATCACCTTCAAGAGTATATAGATATGAGTCTTCTCTTGGGTTTGAGGTTGAAATTCATTGTGTGCATGGTCCTGAAATCTTCAACTTTAAAGCAATTCCAAACAACTCAAACCCTGGGGAGTACCTGAAAAAAACAAACACACTTTTCTAGAGATCCTTAATCTAGGATGCAGTAAGAGAAAATTTTTGCTGAGTATGTGTTCACAGTCCCATGCTGAGGTTTTCAGCCATCTTTTTCCCCCTGTGATAACCACATGGACCTTTAGCTGACCAGTGGCCACCAGGGCATTCCTGACCCCTTCCTGACCCTTTCCCCATCTGCCTCTGGCCTTCCTAGCTTCTGTCCTGATGATTCCTCTTCCTACCTATGGCTGAACTGAACCCACCATAGCCTTGATATTTGCATCATTTCTCAGACTTGGAATTCCAGTCTCCTTCTCAACCTAGTTTGGGGTTTCCTGTAGTTATGCTGCCCCCCCCCCCCCAGAGACAATTTTTCTCCATCTTTTAGGCCCAGCCTGGCTTTGAGAACCTATGTTCTGGCATGACCCCACATCCACTATGCCCTTCTCAGTTTGCCTTGACCCTGCATTCCTGGACCAGGACAGAGGGAACAGGAGAAAAGGAGAAGAGAACCAGGGCAGGCTCTGGGTTGGTCTTCATCCCAGTCTGTGACATCTCGTGGGGAAGTGATGTGGCCTGTGGAGCCTGAGCGCCTCCTAACACAGAGCCCCTGTGCCCTCTTGCTGATCAGGGCCGAGTCAGACAATAGGTGTGGGAGGCTCTCCTGACTCCATCCCAAATTGAGAAGTGCATGAGGCGGCTCCAGAAACCCGAATCCCTTCCCACACCATGGCCCGGGGCAGTGAGGCTGGCAACATAGAATGCTGGCACTGAGTTCTGAAAGTGTTTGTTACTCAGTCATGTCAACTCTTTGCAACCCCATGGACTGTATGGGGAGCAACCCCAGGATCCTCTGTCCATGGACTTCTCCAGGCAAGAATACTGGAGTGGGTAGCCTTTCCATTCACCAGGGGATTTTCCTGACCTAGGGATTGAATCTGGGTCTCCTGCATTACAGGCAAATTCTTTACTGTCTGAGCCACCAGGAAGTCCTTCAAATAATTATCTGACTTAGAGAAACAAGTCCAACACAGCATCTTTGTGAAGCAAAAAAAAGCCACCAGCAGTCCAGAAACACTAAGGGAGTGAGCTGGTAAATTCGCCCTGTGCTACATACCTACCCACTGTCCTGAGAGACAAAGGCAGGACCTTGACAGCCCTGACAGGCCAGGAGAATAACCATAGCCATGGTGCCCGTCCGAGTCAGCCCCTCAAGGCATCATGGAGGGAGACAGTGAGCCCATGAGCTCACACATGGAGATGTGTTTTGCTAACAGCTCTGGGTGGAAGCTGACTCTGGCCCTGGGCTGTGTGCCCTGTGCAGACACCCTGGACCCACCATTCCCACTGCTCTCCATGCACATATACCTTCAGCTAGTGCCCGTCGTGGGGAATTGTCATTGTTGGTTTAATGACTTTGTTCTTGACTAACACGTGGTCTCCAGTATAGTGCGGTGGTCGGCACATACCGTGGGCTCAATATAGCTATTAAACGCATTACATATGTGTGTGCTAACTCGCTTCTGTTGTGTCTGACTCTTTGCAATCCCATGGACTGTAGCCCACCAGGCTCTTCTGTCCATGGAATTCTCCAGGCAAGAATACTGGAGTGGGTAGCTATTCCCTTCTCCAGGGGATCTTCCCAATCCAGGGATCAAACCCAGATCTCTGGTATTATAGGCAGATTCTTTACTGTCTGACCCACCAGGGAAGCTAGAGCTAATAATAAATGCTCACCTTTAGGATTCTGATAAGGATTCAATGACATGGCATATATAAAGTGATTAAATGGTATCTGGTACTGAAAAGATGATCAAAATATATACATAGTAGTGACTTACACAATTTGGGGAAATAATCTGATTGGTATATGTCATGTTTACTGCAAATCTACCTATTTGACAATACTGTTGTGGAGTCAGATTCAGAGGACTCCTACAGGTGAGGCCGCAAAGTGGCAGATGGAAAAGAAAAGTGGCAGACGGAAAAAAAAAGTGGCAGATGGAAAAAGCCAAAGTGTAGAAAAAAGCTGGGACCATGACCTTGAATTAGTGAAGTCAAACTTTAATTCACTACTGCGTTTAAAAAACATCAGCACAATTATTTAACTAATATGTTTTGTACTATTTCCAAAATCAGTCCTGATTTATTTCATTCAGCAGTAACTACTAATTTTCTCCATATTGGGCATCAATTGACAGATTGACTGGTTTATATTCAAATGGGCTTTCATACCCACAAATGTTATTTAAGCATTTGTATATTCCTCAGAGGTAGAGAATAAGTTTTCATTGACATTCCCACTACCACTGATAAATATTTCTTGTCCAGTGCATTGTATTGAGGTGTCTGGGGCCCTATCTGGACTTAGTAGAAATAGTGCTGCAATTAATTAGATGTACAATGTGTCTGTCATGCGCCTGGGAACATGAAACAATAGTACATGTCTATACTTGGAAAATTGACAAATGGATGCTTTCAGCAAAAATAATTTCAAGATTAAATTCATTCTCCTGCCCATCTGACTCAGAACGGTATTTTTAGTGGGGGAAAATACTAATTCGAGCATTGTGACAGACTGTGTTTTCCAGAAGATGGCTATAGAGCTTCCAGCCACATGCAGTGTGACCTCGCCACTCCTCCAAGAAGAGGTAGGTGTGATGCCCTATCCCTAGAATCTGGGCTGGCCTGAGTGAGTGGGTCATCACCAATTGGATGTGGCGGAAGTGATGCTGCCTGACTCCTGAAGCTGGGTAGGAAAGGAGACCCAGCTTCTGCCTGGCTCTTGTGACATACCTGCTCTTGAGAAGCTTCCTCTGGAAGCCAGCACCAGATTGTGAGGAAAACAAGCTATACAGAGAGATGGTGTGTAGGCCAAGCTGCCGACATTCCCAGCTGAACACAGCCTTCAAGTCTGAGAGGCTCTGGATGATTCCTGCCCCTAGCCAATGAGTCATTCCTAGTTGTTCCAGCCTTCCCTGGTGAGGACTCAGACTTGGTGGAGCAGAGATAAACTATCTCCTCTGTATCCTGTCTGCTTCCCTGACCCCCAGAATCTGTGAGCATTTGTTGTTGTTCCATCACTAAGTCATGTGCAACTCTTTCCGACGCTATGAACTGTAGTACACCAGGCTCCCCTGTTCTTGACTATCTCCCAGTGTTTGCTCAAATTCATATTCATTGAGTCAGTGATGCTATCTGATCATCTCATCCTCTCCTTTTGCCTTCAATCTTTCCCAGCTTCGCGGTCTTTTCCAATGAATCGGCTCTTTGTATCAGGTGGCCAAAGTATTGCAGCTTCAGCTTCAGCAACAGTTCTTTCAATGAATATTCAGGGTCAATTTCCTTTCAGATTGACTGGTTTGATCTCCTTGCTGTCCATGCAAGTTTAACGCCACCAGCTTTGGGATGCTTTGTTATATAGCAATGATAAACCAAAGAAAGCATCCCAAACGCCAAGGGTGGGTGGAGATGGTGGACCAGCTTTCTCCTTCATTGTGATTGTGAGACTCTGCACAGGACAGGGAACTTGCAAAGTTTCCATTTCTTTATCTGGAATAATAATAGCTCTCTATTAAAGTAGTACAGAAATGAAGTCAGAAACCAATGGAGACTGAGCTTTTATGAGACAGAGCGTTTGTGAAACAATGCTGTCATGAAAAGCAATTGATTGGTACTCTTGACTAGCCTTTCTGTCAGCTGGAGAGTGGCACTCTGAATCACGAAAGACATGCTTTGGGGAAAATAGTTATTACCCTTCACCCACAAATCCAACTTAATGCATCTAGGTACAGTTTTCACATTTGGTAAAGACAGAGCCAAAGCCCTCAAAACTTCCCACAGGACTAACAGACAGACATGAGACATACTCTTGCTGGCAGTGACCTCCCTTCTTTTGGATAATGACATGCCAAATTTGTGAGACTGCTTCTTGCTTCTCATAATAGAAATGGAGGAGAGTCACTCGATCTCCCAGAAATACACGCTGTGTGCCCTCCATTGTGAGGCCCAGGGCAGCCGCCTGCCTATTCCCATCATGGTTTCCCTTCCAAGAACTTGCTGGGAGGTTGGGGGAGTTGGGTCTTGCGCCTGCTTTTGTTGAGTCTATTCCTTGAAGAAAAATAACTCCTTTCTATTTTCAGGCTAAATTGGTATTAATAGAACCCTCCTTCAGTTACACCTGCAATTAACTTTTTTTAAAAGAATTTATTTATTTGGCTGCACCAGGTCTTCGCTGTTGCAGGTGGAATCTAGCTCCCTGATCAGGGACTGAATCCAGGTCCCTGCATTGGGAGTGCAGCGTCTTGTAACTCCCCACAACTAACTTTTGTAGCAATGAAGATAAAATATTTTTAACATGTAGATCTGTGTGTGTGCTGTCACTTCAGTCATATCCGACTCTTTGTGACCCCATGACTGTAGCCTGCCAGGCTCCTCTGTCCTTTGGATTTTCCAGGCAGGAATACTGTAGTGAGTTGCCATTTCCTCCTCCAAAACATGTAAATCTAGTTTTATTCAAAGTGATCATGATATATTTACTATCCCCTACCAGGGTCCACACTGACCCTCTGTCCTGGGTACTTCTCACCTGCAGCCTCTAAAGCTTTATGAGTTCTTGGTGAGCCAGTCACTAACTGTCAAAGTTGGTCAACTCACCAACTTTGTAGCCTGCCAGGCTCCTCTGTCCATGGGATCCTCCAGACAAGAATACTGTTGTGGGTAGCCATTCCCATCTCCAGGGGATCTTCCCAACCCAGGGATCGAACCTGGGTCTCCTGCATTGCAGGCAGATTCTCTATCATTTGGGCCAAACACTGGTGAAAAAGGCAGTCCCTGCCTTCCGGGGTTTCCAGGGCAGTAGGAGAAATGGAAGGTATACAGGCTATTAGCATAGGGTGTGATAAGTGCCATGAAGAGGGTATTGCTGCAGAAACACTAGAAAAAGCTCCCAAGCCCAGGAAAAACTTCTTGAAGATGATGGTGTTTAAATTGAGGCCTGAGGAAGAAGTAGGAGGTGGGGAATATGGGGGAGGGGAGAGTGGCAGAGGAAGGTGATGCAGACAGAGAAGAGCAGGTCTGAAGGCCTGGAGGCAAGACAGCACAGCATTTCCAGAGAACAGCAGGTGGTTTCATTCCTGAAGCATCCAACATAAGAAAGAAGTCAAAAGAATGGTGGGGGGTAAGTGGCAGGCAGGTTTGCATGGTCTTATAGGCCACTCAGAGGCACTGGGACTTCAGCATTTGAAAAACACTTAATGGTGATGAAAATACTGGATGAGAAGGGACAAGATGAAGGCAAGAGGTCCTTGAGGGGTCCTCTGCTGTAACCCAGGTAGGATACAATGACTCTGTGCATGATAGCTGCTGTCTTTCACATCCATCTCCTCTTGCTACAGGTTCAGAACATAAAAACATGAGGGGTGTGTCTCTCATACATTATGTTTTCTGGAAGATTCTTATACAGTAGGCCAATTTCTGTCTGATAAGTCAACAGGAAATGCAGCAGAAGCAGTGTGGATGAACTCTGGGGCCGAGGAGGCAGAGGGACCCAGGCCTCAGAGCTGGCCTCGCTGGCACTGAGGTGAACTTGGTCTTTGCTGTCATTCTCCAGGAGGCAGGGCCCCACCCCTTGAAAGCCTGGCTATTTCCTGGGCCTGAGGAACATCTCTGAACAGGAATCTGCTTTTCTGAGATGAGAGCTAAACGTCAAGAGGGAGGGGAAAAGTGAAATTTCAGAGTTGGGCCCCAGACAGTTCAAACTCACTTTTCTCACTGCAATCCTCACCATGCCCCAAAGAAAACAGGGCTGACTCACAGACCACATCAGTCCTGGGGGCAGGGAAGCTTGGCTGTGCGCTGCTGGCCAGTCTCTCAGGGCTCCATCTCTTGGCACTCCTGGGTGCACATGTGTTGGGGTGTCTCTCTGGAAGCCACAGAGGGAGGAAGGGCGGCCCGTATCCCTGCCCACCCCCACTACCTCGTGGCCCTGGCCACCTCCCTCTTTCCTCCTTGAGCCATCAGCTCCCAAAGCTGCAGCCAAATGGATTAGGGAAAGCAGCTAAATTATGATCAAGGATGAGGAGGAAATTCTTGAAACTGTTCCAGGGGCCACAGGCCTGGAACTGTTTGCAGCTGATTCAACAGATGGGGAGGCAGAAAAGGCTCATGGAAAGCGAGTAAGACTCGGGGTCAATATTCCACTTCTGCCACATGGTATTGGAAAACCTGGGGCAGATTATTTAAGCTTCTGTTGAGCTACAGTTGCCTCAGCTCTAAAGGGGGCACAAGCATGTCTCACTTGGAGGGTTACTAGAAAGCATCTTCTAGCCCAGTGTCTAGGCACTTGGAAACTTTGGTTCTAACAGCCTGTGTTGGCTACACAATCCCTAAGGCACTTATCCTACATGGCCTTCTCTCTGTGTGGGACTTCATTCCTCCAGCCAGTCTCCAAGGCAGCTGGAGGGCAGTAACTATGTGTCACACATCCTTTCCTTCCCAAGGCATCTCGCACTCAATGGGGCAGTGTGTGTTTCCTGGCTGACAGATACACCCACATATCAAGATCCCGGGGCGGGGGGGGGAGTGCGGGGCTGCTAGGCAACAATGCCAAAACTAACAGAGTCTCTGGCACCCAAGGCATACAGTGAAACCTTTCAATAAGTAAAATATGAGGGCATTTGCATGCCTTTCTTCCACCTATTAGAAGTAGTTCAGAAGTAATCAGTCAGTACCAGAGGCTGCCTTGCCTGGGGACACGCCACACCTCTCCAGTGGTGTGAGCTTGAACAACAGCTGAACCTCATCTGTAAAGTGGGAAAATTCAAAGTACTCACATCATAGAGTTATTGGCAGCACTTACAGAGTATATGGAAAGCACTCAGCACAGTACCTGGAGTAGGATTAATTAATGTTCAATAAGTACTCGTCTTCATCTTATCATTATCACCAAGCTCAGTTCTGTTGCTGAGCTAGACACCCTTGTTAAATGGTCACACTGGAAATCTCACCCCAGGTAAAGGCCCTGCCTCCTGGGATGGGGATTCCACCCTGGGTGGGGGAGGGGTGCAGAGCTGGGCTGCCTCCCTGGATCACTCCATACAGCAAGGTGACTTTGTGAGAAGTGCCTTCCAAACCACAAAATGCATTTCAAATACTTCGTTATAGTTTATGTTTTTCCTATACTTTAAAATCTAGAAAGAATATTGTAGGCACAATCCTAGTTCCCACTTGTCGGACAACCTACTGTGAATGAGACACCCTGCCCCAGCTTTTCACAGATCCACTCGCTTTATGTTCTCAGTGACCCTGTAAAGTTAGAACTATGTTTCAAGCCTATTTTAAAGATAAGGAGAATGATATCCAAAGGTCATTCAAGGTTTCAAGTGAGATTCAAACTCAGGGCTGTTGGCTCCCAAAATTATGCTTTTAACTGCTGAGTTACACTCAGGGGCTGAATGTAAATGTTCTAAGATGAATAAGATGCCAATGAGCTCAAGCTTTCCAGCCAAATGCTGGTAATCCTGCTCTCAGATTCCGAGAGTTCTGCCTGTCCCCTCAATAGGCAGCGTGGCATCTCTGCACCCAGGGCACAAGGCAGTGCTTTGCTATTTAAGATCTCCTGAACACTCTCTTCCTTCCCTTTGTTCCAAGTTAACCATGCCAAGCTTAATTTATCCACCGCGGAAGGATTCAGGGTTTGGTTGACCCTGCTAAGATTTGAAATTACAGTTCTTGAGTCTAATTTTAAACCTAGCGCAGAGAACATTTTTTTTCCTAGCTAGGACATCCAAACAAAATACAATACCACCCTCCCCCTCTTAAAAAAAAAAAATCTGGTTTCTTTCTGAAATCAAAAGAGCATTTTGTAAGAAAAACAGACACCAAGACATGGTACCTTATTTTGCTTTAATATCCCCAAATACTTGTGTGAATGGGACTATGCCGCAAAATGAGAGAAATCTGTAGACAAGTACGTCTCACTCTGAAGAAAGAACTAATTGGAGAGAAGGCACCAGAAACTGCATTTTGCTAGATGACATATAAACATTAAATGAGGGAAAGGCTCACCAAGGAGAAAGGAATTCTCACTGTCATATCATGGGGCAGATCCTAAGGATGGACACTGGCCTCATAAACTGATGCTCAACCTCCATCTTCCAGTGTAGCGTAAACAGGACCCGGTGCTAAGGAGACAAACACCCACACAGCAGCAGTGCACAAGGACACGAAAAGGAACTGACAGTAGTATAAGCCCCTGGGTTCTTTCTTTTCTCTTTCCCACACGGCTTCTGCAGGCATATCAATTGGCAGAGCCTTGGAATAGTACCATTTGTCAACAACTGGTTAGTGGAAACACCAAATCCTAAAAGCCTGGGTGAATACATTTTGTTTCTGTCTGTGCTCTTCAATCAGATGACTTGGAGGGCCTGGGGTGGAGGGACGTACCACATCTGGCCTGTCTTCTTAGGTGATAACAGTGGGTGCAGTGCGTCCTGTCTTTTCCTGGAGCTGGGATACCTTCAGGGCAATGGAAATAAGGGGGGCCAACATGACCTGAGGGAGACACAAAGAGAACAATCTTTGCCACCACTTTCTCTAGAGACAGATCCAGAGCTCCAGCCCTGAGTTGGCCTCTGGGCTCCAAACCCTCATCTGTGTACTCTGATATCCCCAAGGCTCCTCAAACTCTCTAAGTCTAAAAACAAAGACATGGTTCTTTCCCCACAAAAGAAACCTAGTTCCAGCATTCCCTATTTCAAAAATGTGACACCACAGTCTATCATATATAGCGAATAAACAATTAAGAGTTGTTCTTGACACCTCCTTCTCTCATATTCCCATTGTTGAACCCCCAGCATCCTAAGGGACTAACCTATATCACCCAGTTCTCCCAATCCCAGTGCCATAGCTCTCGCTAAACCAAGTCCTCCCTCTTACGTGGAACAACGGTGCTTCCCCATCAGCTTCTGCATCCTCCAATTTGTTTCCCACACTCTACCCAAAAATATATTTTCAAAACACAACAACATCACCACCCCACTACCTACTTCTCACTTGAAAAAAAAAAAAAGTGAAAGTTAGTCGCTCGGTCACGTCCGACTCTTTGCGACCCTGAGGACTGCAGCCCGCCAGGTTTCTCTGTCCATGGAATTCTCCAGGCAAGAGCACTGGAGTGGGTTGCCATTTCCTTCTCCAACTTCTCACTTAAGGAAAAAAAAATGAATTCTGCTGTTGCTTAGATAAATAAATATTTTTAATATGAAAAAAGGAAACTATGTATCTAGTTGAACTGCCCATTTTATAGATGAGGAAACTGATACCCAAAGAAGTGAAGTGAGTTGACCTGGTGATTAAGGGCAGAGCCAAGAGTGGTTCATGTTCTATTGCCCACTGTTGCTTTCCCTCACCTAAATCTCCACCAACTAATACCTAGAAGAAAGTTGGAGAACCATTACACAGGCTCACATACCACTTTGCCTCTCCCCTGGGGGCTCCAACAGCCCCAAGGAAGTGCTGAGGCTGAGTACTAGCAGCTCCAGAGTAGGGGAAGGCAAGTCCCCACCTGGAAAGAAGGTACCCCTGGGCATGTGGGCATCCTACATCCTTCAATGCCCTCCCATCTCCTAAGGACTACAGTTTAGATGAAACATCTTTCATTCATTCTTTGTATCTACCATTGTCAGGTATTAAGACAGAGAAGCACAACTTACTTTCTTCCTCTTGCTCTATTATTCTGTGGGTCTACAAGGTAGATACCATTGTCTTTGATTTTAGTTTTAGGGATGTCTAACACCACAGGGATGTTGCAATAACTGAAACTGGTGCCTGGCCATTGGAAAATCTGAGAAAGTGAAGTATCCTTTCATTTCTCTCTTTTTATAGTAAAAACAACTGTAAGAGCCACTTTTTCTCAAAAGCTAATCCCATATGTCAGCCACAATATTCTGAACTTTGCATTCATTGTCTCCTTAAATCCCTTTAACATTGAGGTAAGTAGCATTCTGCCATTTTACAGACAAAGAAACCAAAGCTCAGAACTTTAAAAAGACTTACCCAGGGACACGTAAGTATTAAGTGGCAGGAACTGAATTTAAAACAAGATCTCTCTAATTCCAAAAGGTATGCTCAAAAGCACCATGCCAGGAGTTTTCAAATGAGTTTCACAGGATTCTAATTAGGTGTTAGAAGGAAAAAGCTTTGTGGGAAAACAGGCGTGGCAAACACTATTTAAACGGGCATCTGTACTGCAAGTCCACTCAGAGCTTTAAGGCATAGTGTATGTTGTGAGCTGCCAAGAAGGGACTAACCCACCTCCACACTTTCTAAACTGGTTTTGGCTCTGGAACTCTGGTTGGCGAGGAGCTCCTAAGACAAGGAACAAGGATGATGACTGTCCTCCAAGTCATCATGCCTGGCTCCCAGGGTCCCTCCTCACTCTGACACACTCCTGGAGAGACACACTTTGGGTGGGGCTGGGAACCCAAAACACAAGTTGCAAGTCCAAACTTTCTCCCATAAAGACCTTTCTTTCTGGGTCATGAAACAGTCTCTCCCTCCCTAACCCCTTCCCTACCCCCTACCCCAGCCCTCCCTATCCTGTACCCTGGACCAAATCTGGAATCAGTGTGTGTTCTTCCAGGGAAGGTGACGAGACCTAGCAAAGTGGCAAATAATCACCAACAGATCAGAGCACCAGACTGGGGCTGATTGAAAGATTAGTTCGCTTGAATCTGCCACTTACCAGGCATGTGAACCTATTAACTATCGACCTTTCTAAGCCTCTGTTGCCTTATCTGTAGTAGGGATATTAATAGATAAGAATAATAGATTTGAGAATGAAATGAGTATACCAATTTGGATAATGGCTTTAGAACTGAGCTTGACAAATATAAAATGCTCAGATAATTGTTAGCTATTTTTGTTTTCTGATGTACTGAAGGAGACATGAAGGAAAGAGAGGCCATCTGTTGGATCATTTGAGAGATGAGCTGTGATGATGCAGGCGCAATGGAACCACTATCCCTCCCTCCAACAGAAAGAACCAGCCAGGGCTCAGGGCTTGGGCATTACCTGGGGGTCCTGGTAGATCTTGGCGAGATCCTTCTCATAGCTGTCGATGTACAGTCGGATGGTGGCGCCCGCGCTCCCAGTGCCGCTCAGCCGAAAGATGATGCGAGAACCGTCTGCAAAAATGAGCCGCAAGCCCTGGGAAAGATAACAGCGTTTGTTTGTTTGTTTATCACCCCTAGAAGGGAGAGTGAAGGCTGGAAAATTTTGAGGGGTCCATTTGGAAATCTAACTTCATCCCTACTTGATTAATCGTAGGATCTTGGGAAACAGCCTCAGTTGAGCCCCATGAGTCTGCCCTTGGTCAGCCTGTCACTGCATCCAGCCAGTGGGGCCTGGCTTATGGAGAAGCATCTCCAGGGTCAGGTGGGACACAACACCAGCCTTCTCATCCCACTTCCCTGTGATTTATGGGCTAACCATGCCAGTTTGAAGCTTAATAAATAGTAAATAAATAAATAAGCTGTGGTAGATGGAGAGGGTGGGACGAATTGAGAGAGTAGAATGGAAACATATAACTTACCATATGTAAAATTAGATAGCCAGTGGGAATTTGCTGTATGATGCAGGGAGCTCAAACCTGGTGCTCTGTGACAAACCAAAGGGGTAGGATGGAGTGGGAGATGAGAGGGAGATTTATGAGGGAGTGGACATGTGTATATCTATGGATGATTCATGTTAATGTATGGCAGAAACCAACACAACATTGTAAAGCAATTATCCTCCAACTAAAAAATAAATAAATTTATAAAAAGAAAAAAAAAAAAACCAAGCTGCTAGATACAGAGAGTCAATGTCCAGATCAAGAGGGAAACATCATCAGAATGGGCTAAAACCAGAGCAGATGAAGTTTCAAGTGGACCAGAGGATGGGCTCTTTGCAAAATCCTGATAGAGAGCCTCAAAAACAGGTCAGGGGGCCGGGTCCCCAAATGGTAGAGGCCAGCTATTCCAACCTATTGAGCAGGATCCAGTGGTCAGTCTCCACCAATGCCTGGTGATTCAAAGCAGGGTCCACATGGATGCAATGCCAAGCCCAGTCTCTCTCTCTCTCTCTCTCCAGCCCTCTCTCTTCCCTCTCTGGCCACATCTCTTGTCCTCAATAATCCTGATTCAGGGGAAAAAGAACGGGGACTCTGGAGGTAAGAAGGCTGGGTGAGACAGTTACTTGAAGACCCTTCAGTCTCGAAAAGGATGTCAGTTCTTCCACAGAAAGAAGTTTGTATGAAGCTGATGATCAACCAAAAGGAAAGATACTACCTCTCATCTACTGTTCGTCACCCAATCCCATCCAGTGTTTCATCGTGCCGCTCAGCAGTGAAGACGGCGGGTGGAAACCCCAGAGGACCTTCCCAGTTAGTCAATGTGGGGAGGACACAGTTAATATCCGTTTACCATTTCTTGCTTTCTAGGCGTATACCAGAGTTGGTCTCCTTCCCCACAGCCTCAACGTGAATCTTCTTCGTTCTTTCCACCTGATTGTAGATGCCGTATCTACTTCAGAAGATTTTCCCTCCTCCCTGGTTTTTCTGCTTATAGATTGTGGAGCTGCTGACTTCCTTAGAGCACAGACAGCAGGGACTGTGCCCACGCTGATGGCCCTCCCACGCACACCTCACTCCTGGGAGACGTGGGATGCAGTGCAGAGTTAGGGGTTACTTCTCCTAAAGGTCTGTTCTCTCTTTGAAGGCTTCACCACAAAAACTTCTGCTCTGCTCTCGCCGTGCCCGGGGCCCCACCCTCCCCTTTTCTACACCCACGCCCACCCCAGGTCTCTCTTTTTCTAATTAGCTCAGACATCATTTACAATCATCCAGACTGGACCCAAAGTTCTCCCAGATGGTGAAAAGGCAAAAGGGAAAAAAGCCACGGGGCCAACATTTTGAGAAAGGGATACTCCAGGCACCGAGGGTCACTGTGGCCAGGCTCCATCCATCCATCCACTACCTGCTCTCCAAAGAGAGACTTCAAATAAATCCTGCAGCCCAACTCCTTCAAAGCGTGCTGGATGCCTTGAGAAGGACCAGGCCAAAAATCTGGATCAGAAAAAAAAGCTAATTGGAAAGCTATAGCAGAGTCTTATCTCCCTCTTAATCATCTCTATCTTTTTTTTTAAATATTTTTTTAATACAGACCATTTTTAAAATCTTTATTGAATTCATTACAATATTGTTCCTGTTTTATGTTTTTTGGCCACGAGGCATGCGGGATCTTAGCTCCCCAACCAGGGATTGAATCCACTTCCCTTGCATTGGAAGGTGAAGTGTTAACCACTGGACCACCAGGGAAGTCCCTCTGTTTCTAAATTCTGAGTCCATTCTGTGACAACAGCAACAGAACCAAAGGAGAGAGGAGCCTGGGCCCCGGTGTTTGTGAGAAGCCTGGAGAAGGGCTGACAAGCCCGCACCCTGGGTGCCCAGCACCCAGTGAGGGAAGCCCTATCAACTCTGTCTCCATCCAGATATGGTCCGGGGTCTCCACGGTGATGCACACTGCTATGTTAGGGTCAGCTGCAAGTCATGTGCTACAGGTGATAACAGTGACTGTTTCTAAGTCCACAAATGGTTTGTCTGTTTTTTTCTTCTTTTTTAGAAATTAGAATAGATCACAGAAATGTCTATAAAGAGATCACTCTCATGCCATGCTGGCATTCTGCTACAGTCTCTTGAGAGAGAAGGAGGAGGTTGAGATCGAAGGCAGCTGCTCTCCATCTTTTTAAGATTCTAGGGCTCTTTTCTGTGCACACATTCAATGTGACCTCTTACATAGAATTCTGGAGAATGTAAAAGTCCTTCTGGAGTCTAGACTAAGCATCCCAGAATGAGGGCATAGGGGTGAGCGTGGAATCAGGGCAAAAACCATTTTACCTACTAGTACCTGTGCAAATCATATGTGACTCAGCAGAAAGTCACTTGAGAAAACAGGGCAGCAAAAGACAAATGACCAAGAAGCCTTTTTCTTTTTTCTCTTGAGATTTCAGAGACCAAGCTCCAGGGACTCTCTCCCATGTACACATACATCTGTTCCTACCTGATTTCTTGAAATGCTTCCATCCACCGGATCGCTGTACTCAAAGTTATCAATTTTCTCCACGGTGTAAACTTTGTCACCCACTGGAAACTGTTTCCCCACGAAGGAGCGATCAGAAATCAGGGCCTCCAACTCCTTCATCATTTTGTTTGCGCCCTCGGCTTCCACCTCCTCATAATCATACCTGGGAGAAATCACAAAGTTGAGGCTGACTTCAAATCACACCAACGGATATCAGCACTTTTTGCATCATTTGTTTGGCCCTCCCCCCAAACATCTAACTTCAGAAGAAGCTGGCAAAAATATGAGCGTGTCATTCTCTGGGGATGGAGCGGGCCAGGGATGAAAGGAAGTGTTTGGAGGGTTTCGGGAAAGGGTGAGGGGCTTCTGAATGAGCAGAAAACTCCCATTTGGGCTTTTCTACAGAATAAAGCTCTTAGCAGTTTCAAAGGCTTTTGAGAGATGCAATCTAACATTTAATCACCACCTCCGTAGAAACAAAAGCAGTGTTATCTCTAAAGAAGGCTGCATGAAGGCACACATGACTCAGGCACTGCTCTTCCAAACAGCTGGAGCTTCTTTGGGATCCATGCTGGAAGGCTCCCAGTCTGGGACCTGCCTGAGGCTGCTGAGATGTTGGCTAAGGAGAGTTCCAGTCTCCACAGGAGCAACCACAAGTAAGGCCAAGTTTTCACTGACCAAATGAAGGAGCCAAGCCCTAACTCATTCTTTTTTTAAGCCCTAACTCTTTACACCTGGAACGCCTCCCTCCTCTCAGTGAGAGTGGATTCTGATCCACAGTGTTCACCCTGACAGAGCAGCCTGGTGTGGATGTAAATGGGCCAAGAGGAAAATAAAAGCATCTTACAAATGAAATGCTATGACTGTTATTTTTCCTCCAAGAATTGTTCTTGACTTCTTTCTTGTGAGGTTAAAGATTCTTACAGGTGGCTTTCCTTGTCCTGATGGCACACACCCTCTTGAGAGAGTTATTTTTTTAGAGGCTCAAGATAGCAGAGTTTATATTTATTTGCAATAGTGAAACAATATATATGTGCAAGATGACACCTCTGAGACATGAGAAATACCAGGGAATTAAGGCCAACTATTCTGGCTCCAGGATTCTATGAATCAAGGACAGCAGTCCCCTTAATCCTGAAGTCAGCTCTTTCCCCCAGTTAAAATGATAAACAGCACGAAATTGCAACCAGGTGTTTGTGCTTTACATCTGTGACCTTTGGGTGTTTGAGGGAAATGTTCTATAAATCCTAGGCACAGAGGGGTATAATGGAAAGAATCTGGGCTCTGGAATCAGACAGAAGGAGCTATGAATTCAGCCTTTATTGGTTACTAACTGTGCAACTATGGGCAAGTTGCCTCATTTCTCAGAATCTCAGTTTCCTGATCAATAACTGTTTTGAGGCTGATGTGAAACAAGGCATGCAAAGAGCACTTTTGTTAAATAAATGGAGGGTAGAATGGAATCTTAACTAACCATAGATTCAGGTTCTAAGGACTTTGTAATACTTGGTTAGCAGTTATTTAAGATTAATAAAAATATGTTGATAGTTTTTAGATGGAGACTTCTGATTCAAGAGTGACCCTCTCTTTGAACAAACTATTATAATCTTAGTCCATTCTGTCTACTGTTCACTTGTTAACTCATTTATCTACTCAAAGCATATTTATACAATGTCACTATGAATTAGGTGTTTGGTGATACCATGGAGCACAAAAACAGACATGATCCTGCCTTCGTGATCCTCTGGGCTCTAGAGAGTTCATGACTGCTGTTCTGAATTACCAGATTTTTCTGGGTCTTAGAAAGTAGAGATTCTTGCTGTATTTGCCAGGGCTACTGTGTGGCAGATATTACTTACACCTTCCATCAAAGAATAACTTGAGGGAGGAAGATAGCAATGAACTTGTCCAAAGTTGAAAAAATTTTCTGATTAAGGAGATCAAGTTGCTTAAGGGTGAATTCTTTCTCAACTGTCCAAAGATCATGGACCATTGAATCTGTGATATAGTTTTTAAATTCTCTAGTCTCAACTCACCTATTTTTATAGAGATGGCAACTGAAGTTCAGAGAAATTATATCTTTACGTTTCTTACAGATAAGTAATTTATCTAATATCCTTGCTCTCATATTTCTTTTCCATAATTAGAACAGTGAGATCCAGGGGAAAAAATCTGTAATTTTTACACTTACTAGGGGAAAGGCAAATTGAAATTAGTGAAAAGCACACTGGAAAAAATGTTAATGCATCTTAAAAATAGAAATACGTATGGTAAAGAAGACTTACTAACTATTCTAAGTCTTTTGTCCACTGAGAAGCCCCAGCGCCTGGCACAAAGTAGGTACACAGTCAGTATTTATTGAACCAATGAATGAAGCATTGACAACTACACAGCCTTTGGGGACCTATTTTAATGAGTCAGAAAAGTTGATTTAGACTAAGCATAATTGTTTCCATAATTTCAGAAAAAGTTTCCATATTTTCAGTGTCTCAGAGTTTATAAAACACTTTCAGACTCATATTTCATTTAATCCATTCAATAGCTAGACTGCTATTTCCATTTCTACAAATGAGAAAACTGAGTACAGAAAGAGGTTAAATGACTTCCCAGTCTACTAGGGGACAGAAATAAAATTCTAATCCATTTTTCTGAATCCAAATCCAATGCTATTATCATGCCCATCTGATAGGTATATTTAAAAGACTGACAAAACATTCATTCTTTTGAACAAGTTAACTAAAAATTTTAAGCCTTGTTCTTTATAGCTAACATAAAAGTTGACTTCATCTCAACCCCAACTGAATTGTTTTAAAAATCCCCAATAGATTTAAAGATCCCCAATAGATAGAAGTGAATGAATTGAGGTTTTATTAACACTTAAGACAGGAAAGAATTTGTATGCATGAGATTGCTCTCCCACCTTTCCCACACTACCTCTGTTCCTGGCCAGGCTGTGGCTTACCTGGTGAAGAAATTCCGCCCATACTTTTGCCAGTGATCTTTAAGAATGTCCTCCACACTCTGTTTGCGGGTGGCTAGGATGGAGAGCCAAGCGAGGACAGCCCAGAGACCGTCTTTCTCACGGATGTGGTCAGAACCTGGTGGGGGACAGCAAGCAGCTGTGAGAAGTGTGACTTCTCTAAAATACTTGAGAATAAACTCAGTGGTAAACATGATCCAACCAAAAGTCATAAAACTTTACTGAGAAACCAAATATACGGAAGGAACCACTTATTGAATAAAGCCACATACTACTGAAAAAAAGTTGATTCTTTCCTAGGTAATTTAGAAGTTTAAGGCAAATGCCAATAAAAATGTCAGTGGAATAACTTGGCGGAATGTGATATATCAATTATGAAGTATGAATTTGGGAGGAGGGAAACAAAAGAACATGACCATTGTGAATTTTTAATAATAAATAATTAGTTATTATTCATGCAACAAAAGAGAGCACCAAGAAAGAGACCTGCACACATATGAGACCTGAATAAATGATAAAGGTGTCACTTCAATGCTGTAAGAAAGAATGGGTTACTTTTTAAGTAGTATTTGTATAACTAGTTGAACAGTTGGGAAAAAATCAGCTTTTTCCCTATAAAATACCATGCCAAAAAGAATTCCAGATGAATTATACATTCAAATATAAAAACTGAAAACCTTTAAATACTAGGATATATATACATCCTATACATATATACACACACACACACATATATGTAAGTGTTTTTAATCTTAGAGATGGCAAACACATAAATTCAAAATTCATAAAGGAAAAAGTCTCTCTATTTGTCTACTTAAAAATTAGCATTTCTATCAGCAAAACTACTATGGATAAAATCAAAAGGCCATTGACAAACTAAAAAAAAATTTAAAACATTTGTAAATAAAGTAGATGTTTAAAACAATATAGAAAAAGCTCATATATTAATAAGGAAAAAGCAAAGCCTCAACAGAAAAATAGGCCACAAGAACATAAATAGGCAATTCATCAAAAAAATGAATATAGGTACCTTATTAATATAATATTTATATATATAATAATATAATATTATTTTTAAGAAGACAAATTTAAGTTAAAGCCACACTAAGACACTGCTACTTGTTTGACAAATGGCCACCGATTTAAAAATGAGAACACCTAATATTAAGGAAGGTATAAGGAAAATGGGATTCCAACATGCTGTTTCTGGGAGGGTTACCGTCCTTCTAGAGAAAAATTTGGCAAAAAATACAAAAGCCTTAAAAATGGACCTGCTTGTGGATCCAGCAACTCCAGTTCTAGGACATTTTTCTTTAACCCAAAAGGATTTAGTTAAACAAACCATGGCACATCGGTCTCTTGCTAAGGTCCTTGCTAAAATCTTGACTGAAAATAACAAAGTAGTACATTTGGATGTACTTATAGGCATGGAGGGGTCTTGCCAGGTGGCACAGTGGTAAAGAATCCACCTGCCAGTGCAGGAATCACAAGAGACATGGGTTCAATTCCTGGGTCAAGAAGATCCCCTGGAGGAGGAAACGGCAACCTGCTCCAGTATTCTTGCCTGGAGAATCCTACGGACAAAGGAGCCTGGTGGGCTACAGGCATGGGGTTGCAAGAGCCTGACGTGATCGAGCAACTGAGCACATACACACACACACTTATGCATGAAGCCCCTTTTCCAAGAACCTGATTTGTAACAGAACTCTCATTTTTTGCCTTTAACGTCCTTATTCTACAAAAAAAAAAAAAGGCAAATGAGCTCCACTTTCTGATTTCTGAATAGGATTTAATACAATCCCTCTAATAATGTTTTGCATGTGATCATGCCTTGAATTCTTCATGTGCCTCTCTGTCCTTCTTGACTTCTCACTGGGTCTTATTCTCCTTAGAACTGTGAGAGTAGCACAATGCTGGCAGTGAGGCATGAGGTAAGTTTGTTTCCTTCCTCTCTTCACCCTTTTAGACCCAGCTCAAATATCTTCTCCAATCTAGCTCCCAGCTTCCCTAGGCAGTTATGAGCTACTTGTTCTTCTTATATAGCGATTGCTTAAACATGTGGTGCGGCATCATGCTTGCTCCTCAAGCCTCAGTAGTTCATTTACGAGCATTTCACACCTCAGCCATGTATTTCTTGGAGGCATCTCTTATTTACCCTTACATGGAATATATTATGGAGAAGGCAATGGCACCCCACTCCAGTCCTCTTGCCTGGAAAATCCCATGGACGGAGGAGCCTGGTGGGCTGCAGTCCATGGGGTCGCTAAGAGTTGGACATGACGAGCGACTTCACTTTCACTTTTCCCTTTCATGCACTGGAGAAGGAAATGGCAACCCACTCCAGTGTTCTTGCCTGGAGAATCCCAGGGACGGCAGACCCTGGTGGGCTGCCGTCTATGGGGTCGCACAGAGTCGGACACGACTGAAGCAACTTAGAAGGAATAAATTAAATAACATTGTGAAGGAGCACATGAATGAATTAATCAATTAATTAATCTATTGCAACATCTTCTCTTTCTCTTTTTTGGTTCACATTTTTTTTCCCCAAAAATAGTCTTTCTAAGACACCACTTTTAGAGACAGTGGTTCTCAAAACCTGTATGCTGGCAAAACTAGAGATATTAAGTAATACTTTTAGCACGTTATATAAGAAAGTTACAAATGTTTACCTAATTTTATTAGCTTATGGACTTTTATTTGCCTTTACTGCTCTTTCAAGCAACAGAAAGTTAGCTCTCTGGCTTCTACAGCTTTTGCAGATGATGATATGCTTTGGCAACAGTTTACCCTCAGCAGTAAGATCCTGGCAGCTTCCCCTGTATATGAGAATTCATGACAGAAGTGTATAGCTTGGAATGATTTGTCTGTGAGCCCCTAGGTTTGTTTTTCTTTATTCTGTCCTTCCTTTCTTTTTGTTTTCTTTCTTCTATTTTTGGGGGAGGGGGAGACTAGACTGAAAGCATAGTGGACAGTATTCCTTAGTGTTTTTCCTGTTCTAAGAATTAGCTTTTTCCTTTATGTAGACACGAAAATAAAATGTAAAAATCTTACCCAACTTTAACCAAGTTACTTGGAGATAACTAAATCACCACCTAATATTTTTAAACAAAATATCGGCCTTGTATAACATAAATAAATATTATCTTCTATTTACATAATCCCCAGTCTCTTTTGAAAATTCTCATTAATCTCACTAATCACCTTGGATATATCAAAATGCTGGGTAACTCTGACTAATACTTAGGAAGTCTGGGTAAATTTCATTTTCTTTAGAGTTCTAATGAATGATGACAAATTACTAGTGAAAAAAAGGCAATGGTGTGTAGATGTGTTTCTCAAGCTACTGTTGTTTTTGCAGGTGTGGCAGTTTTGGGTCAGTGAAAAATGCTTTGTATTTAAGAGTCAGAAAACCTGAATCTGAAACTTACTTATAAGTTGCTTGAATTTGGACAAATCACTTAACTTTTCTGAGCCTCATTTCTGAGCCTCATACAGTTTCTTCAACTGTAAAATGGGGGGTAATGCCACCTTTCTCACACAATTTTAAGACTCTTCTGTGAGAGAGGATGAAAATATTTTATAAACTGTTAAGTACCATGCAAAGCAGGCAAATTCTTTACTGTCTGAACCACCAGGGAAGCCCGATACCATATAACAGTTGAAACCAATATAAGTTACCACTATGAATAAAAGAAAAATAAACTTTTAGGGAAAATTAATACTCTCCATTATTTCATTAAGCTTTCAAAAATAATGTCCCTTAACTATACATACTGGGGAAGAAAATGGAATATAACCCAATATGCTCTTTTTTTCTGTGCAATGGGATTACAGTGTTTTTCTCTTCTTCCCCAGTTTTCCTAGTATGAATATGAATTACTGGTATCATTTTTTAATTTAAAAAAAAGAAGCCAAGCCCACTTAAGTATAAGGAAGGGGAAACTCTATCAGCAAGCACTAGTCCTAGCTGCAAGTTTTGGTTCAGGTCTCTTCAAACTTGGTCCAGTTCAGGGACCAGCTAAGCCCATGGGGATTCTGCCCTTTCAGCATCTTCAAACACCTGTCACTTGACTTTGGCCTAATCAGCACCTTGTGATATGTATAAACTCTGCTCAGTCAGGGCACACTCTGAGTCCTAGCCAAGAAAAATGTCAGCCTTTGCTGAGGGAGCCAAGTGCCAACAGTTTAGGGATTAGGTTTCATTTACCGGTACGAACACCTCAGGAGTGCCCAGGCTCCTGCTGTTGCCAGGCCACGGTCTGTGGATGGACCATGACAGCTGAAAAAGAGCTCCACAGAGTTCTCTGGAAACCTGAGCATCTGCCTGTCTCTTTCTCTGACCATCTCTATTTCTCCTTCCATCTCCTAAACATGCTGTTTTCTCTGCCTGGAAATTTCTACCCCACATACAACTATTAGCCTGACTAACATCTGTAACTACTTTCAACTTCCTTCTTATCCAGGATGCTTTCCTTGTTATCCTCTGTGTTTATACCTCTATTCTATCACACCCTGTCTGTTCTTACCCACCCTACACTATGAGCTGTTCCTGGTTCATGCCTGGTGTGCAGTCAGCTCTCAGGAAGGGTTTGCCCAAAGAACGACCAGACCCCAGCTGACTGACTGGGTGGTCCAGCAGACCTGCTCTGTCCACAGTGCTGTCCTCTTTGGCTTCGACTGCACAGATGACTTCCCTCTGAAAGGGCAGGAAAGCTCCTCAGAAAGCCTTTTCCACACCACTCCAGCCTTCAAGGGAAGCTCCCCCTCGGCAACCCTCAAACTTTCCATTTGGCTATTTATCCTGCACTGCCTCATAACTGCCCCTAGAATTTCTGTTTCCTTTGGAGGAGACTGGTAAGCACTTGCTTTTCCCTTTCATGCACTGGAGAAGGAGATGGCAACCCACTCCAGTATCCTTGCCTGGAGAATCCTAGGGATGGCGGAGCCTGGGGGGCTGCTGTCTATGGGGTCGCACAGAGTCGGACATGACTGAAGCAACTTAGCAGCAGCAGCAGCAGGTAAGCACTTGACAGGCAGAAAATGTGTCTTAACCCAAACTCCATTTTACACTCAACAAGTATGAGTCAGTGTCTACCATGTTCCAAGGATATGAGAAAACACTAAGATGAGTGAGACACGTTCCCTGCCCTCACAGATGAGCAAGATGGAGAGCTAGACATGCAGGTGACAGTTTAGCTGAGTTAGTTATAATTAGGGTATCAGCCCAGTTCTGTTGGGATAGTCTGTCTGGGAAATTTCCCAGAGACAGGATGGTCTAACTTTCCTGTGGGGAGATTTACCTACAGGAAAATGTACTCGAAGGTATGCAAATTAGAACAGGCAGAGAACTAGACAGAAAAACCTAATCCCCTCACCACAATACCAGGTTAGGTACCCTGGGTATACAGTCCCTGGCACATCCTGTACTTCAGGTTCTATTGCTTTGCACACTTGAGATAACTTGGCCAGGGTATGACTTCCTTCCTCAAATGTGGCCTCCACGGAGCCCTCCACAGGGAGGCTGTGCTTACCACTGTGTTCCCAGAGCCTAATTCAGTATCTGGGATAGAGCCAAAGCTCCATAAACATTTGATGAATGAGCTGATGAAGTATAAATATGAAGGGTTTTTCATAAGAAGTTAAAATTAAAGGAAATTTGCAAAGCATGAATGCTGCACTTCTTTAAGAGACCACTCGCATATAATATATATCATCCCTATAACATTTTCAAGATGGGACGAGAGAAAAATATCGCTAACCTCTAGACTGGGCCAGATCAGAATTTACTGGCCTATTTCCATATGATACCAAGTTAGTCCTCAACCTGGTTTCCTACCCCTCTATTCCAAGCCCCCTCCCTCCTTTTCCCAAGGAAGAATTTCAGAAGCAGTGACATTCTAGTTTATTCAGTAACTTCACGTTTCTTCCCATTTTCCCAAGAATTCAAGATTTCCCTCGACCATTGTGTATAAACACATGCATCATCACCCACAATTAGGGAGGAAAATAACTGCACCATGAGGTCAACCAAAAACAAGAAGTTTACCCTGTCCCGTTCTGGTACCATAACAAAAACACCTTTATCCCTGGCATTTGTGATACTGATGTCTGAGAAGTGTCATAGCCTTGGTGGCCACAATAATCGTGTGAGACAGTTGATGTTTCTCCACCATGAACAGACTAACGTGTGCTTGGTAAGAGTAATCTTACAGCTTGTGCATTTAAATGCTAGTGATTTGTTTTACTTGGTGAGCCAGTTCTTGTGAAGTCTGACTCTTTTGCACCTCTTTGCAAGTAAATTTCTCCTTTTTTAAAAATTTTTTATAAAAGGTCATCTTGTATCACAAAGACCATGGGTCCTCAGCTCTGCACTGCGGAGTAGAGTGGTGCTGAGTCCCCACAAGAGTCCCAGATTCTGACAGAGGTGAGGTGGGCATTCTCCACTGAGGTGGGTGTTTAAGCAGAAGAGCACTGACTATACACTCATGACTCCATCAAAACACAGGAAACTACATCGGATAATGTTTAAAGTCCTTTCCTTTCCAACACCAGGACTCTGGTTTGTCTGAATGGTGGGTGCCGAGTGAATAGTGTGTTCTCTCATTCATTCAACAAGTGTTTGCTGAACACCTATTATATTTTGGGATTTATACCAGGCTCTGAGGATATGATGGAGAACAAGACAAATATGACTCCTGTCCTCATGGAGCTTACAGTATAGTGGAACCAACAGACATTAATCAAGTAATTATAAATACTTGTAAAATTACAGCTGTACTATGTGCAAGGAAGGAGAGGTGTGTGGTGCTGGGAGATCCAATAATAAGGGATTTGACGCACTCTGGAAAGTGAGGGAGGCTTTCCTGAGAAACTGCCTCTACTCTAACTTAGAAAAACACATAAATAAATGACCCAATACTCAATTAAGCTATAGAATTCAAATATTTCAAAGCTTGTAGGATCACTAATGTCCATCCTGAGAAGCTCTGTAAAGGAACTGTTGGAAACTTCGCCAACAAGGGACATAGCAGGTGGAACCTAACTCCTCTCTAAACAAGTAGATCAGAAGTTCAGTTAAGTAAGTTCAGCTGCACTCACTCAGCAGTGGTGATCCATGGCTATGAGCCTGGCTTTGTAAATGTTTTTCTCATAAATATTATGGAACAATTGTCTTTTTTTTCAAAGAGAGAGAGAACAAGTTTGTGGATTCTTCTCAGGATGAATCCTTTCTTTTGATATAAAAGATATCAAAGGGAAGATAAAACCATGGTTGGCACTTAGTATTTGATGATGGGTTAATAAATAAATAAACAAGAACAAGCCTTAACAAGGAATAATTTAAAGTCTAATGCCTGGGTTCAAAGAAATCAGTTTCACAAATGTAATCTGGGGACTTTTCTTGGCAAATGCTCCTGAGTAAAAGCTTAAAGGGGTATAATCATCTACAACATTAAATGAGCTAAAGAGTATTATGAAATGTCCAAAAAGCTAACATAAATGAAAGTCATATCAAGAAATGTACAGGGTCCAGTTCTCTAGAAATAGTCATCCATCTACTCTCTACTTGTCAAGTCAACCCTGGAGGATTTGGGCTCAGTTCTAGACATGATCTTCTATGAGGGGCACTGGTGAAATGGGGAAGCATTTAGAAACCAGTGCTAGGTATATAAACAATATGAAGTGAGGGATGACTGGAGGACTAGGCATGGGTGGTCAGGAGAAGAGAGGACCTGAGAACTGCCCTCTGGTATCTGAAGGCCTGTCACGTGAGGCAGGAGCAGCTTGTGCATCCTGTCTTCAATCCTGTTCCCAGCCAGTCAACACCTGGATGGTTACTTGGCTCTAGGACTCTGATTCACCTTGCCCATTGCTATCCACATGGGTCTGAGGGGGCAATGTGTTAGTAAATATACCACAAAAAAGAGATATTGCAGTTAACAATGTTTACATAAAACTGTGCAAACTTGATTCCTTATGGCAGAATGTTTTGGAATCTTCAAACGATAATATCATCATGAATGTCCAAGACAGAGAGGTGTATTCCAAGTTTTCTGATCTTCATGGAACTCAAACTCATGGAACTAGTATCTTTCCACACATCCAAACACCCAGGAAGACCTTGTTCTAGACTTTTCTCTTTTCATTAGGCTCAGCACTGAAATAGGTACATGGAGTCAGGAAACCAAAGGTTTATACACGGTACCTACCTTAAAAGACAGCTTCGCCCATAGGGAAGAATACTGATTCCCAGCCTGCACTGGATAACACTGGAGGGACTTCATGGGCAAAGACCACCTCACAGGTCCAATGGGTAGTCATCTAGCATCCCATGTAGTAATATGGCACCATTTTATGAGGTAAAAAAGAACTAAGCAGTAGCCTTGTTATCTCTGACCAAAGACCTGGACCTTGGGAAATCATGTAGCCTTTTTTGCAGACATTGTTCAACCTCCAAACTCATTCTTAATACCCTCCAAATCCATAAGCCAATTCATTACCAAGAAGTAACGTCACTTCCTCAAGGGTATTAAATTGCTTAGAATTTTGTCACTGGGCATCTCAAATTTATTAGCTCATTCTACCCCTCCCTTTCATATAGTTAATGAAGTTCTCATGGCAAGAATACTGGGGTGGTTTGCCATTTCCTCCTCCAGCAGATGCTGAAGAGATCAAGAAGAGATGGAAAGAATACATGGAAGAAATATAAAAAAGATCTTAATGAACCAGATTACTACGATGGTGTGGCTAGTCACCCAGAGCCAGATGTTCTGAAGCGTGAAGTCAAGTGGGTCTTAAGAAGCACTGCTGTTAATAAAGCTAGTGGATGTGATGAAATTCCAACAGAACTATTCAAATCCCTAAAAGCGGATGCCATCAAGGTTTTGCATTCATTATGTCAGCAAATCAGGAAGATCCAGCAGAGGACTGGAAAAGGTCAATTCTCATCCCAGTTCCCAAGAAGGGTAGTACTAAAAATGTGCTAACCACTGGACAGTTGCACTCATCTCCCATGCTAATAAGGTCATGCTT
Organism: Okapia johnstoni; assembly: GCA_024291935.2. Taxonomy (NCBI): domain Eukaryota; kingdom Metazoa; phylum Chordata; class Mammalia; order Artiodactyla; family Giraffidae; genus Okapia; species Okapia johnstoni. Next base: position 61,571,864 of record CM044315.1, read on the forward strand.
AAGATCTTGCATGCTAGGCTTTAGCATTATGTGAACCAAGAACTTCCAGATGTCCAAGCTGGGTTTAAAAAAGAAAGAGGAACTAGAGATCAAATTGCTAACATTTGAGGGATTATATAGAAAAAGAAAGGGAACTTCAGAAAAACATCTATCTCTGTTTCATTGACTATGCTAAAGCTTTTGACTGTGTAGATCATGACAGTCTGTGGAAAGCTCTTTCAGAGATGATAATATCAGACCATCTTACCTGTCTCCTGAGAAACCTGTATGCGGGTCAAGAATCAACAGTTAGAACACTGCATGGAACAACTGATTGGCTCAAGATTGAGAAAGGAGTACGACAAGGCTGTCTGCTGTCACCCTGTTTGCTTAACCTATACACTGAGCACATCATAAGAAATGCTGGGCTGAATGAGTTGCAAGCTAGAATCAAGATAGGTGGGAGAAATATCAACAACCTTAGATATGCGGATGATACCACTCTAATGGCAAAAAGCAACGAGGAACTAAAGAGCCTCTTAATGAGGGTGAAGGAGGAGAGTGAAAGAGTCAGCTTAAAAGACTAAATACTAAAAAATCTAAAACCATGGCATCCAGGCCCATTACTGCATGGCAAATAGAAGAGGCAAAGGTTGAAGTAGTGACAGATTTCCTCTTCTTGGGCTCCAAAATCACTGATGACAGTGACTGCAACCATGAAATCAGAAGATGTTTGCTTCTTGGCAGGAAAGCGATGGCAAACCTAGAAAGTGTGTTGAAAAGCAGAGACATTACTCTGCCAACAAAGGTCCGTACAGTCAAGGCTATGGTATTCCCAGTAGTCATGTATGGTTGCGAGAGCTGAATAAGGCAGAATGCCAAAGAATTGATGCCTTCGAACCGTGGTGCTGGAGAAGACTCCTAAAAGTCCCTTGGACAGCAAGGAGATCAAAGCAGTCAATCTTAAGGGAGATCAACCCTGAATATTCACTAGAAGGACTGATGCTGAAGCTGAAGCTCTAGTATTTTGGTCATCTGATGCAAACAGATGACTCATTGGAAAAAAGTCCCTGATGTTGGGAAAGATCGAGGGCAGAAGGAGAAGAGGGTGTCAGAGAATGAGATGGCTGGATGGTATCACCGATGCAATGAACATGAATTCGGACAAACTCTGGGAGATGGTGAGGGACATGGAAGCCTGGCATCCCGCAGTCCATAAGATCACAGAGTAGGACACGATTGGGCAACTGAACAACAACAACATCCACCCCACCCTAGGATTTATAGGAAAAGAAATCAGCCTTTTATTCTGTTTAACCAGCATGAATTGCAACTCAATGGCAAAGCTGATAGATTTTGATTTTTTCTTTGCCAAAGGATGGAAGAACAGTACTGAGGATCAAGAAGATTGGTTCTTTTACTTCCAAATATTTGGTAGAGGCAATAGAAGGAGAGGAAATATGGCCACTGAAGTACCTTGCAACCTGGCTGCTAGAGACAGCCCTGGGGAAAGGGCCACAAGCCTGAATGAATGTTTAGAAAAGAGAGAGACTGATGTAGGATGGGGTCATTGGGAAGGTCATGGCAGTGGGACTTCAAGTCAGTACTGGAAAGGCATAGAAAAGAGGGAGAGCATGTGTTGTATGGCAGAAACCAATGCAACATTGAAAGCAATTACCTTCTAACTAAAAATAAACTTTTAAAAACTTACAAAAAAGAAGGGAGAACATGGAAAGTGGGGTCTAAGGATCTTGGGACATCCCCTAAGCATACCATGTTCTACTCTTTCATTGCACCACAATTACATATAGATCTTCATGGTCAATTTCTTGATTACCTAGCAACTCAGTTCCACCCTAATGGTTTCCCTCCACATAACCTTAATAAATTACAACCTGTTGCTATAGAAAACATACGGCTATTAAAGAAGAAGATTTAACACTGTGGTGAAAACTTCTCTTAAATAAAAACGAAAAACTGACTCACTCCACCATATTTCTTCCTAGAAATAAAAACATTTATAAAGGTTTCCTTGACCACTGAGGGGAGAAAAATGTGTTTATCATTCTGTTTAATCCCCACAGACTCAATGGCCACGCTGCCCAAACTTCCTGCCTTGGTAGATGTGATCCTCTGAAAGTAAAATTAACCCTCCCCGGCAGAACGTGCTCCCTGTTTTTCAAATGTGTACACTCCATCAGGGTTGTTATAAATAAGCTGTATCTTGATTTAGGACATATCAGCTACCGCTGCTATTTCAGTGCTGTTTTAGCAGTCTAAGCTTTCACTGCAAGTAGCATTTACAGGGAAAAAAACAGCTCAGAGCTGCATACTTACCAGTCCCGAAGCTCTCCTCCCCACAAAGGGACAGTTTGCTTGCATCCATTAGATTCCCAAAAAACTTCCAGCCAGTTGGGGTCTCATACAAAGCGATCTTTGTAGCATTAGCCACCCTTCAAAGGCATGAAATCAAAGTTACATCACAGCAGGACTGCTAGTGTAGCCATGTGAGGGATGGGAAATAGCAACCGTTATTGTAATCAAGGGTTCCATTTAGCATTGCTCAGAGGTACACATAATTCTAAGATTGGTGGAAAATCGTACGAGAAAACTTGTGCACAATGGGCTATTATATGTGGAGTCAGAAGAGGGGGAGAAGAGTATGAAGAAAGAATTAATTCAGGTCAATGAATTTAATATTTTAGAAGAAATAACAGTGGCAAAATGGACAAAACTGTTTGGGGGGCTATTTAAACCCATGTGTTTTGGATACAGACAACATTTATAACCATTCCATAATGAACAAAATAATGATGCTTCGATGCACCTATAATTATAGAGCCAGAAGATATTGGGTCTGGGAGGTCAGTATTTCACAGAGAGAGAAACAGGACCCAGAATGTTATGTGACTCAGTCCAAGGTCACACAGCCAGGGTGACCACTGCCTGCGATCCAGCTGCCCAGTCAGTGCTCCCTTCATTCCCTGGAAGGCCCCGCAAGGACAGGGCCCAGGGGGGCTCCCGTCAGCACTAGCTGCATCCACACCAATCCATGGTCCCCTCTCCCCTGCAACACATCTTTTACTTCTCCCTATATTATCCTTAGTCTATTTGAAACTTTTGAGTGACTCTTTTTTTAGATTCCTTTCCCTTTGAACAGGAAAAGTTACCTACATTTCATTCACCCTTTTAGTGAGATTTGCTTTCCAAAATGCTTATCACTAGCAAAACAATACCATATTTCAATTCTAATATTTGAGGAAAACTAAATGATGATTTTTAAAACTGTGAAAATAAAATAAAGTTTCTTTCTGGGTAATGAGGTATTTTCCATTGTGATCCTATATGTGGATTATCACATATAATCCACATAAATTGGAATTAGACTGTTTTTGGATTACACAGAAGCTATTTCAGGACCTGATCAGTCTAATGGACAATAGTGTGGCCATAAACCAGCTCACAGTTTTGGAGGGAGAATGTGGAGGCAGAAGGACCAGGGTCTAATTCTACCTCTGATGTAGCTGTGGAGTCCTGGGAAAGACTGCTAACTACTGTTCTGGTTGACAGATGAATGGATAAAGAAGATGTGGTACATATACCATATAAATGGAATATTACTCAGCCATAAAAAAGAACAAAATAATGCCATTTGCAGTAATAAGGATGGACCTAGAGATAGTCATACTGAGTTAAGTAAGTCAGACAGAGAAATACAAATATCATATGATATCACTTACATGTGGAATCTTAAAAAAAATGGCACAAATGAACTTATTTAAAAAACAGAAATAGAGTCACAGATGGGAAAACAAACTTATGGTTACCAAGGAGAAAAAGAGTTGGGGAGGGATAAATTGGGAGATTGGAACTGACATATACACACTACTATATATAAAATAGATAACTCATAAGGACTTACTCTAAAGTACAGAGAACTCTCCTCAATGCTCTGTGATGACCTTTATGGGAAAAGAATCTAAAAAAGACTGGCTATATCTAATTATAGCTGATTCACTTTGCTGTAAAGCAGAAACTAACACAACATTGTAAATCAACTATACTCCAAAACAAGTAAAAAAAGAAAATAAGGACTGCTATGAGGATCAACCGAGACAGTGAATGTAAAACTAAAAACAGTGTCAACTGCAAATTACTATATGATATTATTCATTACTTTGTTAGCTGAAGTGGAGTCAGCACTAGTTCTACAAAACACACACATACACACACACACACACACCAGAAAACTACTGCACTGCACATCCCAGTGTTTGGGAGCAAAGGTTCTGGGTTCAAATCCTGCTCCATCATTTACTAGCTGGATGACCTTGGGCAAATTAGTTAACTTCTTTTTCCTTTTGTTTTCCCATCTGTAAAGAGGAGTTAAATACAGTGTTTATTTCATGGGGCCAGTCTGAGAATTAAATGACTTAAAATATATGCTTAGTGTCTAGCATAAGGTAATGTTTACTGAGTAATAGTTACGATAAGAACCAGGTATATACATTCTTCTTCCTCCCTAGCCTCAGCCATTCATTCATTTGTTCTTTACCCATTCATCCAGGAACTATTTATTGGACACCTAACATGATGTAGTCAAAATCCCTGGTTTGTGCTCATTTAGAACTTCCATTTTTCAGATGTTTTAAATGTGATCTCATAAGCTAACCTAAAGCCTTTTCAAATGAGATGATATACAATAAATATACAAGCAAGTCAAAGATACCAACTGTTTACTGTCACTGGGTGCCTTGTTTCTCTAAAACTGAATGTATGTTTTTAACTGTTTTAGCTTTATGTTTATTCAGATTTTGAATAAGTGAACATTTACTATGCTTGTGTGTATGGGCATCTGATGGGGGCTGGATGGGGAATATTTTTTTGAAAGTTCTGTTGAAACACTGATCTTATATCAGCCTTTCACCCCCACTCTGTGCACACTGCCCAGAGAAAGTGAGTCTCTAGAATGATGTCCTGACTACAGCAGAAGTGCCATCCATTCATTTATTCATTAACATTCAATCATTCATTTTTTAAAATGAAGCATGTGTGTGTGTATGTATGTGTGTGTGTATCAGGCACGCCACGATCAGTCAGAGTTTAGCACAGTGACAAAGACATTCTTTTCTCTGTGTTAGTTTCGAGTTCAACAGGGCAGATAGTCAAGTAAACAGACTATCAGCACACAGTGTGAGAAGAGCCAGGATGGGAGGAATGCAGAGTACTAAAGCAGCACAGTGGAGCACATCCAATCCAGAAAAAATGACACCATTCCTTCGTAAAGAAAACGCTTAGATAACACACACTATGTATGCATCAGATGTCTGAGTGGAAAGGGGAGGAAGGGTGCTCCCAGCGCTATGAGGGCCTGCTTGGGAATCAAGGAAGTAAAGAGACCTACCGGTCCAGGGCACCACTGGTGGGCATGCTGCGTGCGAAGCCACGGACCCCAGTTTGCTGGAAGTATGGAATGCTGAAGATGTTGGCAGCAATGACAGCCACAGAATCTGAAGGGTTCACGAAGAACCCGTGCTTGCCCAGAATCATGTTCCGGTCCTTTGGGAGAAGGGGGATTCAAAGGGAGATCTTTTAATCAAAGTGCTGAAGAAACCAAACTATCTTACATGGAGGTTTTGTAAAATTTAAAGCTGATACATTTATTCATACTGGGTTCTAGACACTGGACTTTATTCCTAATTGATCTGTACAGTACCACTGGGCCAATGGCACCTCCGTGCCAAAGAGCTAAAACTGTTTTGAGTTAAAGTGCAAACTCCTTCTGGGCTGACTTCTCTGCTCTCTCTCCAGAGGTCAGCTGAATGTAACCTCTCTGACCTTCTACAAACTCTGGAACCAATCACCTCTCTTCTCTCCCAGAAGAGAGCAGAGATCATAGTGAGAGGAAATGTGGGCTGTTTAAAGCTTGCTAGGTCTACCAGGCATTCTCCAAGGAACAAAGCAGATGTCCTCAAGGAAAGGCTCCTAAATCTTGGCACCTCCATTTAGTGCAGGACCCAACAAAATATGCTGTCACCTCACTGTTCTCCTGGTGCCTGATATACAGGAAGTATTCAAGTAACTGAGAGTAAAAAGGAACCCAGGATGCACGGCAACAGAAAGATGCACTGAAAATAATGCCTGCTTGTTCATTTGTTTAGTGACTAAGTCATGTCTGACTCTTTTGAGACACCATTTTTCTATAGTCCACCAGGCTCCTCTGTCCATGGGATTTTCCAGGTAAGAATACTGGAGTGGGTTGCCATTCCCTTCTCCAGGGGATCTTCCCTACTCAGGGACAGAACCTGCATCTCCTACACTGGCAGGTGGATTCTTTACCAACTGAGCCACCAGGGAATGTCCCAATCTCTGCTATTTAATTTCCCCAAATATTAATATTGGAAAACCTACTTTATAAGAAACAATGAATTCCAGCTGATGTTAAAGAATAGCAACCACCAAAATATATTTTTAACCAAGTAAATATGTGTAGTGTTTACTATCTCTAAGACACTATCCCTCCTTGTCTGTTACATATTCACCAATGCAAATAAAAGGGCATGTTTATTTCAAATATTAACTGTAGCTAAAGAATAAGCTGTTAATTCTCTCATTATAGTTTCATCTTTCAGCTAATGTGAATGAACAGATGGGTATATCAAATGGCCAAAACCCTTTCCAGAGATTGAACAAGGATCCAGCTGCTGGCTAAGAGCAAAAATCTACCTAAGGATGGAGATTGAGAACCCAGTCAGCTCATGGAGCACCAGTCACATGACATGATAACCAGGCCCCAATCACCCTGCCCTTCTCAGCAAACACTAGACACATGGTTCCACTTCAAGTCATTCTGTCAAGAGGGTCTTCTAATAATTGAGCCCTGACTCCAGGTACAATGAGGGAGCTTGACTGCACTCCAGGCTGCAGGGCCTGCTTTTCCCCCATTTAGCATATTAAGCCTGGCCTGCATCAGAGTTCACTTAAATGCACTTGTACCCACCCCATCTCCATCAAAGGCAGCCCCAAAATCATGCTCTCCTGTCTTCATGGTCTCCACCAGGTCAGCAGCGTAGGTGAGGTTGGGGTCAGGGTGGTGGCCTCCAAAGTCCTCCAGGGGAACGCAGTTCACTGCCGAGTTCGCGGGGGCACCGAGTTCTTCACAGAGGATTTTTTTCACATATGGTCCCACGACTATGCAGAGCATGAAATGAAGAACCAGAAATGAAACTTATTACAGAAGGGAGGACTGAAGACAAGGTAGAGGCGATCTAGGGAGAATGGCACAAACGGCAAAGAGAGTGTGCAAATTGTATTCAAGGGCTTGTGGGCAGATGAGTCTGGAGTAGAAAGTTCTACAAGTAGGAATAATGAGAGATTAGGAAAGAGTAGGGGAAGGGAAGGAAGCGAACCTTTATGAAGATCCTGCTACACAGGTGCTTCTTAAACATTTTCTCAGTCCTTCAAAAAGGCCCATGAGGTGCTACAACTTAGCGCTTTAAGAACCTGGACTCTGGAATCAGAGTGTCTGGGTTCAGATCTCAGCTGTCAATTATTGGCTGTACCATTTTGGGGAAAGTTATTTAAGCTATTTAATCTCTCTGCTGTGCCTCCATCTATGCCAACTGCAAAATGAAGATAATAATAGTAGCTACCTTTACAGGGTAGATGTGAGAATTAAATGAGCTAATAGATATGAGGCACCGAGAACAAGCAACAGCCCATATTTTATAAACGCTTGTGTGTTATGATTACCACCTGCATCTTATGATAGAAAAACTGAGGTTCTGAGAGGAAGCTATTTGCCCAAACTTACAGAGATAGGAGTGAGAGCTAGGATTCAGAGTCCTAATCTTTCTCCTCTATCAAGCTATCCAACAAACTGATTAAAAGAATACAGACGAACAAAAACACAGTAACAATACACAAGAGGGAAAACCCGTCACATACTTTATAGTGACACTTAGTGTTACAATTAAGAACATTCATCTCTAAATGCTTTCACCAAGGAAGGTTCCAACACCAATATATGCGAAAGAGGTCAGGAGAGTATAGAATATGTGTCTCCTATTGGGGGCATGTTAAGGAGGCTACTGATACACCTCAGAATGAGGACAAGGCAGCCAGGGTTGTGAGGGGTATAGAAATGGAGGCTCTTGAGGAATAACTGAAAGGCTTGGAGAAAGAAGTCAGCTTGGTGACCAGCTTCTCCTAGTAAATACACCACCACAAGCCCCATACTCGAGCCAGCCAAGGCTTTTGCTCATTCCCCTAATGTGACATCTCCTTTTCATCTTTTATGCACTGGCTGCAGCCACTGCCTCCGCTGGGTATAACCATCACTGGAGTTTCCACCACCTTACATCTTTCTTTCATAAAAGCTTGAGTTGGTTGCCACTTCTTCCAGAAAACCTTTCTTGATACCTTCAGTCAAACTATGCCTTCTTCCACACCCCAAGGAGAATACTTGAAATTTTATCTAACCCTCATTTTGTTGGCCTGGCAGTGGTTGGTTTCTTGCCCATTTCATCTCCCCAAGCATCAGAAGCTCTTTGAAGGAAGTGTCTACGGAATCCCTCCCTGACTACACCCTCACCCCCAAGCATACACGTAGTAGCTACTCGACACATGGCTGCTGAATGTTTTGAAAAGTCAGAATGGCCTTTGTCTGAATAAAGAAGGAGGCCCATTCTGTGAGATTCCAGAGGCAAGTTAGGACCTAAGGGAAGAAGTTCCAGAGACAGACCAGAAGTTTTCTAACTGAGATTTTGCAGTATAACAGAAGGACCTGGACAGTATCATAGAAAGGGTTCAAGCACAGGCAGAAAGTCTTCCCCAACTAGGCAGGCAGATGGATTCCAGCACCAGGGAAAATCATTGCCACTCAAAGATTCTAAAATTCTAGGGACATCCCTGGTGGTCCAGTGGTTAAGAATTCACCTTCCAATGCAGGGGACATTGGTTTGATCCCTGGTTGAGGAACCAGGATCCCACATGTGGCGGGGCAACTAAGCCCACATGCCATAACTGCTGAGCCCGCACACCTCAACTAGAGAGCCTCCCACCATGACGAGAGAGAAACCTGCACGCCACAAGGAAAGATCCCACGTGCTGCAACTAAGACCTGATGCAGCCAAAAATAAGAAATAAATATATTTTTTAAAAAAGACCCTAAACTTCTAAATTATTACAAAACGAATAGACAAGCCAAGGGCTCAGGAATTCCCATATTCCTACATCAAGAGAACCTTAAGGCTCTGATTCAGTGATGGCTGCCACCTCTACGGATCTGGCCACAAAACCCACAGAGGAAGAAGAGGGAGAGACATACATCCTGTTGCTCCTGAACTGAACCCTCAGCTTGCTCTGGTCAGCTTCTAAGAAAAGGCGCATGTGGGAACAGGAAACTGGGGTGTGGGGCTCAGGAGCACATTTATCAGATCTAGCAAACCATGGGTCCCCTTGGGAATAGATGGGGGCGTTTAGGAAGAATCTAAGGCATCTTCTGAGGGGGAGGGAGAGTCCACAAAAATAGCTGCATGTTACTCAAAACCTGATGCTTAATGTGGAAACACTGACCGTCACACTACCTTACCATGAGGAATTTTTGCTGCATGCAGTTAGATTTTATCTGTGTGAACATTACTCTGAGATGATTGCAAAGTAACGGTGTAAACACTGCCAGAGACAGCCTTAAGAAAGGCTTGTTAAGGCATCGTGACACACAAAGTCGAGAGCTGCTTCATAGCTTTGGGAGAAGAGAAGGGAAGAGAAAGGGCTCCATACCTCCATGCATGGCGTCTATACGGATCTTTAGTCGGTTTGGACCAGAAAGCAGTTCTTTCAGTGCGTTGAAATCAAAGATGTTTCTCAGCATCGTAGCATAAGCTTCCACTGAATCCACAATTTCCACTGTGAGAACAAACAACATTAAAGATGGAGGAACTAAACACTTTTAGAAATATTATCCTCTGAAATGATTATATGGCTGTAAACATGCAACTGCTACTTTAAAAGGACATTTATGGAGCAGCTCCAGTGTGCCAGGGCTGTTACATGATCTCTTATTCAAAACTAACACAAATTTCCTGAGAGGCAAATGTTATCAGTTCTATTTTACAGACGAGCAAGTTCAAGTTCTGAAAGATTAAGCAACTTGCCCACACAGCTGGGATGTGGCACACTGCAGAATTTTGACAGAGGTTTGCCTGATGGTAAACTCCTCAACTGCCATGTTGATTCACCTCCAGGAAGTGTATTTTAGCATCAAAAAATAACAGAAAAGGTAACACCTACTTTACTTTTTCCAGGCCCACTGCCATTAAGACTTAATGGTAAAAAGCAGAGAAAAATTTTTTTAATGAATCACTTTTCACATGCACTGCTAAAGGAATAAAACAAACATAAGAACTAAGTCTTGTTGAATTTTCAGGGGTCTGAACATTTTCAAAACATGAAATCTTTAAGAAATTCTCTACTGGTATTTTCTAAACCCTAAGAAGGTCTTCAAGATATACCAAAGAACTCCTTCCTCTTCCTTGGGATGCAACTGTCAGTCCTTCTGGGTAGGTTCAAACACAAAATGCATCCCACAAACTTGCAGTCCAGATGAAAGAATACATGTAAGAACAAAGTCGAAATACAAGTCACACTGCTAACCATCTCATCCTCGTTGTATTAATATGAATAATTTCATAAACATTTATTTCATCAATTACTATCATACATTAGCATTCAACAATAAAATGTTTACCACCGCTGCTACACAGGGAGTTTAAATTTAGCCCCCAAAATGGTCTAAGTTGATTTTTACTGAAAATTAAATCAAAGCCCAGGCTTTGGAATCATTCACACCTGCATTTGAATGCTGGTTTACCACTCACTGACTATGTGACCCTGAGCCTGTTACTTAAGTTCTCTCTGCCTTTGTTTCCTCATCTGGAAAAAGTGAACAGTAATAGTGCTGCCCTCACAGGGCTAACGTAAGAATCAAATGAGATAATGCATCTGAAGAATCTGGCACATAATAAAAGCTCAATAAAAGACAGCTATGAACATGATGTCACAGGTCTTCTTGCCAAGGCCGTACATTTCATAGGTATGAAAACCGAAGCTGAGAGATTTAGAATTGACTCACCCAAGGTCCCTTAGCTGATCCCCAGCAGAGCCCAGACAGCCCAGGTCTCTAGACTCTCAGACCCAGTTCCAGCCCTGCTAATTTATGCATGCAAAGCTTGGTGACCACAATCTTTCCAGAGATAAAGACCTACTTTATTAAAACCTTGAAAGGCAAATCCCTCAAGTTGGAATTAGAAGTGGGCAAGAGAGGAGGAGAGTAAACATGCCTGTGAAGGGTTTGAACTTGTTTTCCAGGTCAAACTGCTGCTTTCCCAGAACCCCAAGGTCTACTTGCAGGTCAGGGCAAATTGCATATTCTTCGATTGTCTTGCTGATTTGGAAAATTTTATCAGTTATTGCTTCCGGGGCAGGACCTGGAAATCGAACAGCAAATAGTAGGTCATTTTGTATAGCTGACATGGAAATACAAAGAACACAAAGCTCATCAACTAATTCCTCTCACTAGTGCATCTGCCATGCCATCAATCAGGCAGCAAAGTATCAAAATTTTCTAAAAGAAAATATTATGTTAATGATCATTCATGCAGAGCATCTCATATTCAGGTACGGCAAAATGAGAAGCATCTCATTTTCACCAAAAGGAAACAAAAAGCTCTCTTGCTAAGGATAAGAACCAGAATCCTGACCTCCCAAGGCCTTGGTTATAGGTTTGTTCTATAGAACATAACATTGGTTGTACTCAAACTGACAGCAAACTCACCTCCATTGGAAATATTGAACTTGATTCCAAAATCTCCATTGGGGCCTCCTGGGTTGTGGCTGGCTGTCAGAATGATCCCACCGATGGCTTTGATCTTTCTAATAATGCATGATACAGCAGGCGTGGAGAGGATTCCATTCTGTCCAATAACCAAGCGACCAATCTAGGAGAAGAAATCCAGGATACACACTTTAACATCAATAAATCCAGAGCCACCGCACAGTGATGCCAGAACAGCTAGATGGACAAAGAAATATTCTACTGGACCAAAAATGATGCCCTTAATGAATGTATAACAGCTTGGGTTATTAGAATTATTATATTGAAGTATTTTATAGCTGCTATTGAGTGATACTATTATTGAAATAGAATCAGCATTGCTGAACAAAGCCATTTCTTCAGACAGTTTTGGGGGACTTTATAGTGTATGATCTGGGAGAGCTATAAGGTTCTGGTAAGAAAAGAAAACAGAGCCTTTCCAGATCAGGTTCATAATTTGGATACATTATAAAACTGTGGGAAAACCCACATTTTTATCTACTTCAATCATGCTTTCAATCCAAATTGGAAGAGAGACTATAAATTTAGCTAGTTAAAGGAATTCTAACCCAAAGAGGAGGCTTTTATAAACTAAAATATCTAAAAAAGTAAAAGAGGCAAACTTTGTATGAAGAAATGTTATAAAATGTATCTCACAAATTTATTGCCAATCAAGCTTGGATTTTTCTTTAATTGGAGTATAATTGCTTCACAATGCTGTGGTAGTTTCTGCTGTACAATGAAGTGAATCAGCTATATGTATACATACACCCCCTCTCTCGTGGAGCCCCCCACCACCACCCCACCCCTCTAGGTCATCACAGAGCACTGAGCTGAGCTCCCTGTGCTGTACAGCAGCTTCCCACCAGCTATTTCCCACATAGTAGTGTATATATGTCAAACCTGATCTAATGGGTTCCTCAAAGCAGAACACACCTATCCACATGAGGGCGTACCTGGGCTTCCTCCTGGGCCTGGAGCAGGGAATGCTGGGAGTGTTACTGGGTAAGCCAGCCAGGACCAGGACCGCCTACATGAAGGAGCTACAGGTTGTGTTCTTAACTCACCTGCCCATATCTTTCACAGATGGTATCTATAAGCACAGCTCCTTACTAAAATGACTGTAATTTATATCTGTTTCAACATGATGCAAGTTGGAAAAGAAGGGAATTCCATCAGTTCCTCTGACTAGAGATGTGATTGCTTCACGAAAAGATTTTAAAAAAGAGGAGTTTGTGCCCTTCTTCCACCCTCCCCTCTGAAGACACAGGGACGTATTTAAGTTTTCCGGTTGTTATTTCTTCTTGCCCCACCCAAGATAAACGCAGTTGAAGAAATGACTTGATGGTGAAAGATGCGTTTCTAACAAACATGCCAACAAGATACCTGGATTCCCTGGGGAGGTTTTTCTGGGATTGTTAGCTTTGCCACCTTCCTGTAGGTCACTAATAGCTTGACTGGTTTATAATTAAACCTCTCCATTATCAACCACCTCCCAAGAAGCAGCTGCTTCATTCCAGGCCCCTTTTGGCTCTTGTATGTCTATCCCTGAACAATTTCTGTTATTCTAATATATTTCTTATGTCCTGCCTCCCTCAGAAAGTGGTAACTCCCTGACTCAATACAGTGGAAATGTAACATCTCACGCTTCCGGCAGTTTCTGGGCTCTGTTCTGATGAAAACTGCTCTGCGGTTGAGCAGTTCCATAATTTTGATGAGAAGAGCTTAGAGATGGCAATTTAATCAGCCACAGTGACTGGTGGAGTAATATGAAAACTGTGTTTGTGCATCAAACACACTGACTTCTACTTTGATCCCATATGTGCTTAACATAGAAGGGGAAGCTGATAAATGAATATTAAGCCATGCCACACAGGTCACCTCATAATTCTACCATTCCTTATGGTGAAATCTGCAGTCAGTAATTGTCCAAGACTGAGAGGATTATACCAGGAAGTAAGAGTAAGAAAATCAGGAGAAGCAAGGGAAGCCCATGGTAGGTTCTTTCTCTTCAGCCCAAGAATAGGTATAGCTGAGCTTCCAGAGCAGACTCTTTCCCATGAATTCTCCTCAAGAATATTCATCTTCAACTTGATATTTGGGAGATATTACTCTACTATCCTCCTCCCCTTAAGGATGTCTGGAGCACAGTAATAGCTCCTGACTCAATCTCCCCTGCCTCTCTCCCACCTGCACCTCCCTTGCTCTACCCTCACTGAATCTATCCGACCTACCAGGCCCACCTGGTTCATCTTTGTAGACTATAGTTCTAGCTGTGTTCCTCCCCTGTTCAAAAACCTCCCCTATACCATATGATCCAGAAGGTCCACTTCTAGGTATAGATACAAAAAGAAAGCAATGACTCAAACAGGTATTTGCACACCCATGTTCACAGTAGCATTATTCACAATAACCAAAAGTGTAAACAACCCAAATGTCCACTAAAAGATGAATGGACAAACAAAATGTGATATATACATACAATGGAATATTACCTGGCCTTTAAAAGGAAGGAAATTCTGATGCATGCTACAACATGGGTGAACCTTGAGAACATTACACTAAGTAAAATAAGCCAGACAGAAAAGGACAAGTATTGGATGGTTCCATTTATATGAAGGACACAGAACAGGCAAACTCATAGAAAGTAGAACCAAAGTTGCCAGGGGATGGGGGGAAGAAGAGAATGGGGACTAACTGTTTAGTGGGTACAGAGTTTTAGATGAGATGATGAAAGGGTTCTAGAAACAGTGGTGATGGTTGCAGAACATTATGAATGTAATGAATACCCCTGAATTGCATACTTACAAATGGTTAAAACAGCAAATTTTGTGTTAGATATACTTCATAAAGAGCTTCCCAGGTGACTCAGTGGTCAAGAATCTGCTTGCAATGCAAGAGACCCGGGTTCAATCCCTGGGTGGGGAAGATCCCCTGGAGGGGGAAATGGCAACCCACTCCAGTATGCTTGCCTGGGAAATCTCATGGCCAGAGGAGCCGAGCAGGCTACAGTCTACGGGGTCACAAAGAGTTGGACACGACTGAGTGACTAACACGTAAACACACTTTAACACAAAAAAGGGGGAAAAAAAAACCCTTCCCTGGGTCCCAAATGTCTACCAACTTAGAGACACCCCCTCAGCCCTGCACTGAGAGTCCTTCACCAAAAAGCATTTCCTGCCCTTACTCTTGCCCACCGCTCCCTTCTGTGTAACTCAAGTCCTGCTGCTAAACTGGATACCTCCCTCTCTCCCAACATTTTATAGTTAACCATGACAGGGAGCAAACATTAAAATATTCCTTTCAATTGAAAAGAGGGCTTGGTGTTTGCTTATGTTTCCCCAAAACACAAAACAAACAAACAAAAGGTTCCATTTTCTTTGCTCTGCCAGTCATACATACAGGTTCTATTCTCATTTCTAAAATTATCTCAGGGATAAATCTCTGGGGACTGAATGAGATACCAGTACCATAAATGAGACCCTACCAGTCTTTTATTTTGCACATTAAAATTGCCTGTAACTGCAGACAGCTCTGTGCAAATAAAAGCAAAGGCAAAGAGTATTCTACTATCCAGAAATGTACCAGACAAAAGCGTACTAAAGGGAAGAAATGCAATTATTTCCATGCAGCTCGCCAGGCTGAAAAGCTCTCTTAGAATCGGCTCATGGGTATAGTGGGTACTGACAAAACTGAGGAAGGAACCCTGACTTCTATTAATACCAAAATCTGTGGCAATAAATTATCTTTCCTTTAGATTGCCTCCCTAAATTCTGCCCACAATCAAAGGGATGTTAAAATAGAATTTAGGATATGTTAGAAAAAGAAATCAAACTAAATAGGATTTGATAGGTTTTATCAGACGAAAGTGCTTTATCGGTCCACTAAACGTTTTACGTAATTCAGCTGTGTAGCACAAGTGCTTCAAATGCAACACTATTTTTAATAAGGAATGTCCTTGAAAAGACTTGAAAATATTTCTTGGGTTGCCACAGCTCTAACAAATAGGCAGTTACCATATTTAGTCAATTATTAGCAGTTAAATGCATTATTTAGCAAACCTTCAGATCGTAAATCTGAGAAAGTCTGCAGGGTTTGCCTGAATTACACATTCCTACCACCCCTTCCACATCCTTCTTCTTTGCACAAAAATGAAATGAAGCCAAATATATCACAGCAAAGGGGACAGTGTACCAGATCCACTCAACAATATAGATATATGCAGAGAAATAATGTTTCATTCGTTCTCTCCCAAAAGATTAAAAGCATCTTAATACCATTGCCTTTGCAGCTCTCCTCAAAGATGAAATTTACAGCATGTCACACTTTATCTTTAAAATGTGTATGCATCATAATTTCATATTTGAGTGCTTTATCAGCAAATTTTACATGAGAAGCATTCAGATTCTGAAACTGGGTACAAAGGGAATCTCACATTAACAACAATAGGATGTACAAACTCTTCCAAATAGAATTTGGTAACTAACATATGCTTTTTTTTTTAATTTGACTTTTGCAATCACACCTGCTTAGTGTATTGTTAAAATACACTGAAAATAAATGCCTAACTCACTTGGTTATAATGCTAAATTTTATCTTCTCAGAATCACTTCCAGAAAGGAAATAAAACAAATTTTTAAAATTTGTAAGTACTGAAGGACTATGTGCTCCAAATTATTGCTAAGTGTAATCTAAAACACTAAAAATGTATTTTTGGTCCCACTGAGGAATTTGCACAGCAAAAACAGCAATGTTCTGATGCCTGCCTTCCTGTAAATCAGTGAGACTGTGCAAATTGTTAGATTATCAAGATCAACGCTTCCTGGTTCAAGATTCCTTCCGATTTGGTTAATTTCGCCAACACAGTTTTTCACAATGCAGAGCTTTAGCAGAGCCTCCTTATATTATAGGCTCACAGAAGTTATTATCTCTACCCTGCTGCACAAATTCACCACACACAGGACTTCTTTGTATCCAAGGTCATTATAAGTGGGTCCCCTCTAACAGGTCCTCTTGGAAGGTTCACACCTAACATTTTCCAATTCTCTCCCAGCATTTCTGCACGACTACCAGGATCCACAAATAACAGCATGCCCTGGCTTTTGTTTTCCTGTTTGACAAGTGACTGAACTTCAACAAGGAAGCCATTGAAAGAAAACAAAATCTTCCTCTTTCCGTGGCTCCTAAGAGCCTCCTACGCAGGACAGAGTGCCCCTTAAAACTAGTTAGAATGTAGATAAGACAGCTTAAGGCTGGGGTGAGCTTTAAATGTCTAAAAGCAACAGGTACATTTTCAAGCAACAGGCACAGAGTACAACATAAGAAACTGAGTTTACATCCCCAAATCCCAATGTGACAAATGTAATTTCAGGGGTAATATCACAATATACAATCTCTGAAGTCACAATCAAACTTAATTGGATGTTAGTAGCATTGAGGTGTATACAACATACAAATCTTTGTACTTGGGTATATTTTTGCAGAATTAAGAGGTTATATGGAGAGCCAGAAACATAGCAATACTTATCGTATACCAACCCCATTGGCAGCTGCCATCTGCACTATTGTCTCTATTGCCGATTTATTAAAATACCGCCCATCTCCACCAACCACCAGTGAGGCTCCCTGGCGATCTTTTAGGTCTATGGAAAAGAATATACTCTGGATGAAATTCTCCAGATAGCATGGCTTTTCCTCGAAATAGTAGGTTTTCTTCCGTAATCCACTAGTTCCTGGTTTCTGGTCATAGTAGGGAGCCGTAGTAAAAGTCAACAGAGGGAGAGGACCTTCTTCCATTTTTCTGTATTTCCCAGAAATCCATTCATCAAAATCACTCATCTTTCATTTCCACCACTTGGCTCAGCGAGGGTGTCCAGAAAGCAATCAAGGGTCCCCAAAATAGTCTGTCCAACCTGAAGCTGCTACAGTGTCACCCGAGTAACTAAAATAGAGATCTTGCCTGGATGATCCCTCTCAATGAGGAAGCGGGGTTAATTCCTGTTGTCGTCGCACATGTGAAAAAGTGACGGACCAAACATCCACCCACACCCACGCTCAAAGCAGATATCTTCAGTGTTGTTTTGATGAGGACATTCTGCCCACAACCATGCCAAATACCCTTCAATTATTTTTGCCTCATTCCCCTGTTAGGGTGGAGATAGGTCCAGAGGGTGCTGCGTGCAGCAGACTTCAGTTACAAACACCAGGTGGCTTCCAGACTCCTCTCCCACAGCCAGGCAAAGACGGAGCAAGTGCAGTCCTAAGGAGCAGGTTCGTGAACAAGACACCCTGGTGTGGCTCCCACTGCTACTGACACCCTTAAACCAGAGCCTCTCTGGCAGTCATCTCTGATAAGGCCATCTGCAGCTAAAGTTGTTTCATGCCATCTCGCAAATTAAAGGTCAGTCTTAAAATGGAAATGACGGATCTCAGTTACCTCTGGTTTCCTTTCATCACCGTCATTTTGATACTCAAATATCTGATACTCAAGTGATCTTTTTTTTTTTACTTCCCACATGCAATCCCAGTCAGAAGGGAGAAAAGGCATCAAACAGAACAGATTTATTCATTGGCCACCAAAGATTTACTAAATAGTATTCAATTCTAGAAGAACAGAGACTCATAGACATGCCCTGAATGATCAACAGCTGGTCATTCCCTTGAATTTACAGAAAAGTAGGGATGAACAGGGCTTCCCTGGTGGCTCAGATGGTAAAGAATCTGCCTGCAATGCGGAAGACCTGAGTTCGATCCCTGGGTTGGGGAGATCCCCTGGAGGAGGGCATGGTAACCCACTCCAGTATTCTTGCCTGGAGAATCCCATGGACAGAGGAGCCTACCGGGCTGCAGTCCATGGGATCCCAAAGAGTCGGACATGACTGAGCAACTGAACAACAACATTGTCAAGGTTTCAGTGAACCTGTTAAGGAGACTTGGAAAGTAAATCGAGACTAGTTATGCCACATGTCTGGGGAGTTTGATGTGCACATAAAAGTCAGGTTTTCAAGGGAAAAGTAGTAATCCCTTGAAAAACCAAAATCTGAGTATTTTCCTACTAACTTGTCCAGCCAGGTCCAAAAGTAGACAGGCCCTGGGAGCAGCAGACACCCTTCTGTGAGGCAAGAATGTCTCTTTGTTCCAGGTGCTGTTCACACAGGACCGAGAACTAACAGGCCATGAGCAGAAAGCAGGCCACTACCAAGGGAGCCTGGTCTCCTTCATATGGCAAATGGGGCTGGCCCATCTGCAAGCAGGACCTCAAGATACAACCTTAACGCAATTCACAAGACACATCTATTAAGCTGAAAACCAGACAGTCAAAAGATAACTATATTTTATAGCTTATTTTTGCCCCTTATTGCATTTTTAAAACTAAAACTCGTGTGAAATAAGCTTGCTTTAGTACTCTACACACCCAACGTTTTTCAACTTACTTCAAATGCACTTTTTAAATTCATATTTTTTCAGTTCAGTGGCCAGTTTTCTCTGGTTTTTGATAGGTTCACAAATTACACCAGTATATATGTCTTGACATACTTAATAATAGAGCCATATTTCTGAAATATCAACTCAATAGTTTTTTCATTAGGAATAACAGAGCAACCAACCAAGTAATTGGTAGTTTCCTTAATGAGGTCTTTAAACCCCAGCGAAGATTTAGGAATGCTTGGTTGCAAGGGGCTCCAACATCCCCACTAAAGCTTCTCTGCTCACACATTCCAGCATGTTCTCTGCTGGTGGTTGACCACTCTCTCTTGAAGCTCTTTCTGAATCCAGAGCTAGGGAGAGTAATGTTCTCTTAGGGGCTTTTCCCATACATTTACTTATTTTATTTACAGCTTATGGTCAGTGCAAATAAATTCCATAAATGAGAAATCATAAAGACTCAAGGTGCAATTATGAAAATTCAAAATAGATGTTCAACACACACACCAAAAAAACACCACAAGCATCAAAGTGAGTTTATTTGTAGCATAAGATCTGATGGGTGTTATTTCAAAGCATGGCAAATGCTTGTTTTGGTTTTTTTTATTTTTTAACGCAGTGGCCACATCAGATACTAGAACACCTCAGCTTATCAGTGTGTTTTTGTACAAACCAAAATTTGTTTCTAAAACTATTGCTTCACATCGAAATTTTTGTAAAAGCTGTACTTGTCCAGAATTAAGCCTATTCTTAGGCCTTGTACAGGTCTCTCACCACCTAAAAACTGACTGATACAGAAAGTATTCCAGATGTAACTATTCTGATTCTAAGGTAGTTTAAAAGATTCATTTCAAATTTCATAATGCTGGTGCTCTTCCAGCCCTATCTCTCCAAACAGCTGATACGCCACTTCAGCGTTCATTATTTGATGGTCTCTCACTTTCAAGGATTTTAAATATTCTTCTCCAGTAGAGCATCTTCATATTTAAAACATTATTTAACACTAATGCAAACAGTAGCATTTGAGCATTGAGAAGTCCTATGTATGAAACCTGGGGAATCGGGTCACTAGGTGAACCCAGACCCCCTCTAGGATGGAATGTCCTTATGGACACATACACTTTTTTATTTTACTGCAATGTGAGCCAGCTTCACAGAGAAGCATGGACTGGAAAGACTCTCATCTCTCATGGCTCTTGCATGTGCCAATGAATACCCAGCAATTCAAGTGTACATCAAGCCTAAGGCTCCAAAGGAGAGAGTTTGGTACCTCAAAGCAAAGAGCAATGTTTTCACCAACTACATGTGTTGGCATGGTGTTTGTCAGCATGCAAAACTGAACCAAAAAGATATAATACTTGCCCTAAAAAAGCTTCTATTCTAAAAATGGGCCTGAGTCATAATTTTATGGACACTATAGAACTCAACCCCATATAAAAATATTACCAGAAGCAGCAATGTTAGATGGACTGTGAAGTGTGGTAAAAAAGGAGAAGCATTAAAACATTAAGCTTCCGAAGACGCTCAGACTAAGTGGGACAGCTATTAAGAAACTCATTTGTTTGAGCTCTCCAGCAAAGGTTGAACTTCATCTTCAGAAACGTTACTGTCGAGCATAGCGAACCCAATTTGGCCTAATGAATTCGCCTGCCTCACCAGTACTCCTTCACAATGACACAAATTACATTTAAACCATATGGGGGATTTAAGGATTATTCCCTTCAGACAAGAAACTTTCATATTGGTCTTGGGCCCAATCAATTTCACAAGGGCAGAGTTATGAACCCCTTCGCTCCCAGCCTCGCAAAGACTCCAGTTTCCACTCTGATCAGCAGTGATGCCTTCCTAGTAGAAGACAGCAGAAACAGAAGACTTGCCAATACTTTATTCATTCTATCTATCTTTCTTTTTTTCCATTGACAAACGTTTACTGGAGAGCTAACTACCAGGTCCCTGGGCTCATGGGAGAGTGGGACCCAAGGCCTGAAAAGATTCACCTCTTCACATCAAGCATTATTCTTTAGAAAATGCCACAGGAATGGGTACATTAGTTAGAACTGGTAACCCTGTCTTTCAGCACAAGCACTAGAAAGTAAGCTACTAACTGGGCTGAAAGCAGCAGGGATCATCAGACCCCCCAGGCTAAAACGCTGTGCTTATGATGCTGCAGGTGCCTGCCCAAGTGTTGGGGTCAATTAACCTCCAATTAAAAAAAAATATGTATTGGTTTCTAAAATGTTTGACAGGTACAATCTTGAGCAATTCACTTAACTGACCCAAGTCTGTAAGCTAGGGATCACAGTGAAGGTTGTTCTGAGCACTGAATTGGGCAACATGTACGAAAACACTTATGACCTGTGATTCCAGTGACAGGAATCACAAGCTGGGAAAAGTCATTCATTTCTCCAACCAACAGTACGTAAACTTGCAGTGACTGCCTGCTACAGAGGAGACACTGCAGGATAATGCAAAGACCACAGGTTCAGGAGCCAGACACAACCAGGGCTCAAATCTTGGACTCTAAACAGACTTGTGGACACAGTAGGGGAAGGAGAGGGCAGCACTGAAACATATACATTACCATATGCAAAACAGCCAGCCAGTGGGAATTTGCTGCCTGACACAAGGAGCTCAAACCCAGTGCTCTGTGACAACCTAGAGGGGTGGGATGGAATGGGAGGTTAGAGGGAGGTTCAAGAGGGAGGGGACATATGTATACCTATGGCTGATTCATGTTGATGTGGAGCAGAAATCAACACAATGTTGTAAAGCAATTATCCTCCAATTAAAAAAATATATATTGGTTTCTAAAATATATGAGAGGTACAATCTTGAGCAATTCACTTAACTGACCTGAGTCTGTAAGCTAGGGATCACAGTGAAGGTTATTCTGAGTCCTGAATCAGGCAACATGTACGAAAACAGTTATGACCTGTGTCTGGCATCCAGCAGATTATCATTAAATGTTAGCCCCTCACCCTTCCATCCTCAATGCCCTGAGGATGAAAATGGGATGATGATCCCTGCCTCACAACGAATGTCTATGAAGACCCTTGTGAACTAGAAAATGATATAAAGATATGAATTTTTATTCACATTCTGAGGAGTGGTAAGGATAGAAAAAAAGGTGAATGGACCTTTGTTCTTAAGAAGTTCATGTTAGAGGAGCCGTCACAACCTGGTGACCTCAGTGATGTCCCAGCGGTGCCTGGACAGGACTGTGGCTCTCAAGAGGCTGCAGTGATGGGGTGAGGCTGAAGAAGTAGCTGGGACAAGGTTACACAGTCTCATGAACCACAGTAAGGTTTATTTTGTAGGCACCGGAAGCTATGGATATTTTTAAGCAGAAGGAATACAAACTGCTTTTTTTTTTTTTTGCAAGTTGACTGGCTGCCAGTAGTGTATCAAACAGCTTGGAGAAGGAGAGACTGGAAAAAGATTAACCAAGGCTTGCAAAAAGGATTCCCTCTGCAGCTGAGGTGGATCTGAGGATCCTGGTCTCTGTGACCCTGTCCAGAGCTGCTCCTCTCATATAAGACTTCTTCAACTCTGAGTCCTTGGCCAGTTTGGGCTCTGTAGGTTACTCTCCTCCAACATGAAGACACTACCCAAACAACCTCTTTTTCCTCTGACCCCTTATGCTCACTCTTCTCTAAGAGCTGTCCCTGACCCCAACAGTGGGCTCCTAGGGCCATGTTGCTACTACGGGGCTCAGGCCATGATCATCAAGGGCAGACAACTGACCAAAGCTGCATCACTCATATTTTCTCTTCTAGGAATTTAGAATTAGGACTCAAAAGTGTACCAGTCAGATTTAGTTAGTCTTTGAACTGGGAAGACAGTAAACTCAGAAGCTGTGGGGCAGGGATCTCATGTCATGAGAATATCTATAGAACTGTAACTGGCAGACGTGAGAATACGGGAGACCACGAGAGAGCGATTATGCAGATCCATCTCTGGGTCACTCAGGCACATCTAAGAGCTGGGGACCTGATACACAGAACTGGAAAAGAATTCAGAGTAGTTTCAGGCAGAATATCAATTAGATGGATCTTCTCAAGAGAGTAAGGACTGCAGACTCATGAGACATGAGAACTGGGGAAAGTGGTCAGTGAACACAAGCCACTTGAGACCCCCCTGTTGGCATGAGTCCTGGACTTGGGCGGTTCCACTGTTAGATTTCCAGTCAATGTCACCCCCAATTCCAGTGGAAGTGTGTGTTAGTTACTCAGTTGTGTCTGACTCTTTGCAACCCCATGGATTGTATCCCGCCAGGCTCCTCTGTCCTTCAGGCAAGAATACTAGAGTGAGTAGCCATTTCCTTCTCCAAGGGATCTTCCCGACCCAGGGATCGAACCCGGGTCTTCCGCATGGCAGGCAGATTCTTTACCATCTGAGCCACCAGGGAAGGCCAACTGCTTGGAATAAGAGAATGGTTTTTGAATTGGGCACTTTTTAACATAAAAAGATTTAGAATTAAGTATTGACGTGAAGCAAACTTACAGTAGAAAGATAATAAAATAAACCAAACATAGTATTACTGTTTTGTAATAAGTCTTAGAGAAAATTTATATTTTAAGTACATTAAGAGAATCTGGGATATTAGTTTACCTAACAGGTCAGCCCTGTGACACCAATTTACAATGTACAGTTGAGTAACTTATTTTGGCTTATGATTTTAAGAGAATTTTATAAAAGTTATAAACATTACTGGAAAAGTCAAGAAAACTTTGAATGTACCGTATTTTTATATTTAAATCATCAGATGCAGACAGCTAACTGCAGTGTTTCAAGGAATGGACTTTAGGGCTAGATTGACAGAGTTGGAACCCAGCTCTGCCAGTCACTGGCTGTGTGACCTCAGACAAGTTACTTAACCTCTTTGGGCTTCTACTGCCCCCGTCTGAAAAACTGAGTCCCCGAACAACAGTCCCCCACTCCGTGTGTTGTCACAGTCACCACTGAATGAGGTAATATACAGAAAATTCTAAAACCAGTGCTGGTGTAGGGCACCCTGCACAAATATCTGCGATTATCATTATTAGATTACATGAGAAAAATGGGAATATTTTCACACTTTTGCTTGTTAGACAAAGCCTTCAAAAAGTAAACAAACATATTTGATTTCTAAACTTGTAATATTCATAGGAGTTTGGGTAAATGAACTTATAACTAAGATCTCATCCACACACATACAGACACACACATACACACAAAAATGAAGTGAACATGAACAGAGAGTCTGAGGCTAACTGCCCAGGCTCCTCCTGCTTCAGATTCTTGTAAGGCGCATGTGCCCACCCTGCCCCTGGCTTTCAGGAGACCCTCTGGCCTTATCATACAGTCCTCTTAGTGTCTTCCTCTAGCAGACTGGGTTTCTATTACTTGCCACCCCTACAGCTCCTCACTGTGTTGAATGGGGCTCTACAATGCATGGCTCCACTCACCAGGTATGAGGCAGGCTCCACCTGCTATCCCATCCTGGCAAGAAGAGGAAGAAAAGAAACCCCCTGCCTTCACAGTCTGAGATCCTCAGCCAACTGCAAGGAGCTCTTAAGCAAAGTAGTTAACCTCTCAGTGCCAACATTTTCCGTCTTTGAAGTGGGGATTGAAAATCGCACCTCCTTAGACTTAACTGTGGTGATCATTTGACAACGCTGCAATATTGAATCATTAGATTGTACACCTGAAACTAATACAATGTTATATGTCACTTACTCCTCAATTATTCTTTAAAAATGCATCTTTTAAAGAGAGCTTAAAAAAAGAATGAAATAGTACATACTGCACAGGTGTGTTGTATAAAGATAGGATGAGTTAACAAATGAAAAAAGCTTAGCACTGGCTGGTTCTAGCACCCTGTAAGCCCTACATTAGAGTTAGCTTTTATGACTACCCTCAATCAATTTGAAAATATACAGCTGCATTTCATACCTATCTCTGAGTATATCTGTTTTAATAGAGTTAGGAAATGTCTTTTAAAGCAAAGGAGAAACTACATTAAGCTCTAAAGGTACAATGCCAGAAGAATTATGAGGACCAGATGGTTTGCTTAGAGCTGTCCAGAATCTTAGGTTCAAAAAATACTCCTGGGCTTCCTTGGTGGCTCAGTGGTAAAGAATCTGCCTGCCAAAGTGGGAGACATGAGTTTGATCCCTGATCCGGGAAGATCCCACATGCCTGGGAACAACTAAGCCCGTGCACCACAACTATTGAGGCTGTGTTCTAGAGCCTGAGACCCCCAACTACTGAAGCCCGAGTGTACAAAAGCCCGTGCTCAAGAACAAGAGAAGCCCCAACTATGAGAAGCCCACGCTGCAACTAGAGGGTAGCCCCCTGCTTGCTGTAACTAGAGAAAAGCCCATGTGCACTAACAAAGACCTAGTGCAGCCAAAAATAAACAAAATTATTTTTTAAAAACCACACTCCTGAAGCATATTTTGATGTTAAAAACCAACATAACTGCTGCCTGGAAGCATGTACATCCTTTAATATCCATCAGTCTGCTGTCCCTCTGCTGACCCACCCCTGTGTCCAACGGTTACTATGTAAACTGACTTTCTCCAGTGATATCATCAGGCACCATGGGCCACCAGAAGATGACAGATTCAAGTCGTTGAACTTCTGGCCTAAACGGAGAGATAAATAGGTCAATAAGTCATTTTAAAAAGAAGTAAAATATGAGAGCTTGTAACTGTGCTCTGAGTGCTCAGAGGAAAGAGAAAATTTTTAGAAGGTGTTTTCCACTCCACAAGTGCCATTCTTAATTTGCGTGGTTAAATCTAAAAACAATCGCCCTACCATGAAGATGCTCAAGGTTTAGGAATTAACTTTTAGGAATTAACTTTCAGGAATTAACTTTCATACAAAAAGTACACGTCAAGAGGAGTCCTGTTTAATAAGAAATCACCAATATTTAATCATTCTGACCTAAAAAAACCCAATGTATATAGTTCATATAAAATTTTTATATGTATTTTTATCTTATTTCCTTTTGGAGCATCCTCAAATTTTTTTTTCATTTAAATTCCTGAAGAATATTCATTTGGAGCTAATAGAATATTTTCCCATATTCTGTCTAATTACCAGAAATTATGTATCAAAATCCTTTGGTAAAAAGTGTGTATTAGTCGCTCAGTCGTGTCCAACTCTTTGTGACCCCTGGACTATAGCCCACCAGGTTTCTCTGAACATGGAATTCTCCAGGCAAGAATACTGGAGTGGATTGCCATTCCCTTCTCCAGAGGAACTTCCCAACCCAGGGATTGAACTCTGGTCTCCTGCATCACAGGCAGATTCTTTACCATTTGAGCTAATGTCACCTTGTTTAGGTGACCACAGTATGGCACCCAGCACTCTCAGACACACTTCCGCAGCCTGCTTCCTCATGGGCAGTCCTGGTATGACCTAGGAATGTGATTACAAAGCTCGGAAAGTGCAGGGAGACACAGTGCCCTCGCTCTGGAAGTTAGGTCATCTGGGCAAACCTGGAGGTCTCACGTCTTAGAAGCTATACAGTTCCTGATAGATAGAGGCCTGAAAACACACTCTCTGTTGATGCCTATGCTTCCTTGAAGGAACATAGCTTTCCCAGCATTCTGTGTGCTGAGAGTCACACACTGCTTGAAAACGCTTGCTTGGAAGTCATTTTTCAGTAGCAATTTCATCTGACAGTGTGACTGGAGGGAAGGCCCCCAATCTCACAGGGAAAAGCAAACCAACATCCAAATGTCTCTTCCATCACATTTTCTCTGTAGGGGAGATCCAGAGAGCCTAGGTCTGTCTGGAAAATTCTTGGATACTGCGGGGACACATCCTGAATGTGAACCTGGATACTGGACCTTAGTGGCAAAATTCGCATTTTACTCTCGTTTGGCCCTACAATGATGCGGCCTAACTGCTTGAAAATCCAGCCAATTGCTGTTTTCTTTACTGTGACAGCAATAGCTTTGGTCCACCCATTGGGATTTCTGAACCAAGCAGGCGGCTCGCAACTCCTAGCCACAGGACCATTTCCAGTGGAATGTCTCCTCGTCTAGGTAACCATAGTGTGGCACCCACCACTCTTGGTAAAAAGAGGGCTATCTAAAGAATGGCTTTATTTTCAAATCATTTATGGTTGCATGTTTCCCTCTTGTGGTAGAAAACGGAAACACAAGCAAGATTTCCTGTGTCCCTTGGAATTTTGTGGTAGTCAGTGACGGACCCTCTATCAAACAGGAAAAATGTGGTGGATTTATTGACTTTTAAGAAGAACAGAGGAACAGTGATGTTATGTTTTCTATCTCATCACTAAGGATGTTTCCAATTACATGGCTTAGCCAAACTAGGATGTGCAGCTGTAAAGAAACTGAAAGAGAGGAAGGACATCTTTTTCTAAGGGATCTTTTTGAGCCAGAGTGTCCGTAAAATGGGGATAGCAAAATTTCCTTTAAAGGTTCTGTCATCAATGAAGAAAGGCATGTAAAGTGCTTATCACCACACCTGACTATAGACTAGCCCCTCAGTAAATGTTACATAAACAACCAAAACAGAGATATTGGCAAAGACTTATTCCATCTTTCTAACACATGCCTTGATCTCTAGAGCAGAAGGCCCAGGCAGGAGTGGATCAATGCTATGGGTCAGTCAGAATAGACACCTGCAACAGGGAAGGGAAAAGGGAAAGGAAGGGCTTAGACAGTCTGGGGTCTGAATCCCGCCTTTGCCAGCTTCTGGCTATGTATGGCCTTTCTGGTTTCAGTTTTCTTATTTGTAAAACAGGGACAATGACACTGCTTTAAGGCTGTGTACAGTAGGAGATCATTGCAATCAGTCTCGATGTGCTGGGCAGTATCCCAAGAGCTTTACAAGCATTAACTCAATCTTCACAACAACCTTACAAGATCAATACCATTATTCTCAGCCCCTACCTTAGGTTACAGAGGTTATGTCATCCGCCCAAGGTCAAGTAGCTGGGAAAGTGTGGAGACAGGTTTTGAACACAGGCAATCTGGCCCCAGAGCCTACACTCCTACTATAACAGGTGGCCATGTGAATGGCAAGTACTCAACAAGAAATAGCTTTTAAAACAGCGATCTAAAGAAATGTGATCATTTTTTATACTCTACATCATTTTTGGGAATTCCTGGGATGAACAGCAGCTCAAGTGGGCAGAGGTAGGACTCTCGCTGGGCCTTAAGATTTAAGTGAGAACAAGGCTTCAGGAAAATCAAATGTTATACCACAACACAAAAGATTTGGAAATAGAGTTCTAGATAACCTTATTAAAATTAATTTCCTTGAGGAATTCAGCAGAGTGGAAATCTGGGTTTGAATCCCTACTCCTGATAATTTGTAGTATCTTGGTGATGTTGAACAAATCAGTGATCCTCTATTTCCTCATCTGTGAAACAGAGATCTAAATACCAACTTGTTAAGAGTTGTTGATAAGGTTAAAGGAGATCATATAAAGGGTTTATCATAGGACTACATGCAGGTTCTCATGCAAGTAACATGCAAATAACAACCCTGTGATACAGATATCCTCATCATCCCCATTTTACAGATGAGGAAACTGAGGCTTAGAGAATAAATGACGTGCTCAGAGTCCCACAACTAATATATTGGAAGGCAGGCTTTCATGCCAGTTTTAATGCCAAAGCTCATGATAGGCTGTATGGCTCCTTTGGATAATCAAGTGCATCTTAACTTGGAAAAAATTAAGAGGAAATAGAATCCAGGTGACTCTCAAATCGATATTGTCTAAGTGGAAAGTATATGAGTTTTGGTGCCTGTACAACCCACTGCACTTAGACTTGTCAGCCTCCAGAACTGTGAGAGAATAAGTTTTTTGTTGTTCTAAGCCACTCACTTTATGGTACTGTGTGTTACAGCAGCCCCAGGAAACTAATACAATAAATGGTTTTAAAAGAGAGAGAGAAAAAGCCCAACTCCAGTGACAGCTGATTCCTTCACAGCTGGGTGGCTGGTGTGAGAGAGAGACCCTTAGGTGGATCCCCCCCCACACACACCTCTTTCCTTTGCCCCAGAGTATTGGTTCTTATCACTAAATAACACAGTGCATATACAAACAAACGTCTTTCCTCGCTCAGTGACGAGGAGAAAGACAGAACTTGTTTCTCTGTAACCTCAGTGCCTGGAATGAAGTGTGGTGGGTAGTTAACAAATGTCTGAGTGGCTAAGTTGTCAGCAGTGAGAGTTAAAGGACCTTGGTGAATTGGGTCCCTGATGAACAGAGGTGAGTTTTTCCAGGCAGTAGTCAACTAAGCAGTCCTCACCCTGAGTCCAACTTCAACTACAAAATTCCTCCCACCATCATAGAGGACTTTCCAAAGCACAACAGAGAACCTCTGCCTGAGACCTGACATTTCAGGTAGTTTCTGTAGCACACAGACTTGTGCAGTAACAAAAAGCAACAGAATTAGAAGCAGCAATAGTGAAGGAGGTAGAGCTGGTTAGTGTGTGTGGTTGAGGCCAAAAGCTTGTGCTGCTTCCTAGAGAAGCACTGGGTAACTGCAGGCAGAGCCAGAGAGGTCTTCAAGGTGCTCATTCCAGAAGGTGAACTTCAGTGTGGGGTAGAAAAGTGATGAGTGAAAAGTTAGAGTGACAGACACTAAAGTAACAAGAGAAAAAAAGATCATGGACGACCCAGCCCCTTCGCTGAGATCTAGGGGAAACAGCACAGCTACACTGTACCTCTCTCCCATCACAGTCAACAAAAGAGTCCAAAATGCAGTACTTGGATGCAATCTCAAAAACGATAGAATGATCTCTGTTCATTTCCAAAGCAAACCATTCAATATCACAGTAACCCAAGTCTATGCCCTGACCAGAAATGCTGAAGAAATTGAAGTTGAATGGTTCTATTAAGACCTACAACACCTTCTAGAACTAACACTGAAAAAAGAAGTCCTCTTCATTATAGAGGACTGAAATGCAAAAGTAGGAAGTCAAGAGCTACCTGGAGTAACAGGCAAACTTGACTTTGGAGTACAAAACGAAGCAGGTCAAAGGCTAACAGACTTTTGCCAAGAGAATGCACTGGTCATAGCAAACACCCTCCTCCAACAACACAAGAGAAGACTCTACACATGGACATCACCACATGGTCAATTCCGATTTCAGACTGATCATATTCTTTACAGCCAAAGATGGAGAAGCTCTACACAGTCAGCAAAAACAAGATAGGGAGCTGACTGTGGCTCAGATCGTGAACTCATTATTGCCAAATTCAGACTGAAATTGAAGAAAGTAGGAAAAACCACTAGACCATTCAGGTATGACCTAAATCTAATCCCTTACAATTATACAGTGAAAGTGACAAATAGATTCAAGGGATTAGATCTGATAGAGTGCCTGAAGAACTATGGACAGAGGTTCGTGGCATTGTACAGGAGGCAGTGATCAATATCATCCCCAAGAAAAAGAAATGAAAAAAGGCAAAACGGTTGTCTAACAAGGCCTTACAAATGGCTGAGAAAAGAAGAGACACTAAAGGCAAAGGAGAAAAGGAAAGATATACCCGTTTGAATGCAGAGTTCCAAAGAATAGCAAGGAGAGATAAGAAAGTCTTCCTCAGTGATAACGCAAAGAAATAGAGGAAAACAATAGAATGGGAAAGACTAGAGATCTCCTCAAGAAAATCAGAGATACCAAGGGAACATTTCATGCAAAGATGAGCACAATAAAGAACAGAAATGATATGGACCTAACAGAAGCAGAAGATATTAAGAGGTGGCAAGAATACACAGAAGAACTGTACAAAAAAGATCTTCATGACCCAGATAACCACGATGGTGTGATCACTCACCTAGAGCCAGACATCCTGGAATGCAGTCAAGTGGGCCTTAGAAAGCATCACTACGAACAAAGCTAGTCGAGGTGATGGAATTCCAGTTGAGCTATTTCAAATCCTAAAAGATGATGCTGTGAAAGTGCTACACTCAATATGCCAGCAAACGTGGAAAACTCAGCAGTGGCCACAGGACTGGAAAAGGTCAGTTTTCATTTCAG
Source organism: Okapia johnstoni (assembly GCA_024291935.2). Taxonomy (NCBI): domain Eukaryota; kingdom Metazoa; phylum Chordata; class Mammalia; order Artiodactyla; family Giraffidae; genus Okapia; species Okapia johnstoni. The sequence continues at coordinate 61,603,158 of CM044315.1, forward strand.
TTCCAAAGAAAGTTCAAACTACCACAAAATTGCACTCATCTCACACGCTAGCAAAGTAATGCTCAAAATTCTACAAGCCAGGCTTCAACAGTACACGAACCGTCAACTTCCAGATGTTCAAGCTGGATTTAGAAAAAGCAGAGGAACAAGAGATCAAATTGTCAACATCCGCTGGATCACTGAAAAAGCAAGACAGTTCCAGAAAAACATCTACTTCTCCTTTATTGAATACATCAAAGGCTTTGACTGTGTGGATCACAACAAACTGTGGAAAACTCTTCAAGAGATGGAAATACCAGACAACCTGACATGCCTCCTGAGAAATCTGTATGCAGGTCAAGAAGCAACAGTTAGAACTGAACATGGAACAACAGACTGGTTCCAAATAGGAAAAGAAGTACGTCAAGGCTGTATATTGTCACCCTGCTTATTTAACTTATATGCAGAGTACACCATGTGAAATGCCAGGCTGGATGAAGCACAAGCTGGAATCAAGATTTCCAAGAGAAATATCAATAACCTCAGATAGGCAGATGACACCACCCTTATGGCAGAAAGTGAAGAACTAAAGAGCCTCTTGATGAAAGTGAAAGAGGAGAGTGAAAAAATTGGCTTAAAACTCAATATTCAGAAAACAAAGATCATGGGATCTGGTCCCATCACTTCATGGCAAATAGATGGGGAAACAATGAAAACAGTGCGAGACTTTTCTTTTGGGGGGCTCCAAAATCACTGCAGATGGTGATTGCAGCAATGAAATTAAAAGACACTTGCTCCTTGGAAGAAAAGCTATGACTAACCTAGACAGCATATTAAAAAGCAGAGACATTACTTTGCCAACAAAAGTCCGTTTAGTCAAGGCTCTGGTTTTTCCAGTGGTCATGTATAGATGTGAGAGTTGGACTATAAAGAAAGCTGAGCGCTGAAGAATTGATGCTTTTAAACTATGGTGTTGGAGAAGACTCTTGAGAGTCCCTTGCGCTGCAAGGAGATCCAACTAGTCAATCCTAAAGGAAACCAGTCTTGAATATTCATTGGAAGGACTGATGTTGAAGCTGAAACTCCAATACTTTGTCCACCTGATGCGAAGAGCTGACTCATTTGAAAAGATCCTGATGCTGGGAAAGACTGAGGGCAGGAGGAGAAGGGGACGACAGAGGATGAGATGGTTAGATGGCATCACCGATGCGATGGACATGACTTTGAGTAGGCTCCGGGAGTTTGTGATGGACAGGTAAGCCTGGTGTGCTGCAATCCATGGGGTTGCAAAGAGTCGGATAGGACTGAGCAACTAAACTGAGGGGAAACAGTACAGCTGCACTGTACCTCTCTTTCTCTTTTTTTTTTTTTTGGTAAATAAACATGTGATCTAGCTTAGTGAACTGTGCATCATTCATTGTACAATATGGATTCGGATCAACCAACCCAAGTTTTAAAACTCACCCTAATGAAAACATCGGGTCATATACAGATGGTTCAGTTCAGTCGCTCAGTCATGTCCGACTCTTTGTGACCTCATGAACTGCAGCACGCGAGGCCTCCCTGTCCATCACCAACTCCCAGAGTCCACCCAAACCCATGTCCATCGAGTAGATGATGCCATCCAACCATCTCATCCTCTGATGTCCCCTTCTCTTCCTTCCCTCGATCTTTCCCAGCATCAGGGTCTTTTCAAATGAGTCAGCTCTTCGCATCAGGTGGACAAAGTATTGGAGTCTCAACTTCAACATCGATCCTTCCAATGAACACCCAGGACTGATCTCCTTTAGGATGGACTGGTTGGATCTCCTTGCAGCGCAAGGGACTCTCAAAAGTCTTCTCCAACACCACAGTTCAAAAGCATCAATTCTTCAGTGCTCAGCTTTCTTTACAGTCCAACTCTCACATCCATACATGACCACTGGAAAAACCATAGCCTTGACTAGACAGACTTTTGTTGGCAAAGTAATGTCTCTGCTTTTTAATATGCTGTCTAGGTTGGTCATAACTTTCCTTCCAAGGAGTGAGTGTCTTTTAATTTCATTGCTGCAATCACCATCTGCAGTGATTTTGGAGCCCAGAAAAATAAAGTCAGCCACTGTTTCCACTGTTTGCCCATTTATCTGCCATGAAGTGATGCTGCTGCTGCTGCTAAGTCACCTCAGTCGTGTCCGACTCTGTGCGACCCCATAGATGGCAGCCCACCAGGCTCCGCCATCCCTGGGAGACATGCCATACAATCTGCTGGTTAAAGACAGACAGGCTTAGCAAACTGATAGAGCCTTCATATGTTACTGGACACATACTCTAGCCCCCTTATAAATAGCTTTCTACTTTTGTTAACTTATGTCTCTAAGATTCCTGATTCCCACTGGAATCATAAGATAATTCTCAGACTGGGTCTGAGGCTGGCCTGTGTATAACAGAAAGCCTTGATGTTAAGGACCTGTGTGGTGATAACTCATCTCAGGCTGCCCTGCCATTCTCCTCCCTTTCTACTATGGAGTTCTATTTAAAGTTGAAGCCTGTGGGCTTGCTTTCCACAATGGCCTCCTTGTTTTGCCACTGCCTCTACGTGGAATGTCTCCACTTTTTCCAGGCTTCCTTTTCATCATCCTTCAGGACTTGGCTCAGACACATCTCCCCTGGAAGCTTCTGACTGCCTCTCCAATGCTTCTCTCCCTGGACTCCCAGTGACAATCTACAGAGGCACTGCCACACTGTCTTGCAATGCCCACTGTATGACAAGCTCCACAGGTAGCTGGAGGCCACATATACATTTGTATGTGCCCCAAATGCACAGTCCAATACTGAGCAACAAGAAAATGCTCTGCACTTATTGGCAGGTAAAATGACCTCTCAAATGTTGTTCAGGAAAAGTTGCTGGAGCAAGCAGACCCAACCAACTTTTACTAGAACCACTACCCTAAAACCCTAATGAATAGACCTGGTGTGCAAATACCAAATACTGCAATTAGTACTGAGCCATTTGGGGACAATTTTGCTGATTTGGGGGCTGGGTGCTGTATTCTTTTGAGATAACTGAGTATTAGGCTGATCATATGTTTCAGAAACCTAAAATTATGTAGAGCAGGTCCCCCACCCTACCCTAGGACCTGTGCATGAAACACTCTCTGTAAGAAAGACATTTCTGTTCTGAAAGTTATAGGCTAATAGGTGTGGAGCATCTTGATAGGTTACTGGCCAACTGGAAGAAGAGAAGTGAAACTGAGAAGGTGGGAGCTGCCTAGGGAACTATAAGCAAAGTAAAGTTGTATTTCTCATCAAAATCCTTACTACCCAGTGTAGCAACCTGCTCATTATGACTATGTGTGAGGCATTGTGCAAGGTAACTTCCTACACATTATCTTATTATTTTCTAAAAACACCCATGTGACATATTATTTTAATTATACAAATGAGTAAAGAAAAAAAAAGAGTTCAGACAGTTTGCTCAAGATTAAACAGCTAATAAACAGCATATCTAGGAATCAAACTCATGTCTGTCTGACATCAAAAGTTACACTGGAAAAAAAAAGTTATACTGAAACAAAATTCTAATGTAAAAGGGGTAATGTGGATATACCACTAAGATCCTCAAAATGGCATGATATATTTACTTTTTGGTTATTCTTTAGCACACCTGAGTTTTGGACTTTGAAAGATGATAGATAAAATTGGATGTTGAGATTTGTTTTGGCAGGAAGCTTAAGTCAAAAGTCACCATGATTGAGCTCCGTGAAGGGAGGCTGAAGGGTGGGATAGGGAGGAAGATGGGAGGAAGGTTCGGGAGGGAGGGGACATGGGTGTACCTATGGCTGATTCCTGTTGATGTATGACAGGAAACCACAAAATTCTGTAAAGCACTTATCCTTCAATTAAAAAATTAAAAAAAAAAAAGAAGAGTTAAAAAAAAAAGTCATAGTGGTGTGACTCTCCTAAAGCAACAGTGAAACTCTCATTTGAGTTGCACTTGATCGTTCCCCAAAATTTGGTATGCTTATTATTTAAACTAATTATCATAAAACTCCCCAGTAGAGCAGATACTAGAATTGATTCCATTTTACAAGTGCAAAAACTGAGCTTTAGTTAAGCGGAATACATGATGGAAAATATGAAAGTGTTAGTCGTTCAGTCGTGTCCAACTCTTTGCAGTCCCATGGACTGCTAGGCTCCTCTGTCCATGGAATTCTCCAGGCAGGAATACTGGAGTGAGTAGCTATCCCCTTCCCCAGGAGATCTTCCAACCCAGGGATCAAAACCCTGTCTCCTGCACTGCAGGCAGATTCTTTACCATCTGAGCCACCAGGGAAGCTCAGAATACATGATATTGTACAATAAATTGTACAACTGAGATTTGAATCAAAATCTTCCATTTCAACCCATCACTATGAACTAAAGTTATTTGGTAAGGAGCCACCAAATGGCCTGCCTTTCATTTGAGATTATGTCAGGAGTCTACAGAAGCACTGTGGATAATGGAACTCTGGAATCTTCTTGTCTGGAATCTCGTCGGTCATTACTATTAACATACTTTAAATAGGACAGCATTGGTATTAGGTCTCAGGTATATGCATTTTAAACCAGTGATTGTACCCTGCCTCCACCCTCACTTCACTTTCAGCTAAGTTCTCCCTGATTCCTCTTTATCATCCGTACTTGCTCAGAAATTACCTTGCCTGGAAAGAGAAGACATCCTCGGTCTTTCCCTCCCCTTCGAGGTGGGTTTGAGTGGCTCTGTGTTCCTTTGATTCCCTGAACTTCTCCTTTGGTGATTCAGCGAGAGTGTAACCCTGCCAACACCTTGATTTCAGACTTCTGGTCTCCAGAATGGTGAGAAAATACATTTCTGTAGTTTTAAGCCACCTAGTTTGGAGTCATTTGTCATAGCAGCAACAGGAAGCTAATACACTAGTATTCAAACTGTATTTTTATAACTGCTTATAAACTCTCCTCTACTGGCATGAATCCTGAGAACAAAGACTTTGTCTTATTCATTTTTGTGCCTACAACCATCTCACACTGCCTGGCACATAAAGAGTACTCAGCGATGCTTACTGAATGAGAAAATCCATGTAGTCCAGGAGGTTCACAGCAATGCCAGCATACATCTCTTGCGGCTTCTGGTCTACAGCATGACATTGGCATGGGTCAGCTAACTATCCCTCAGATCCATCCTAAAATACCCATCTTCAACTACCCACTGCTAGCTCACGGCTCCAATGAGGTGAAGGCCTCAGATCAATGGGCTCGTGACTGACACAGCAACTGTGAACCTCTGCCTCACAGATCAAATTCAAGGGATAATGTATGGACAGAGATGGAATGGGAGGTGGTGGCAGGCACAGAAGACCATCCCCTCTGCCCTCCCCTGGCTTCAGAGTTTGGAATAACCATAAACATTATTAGAATCATCAGAATCTTTCGTTTACTAAACACCTATGTCAGGCACTATGATAAATACTTCCCAAATTTTACTTCATCTCCTCATCTGAATCTTTAAGGCAGGTATTATTTACTCTCTTCATTACTTACAGGGTAAGTGGCTATGCTGAACTGTGTGATGAGAGTATTTCTCATGGATTTGACCTCAGAAGGCTTGGCATCAACTGCATGGCCCAACACAGAGAGGCAGCTGGCTTCTGTGACAGGAGCCAACCTTATTCCTGATTCCCTCTGAGCTTTCTACATTTATTTCCCTTTTGCTTCATTTTTAAGTGGATTTCATTTTGCTCCACAAAATGTATTTTCCAAAGTCCTCATGGGAGCAGTGTAACATATTAGTTTTATTACCAAAGCAAAAGGTCCTTCCCCATCCCCACCCACTTACGGCATCCCAGCTCCATTTTCTGGCCTCCTTGCAATCCTGGGATGATCTCTCGGAGCTGAGGTGGGTACAGGCTAAACATCTAGGTTTTTGTTTCTTGTGGCTTTCAGCTGATAGGATTCCTTTCTAGGCTCAGGGTCATTTTGTCTACTTGGGTTTTCACAAACTTTCCTACTGTGCACAGTTTCTAAATGCACTGAAACATGTTGAGATGTTCATCAGGATGGAAGAGAACTGAATTCCCAGGCCTCTGCGGTAAACTCTAGAAGGAAAGCAGCATGCCAGAATCTCCCTCATCATGACCTGTCTTCTAAATTCTTCTTTGCAGGGCAGTGTGCTTGAACAGTACAAAATGTAACTCATTTTCAACAATTACGTGAGAGTATTTTCATCTAAATTATTATTTTCTCCTTCAAGACAAGCACCCTGGGAAGCAATGCATGTATTTAAACAATGTTGACGCTGCACTAACATTTCCGGAACTCTTTTTCAGAAACTGTCTTTACAGTCTGTGGCACTTTTCTTTGAAAGTCTTCAGTCATGACAAATTTCATCCTTTGAGAATAGATGTGAACTTTGGAAAGAGACGAAAATTGGTTGGAGCCACGTCTAATGAATAAAGTGGGTGATCAAATCTTGTTATATCATTTTAGGTGAAAAATGAGGCATGACTATAAAATAATGTGACTGGTTTCCCTAGGTGACCCATAAACCGACTGGCTGAAAAATAACTCCCATAGAGGAGTTTCAAAATGCTTTCTGCACTAGATGCATCACTGGAATAAGTGTACGGTTCCCAGAGTGGTGATTTGGCAGGGAACAATACTAATTTGGATATATAAGTTCAAATACATTTGTAAAAAAAAAAAAAGAAATCTGACTGCTTACACTCGAAAATGAAGAAGTTGTTCTCCTGGAGAAACTTCTCCTCCTTTTTTTGACAGCCTGGTTGGCTTTGGACAAGGAGTCTGCTGAGAAAAGTAGGCTCATCTCCTGCAGAAAGCCTTCATTGAACACACTATCCCCTCCCACACTCACTCCCACCCCAAGCTGGGGCAGGCGTCCCTGCCTGGTGTCCACAGCGATCTCTTTTTCTTGAAGTATTAGCTCTTATAAAATTTAATGGTGATTGTCTGTTTTTGTGTCAGTCTTCTTCCTGCAACTAGAGGCTCCCTGAGAATGAGGACCTTCGACTGTGTATCAATAATGCTCAGATAGTATGCACAGAAGCATAGGACACTAACTCCTATTCTTGATGTGGACCGTTTGCCTTTGTTTCTAGCATTCCCAGGGCTTTACCTGCCAAATATAACTTCTGTGTGGCAACCAAAACTGAATATTCAGTCTGTGTAAAATCCACCCATACAAATTTATAGAGGCCTCAGGTACAGTACCGGAGAAGGCAATGGCACCCCACTCCAGTACTCTTGCCTGGAAAAGCCCATGGACGGAGGAGCCTGATAAGCTACAGTCCATGCGGTCGCAAAGAGTCGGACACGACTGAGCGACTTCACTTTCACTTTTCACTTTCATGCATTGGAGAAGGAAATGGCAACCCACTCCAGTGTTCTTGCCTGGAGAATCCCAGGGACGGGGGAGCCTGGTGGGCTGCCGTCTATGGGGTCGCACAGAGTTGGACATGACTGAGGCGACTTAGCAGCAGCAGCAGGTACAGTACAGGCTTCCCTGGTGGCACAATAGTAAAGAATCCACCTCCCAATGCAGTAGACGGAAGAGACGCAGGTTCAATCCCTGGGTTAGGAAGACACCCGGGAGTAGGAAATGACAACCTATACCAGTATTCTTGCCTGGGAAACCCCTGGGACAGAGGAGCCTGGTGGGCTATGGTCCACAGGATTGCAAAGATTCCAACATGACTGAGTGACCGAGCACACATCCAGAACAAGGTACAGTAGTGGTTACTTACAATGAAGGGGTAGGGGAGCAAGAGGGATTGATTGCTAATGCACAGGGCTTCTATTAAGGTGATGGAAATATTTTAAAATTAGATTGTGGTGATGGCTGCATAATGCTATAAATGTACTAAAAAAAATACTGAGTCACATACTTTAAATGGATAAATTATGTGGTGTGTGAATTATATCTCAATAAAGTTGCTTTATTTAAAAAGTCCTCCATAATGGGAATGATTGTGCCTAGGTTCCTTTCTAGGCCTGTAGTTAGAATAAATGATAGTCAAGGTCTTTTCAAAAAAATCTAGTTACCAATATAAAATTAAGTTTCTCTGTTCTCTCTGTAACTCTATCACTTGAAAATGACTGAGCGGTTTTCACTAAATTTGGAAAGCATGTTTAGGATAATGAGGACTGTGGGATGTTCCTTAATATCAATTCTCCTTTCATTTAGACTGACACCCCCAATATTTAGCCTAACACATAGCACTCAGCATAACGTTGATATAGGCATACGTCAGAGATAGTGCAGGTTCAGTTCCTGCAATAAAGTGAATACTGAAGTAAAGCAAGTCACAAAAATGTTTTGGTTTCTCGGTGTATAAAAGTGATGTTTACATTATTCCATGGTCTATTCAGTGTTCATTAGCATTATGTCTAAAAAAATGTACATACTTTAATTTCAAAGTACTTTATTGGTTAAAAAAAATGCTAATCATCATCTGAGCCTTCAGTAAGTTATCCTCTTTTTGCAATAGTAACTTCAAAGATCATTGATCACATAACAAATATACTAATGATAAAAAACCCTGAAATATTGCAAGAATTACCAAAAATTGACACAGAGACATGAAATGAGCAAATGTTATAGGAAAAAAACTCATCACAGGATTGCCACAAATCTTCAAGTTGCAAAAAAATTAGTTATCTGAGAAGCACAATAAAGCAAAGTGCAACAGAATGAGGTATGCCTGTATTTCCCAGCATCCCTTGCAGCTAGAGGAGGCCTTAGCCTAAGTTTCAGCCAATGGGACAAGAATGAAACTGATTACATGCAGTCTCTGAGAAAGGTGTGCCTTCCTTCCTCTTTCTCCCCTTCCTGTTAGCTAAAATAACCATAGCGTGGTGGGCAGCCATGTTGGACTATGCAGATAAGGGCAACTCACTAGGGGAGGCTGATCAACAAGAGAAAAGAATCATGAACCTTCTGACACAATGGGGCCACCACACCAGCCCGGGACTGCCCACACCCAGTCTGTTACAAAGGGTTCCATTACCACGAACTTTTATTTTATTTAAGTAACTTATTTTAGAACTCCGCTATAGCAGCCAAAACCTACATTTTAACTAATGTAAAATTTGGTGTTATGTACGAAAACAGAATCTAAATATGCAGCATTAGCATCATTTTTATGGCCATGGCAAAAGTTTTACCACTATTATCTTGGAAGACAGAACGTGGGCCAACCAAAGGTGTAGCTCTAGGCAGATGGTTAGGAGAATTCAGAAGAGGAATGTTTGCTGGCTGCTTCTTGCCAAAATACAGAGAGAAGCTCAGACAAAGACTAGCCAGTCTGCAAGCAGAAATGGAGATTATGATTCTGCCAAGGGAAGTTTTCTCTGGCTGTGGCTTGTACACCATGTTGCCCAAGTCTAGTAATTTGTGCACTGCAGGGCTGAGATGAAGACCATATGTGTACCCAAGCTAAAACAGCTATCCATGAAGCAGGAGATGAAGCAGAAATGGCTGTGGCCTCAAATCTTTCCTGGGATTCTCTGCCAGATGGTGGGAGCTAGCCTACCAGCAGATAACCCATTAAGGACATTGACTTCTTATCCAACCTAGCTTTTCCTGTCTTAAAGTAACCATCTGTGATGGAGAAATCAGGGGAGGGACAAAACAGAGAGGCCAAAAGAGAAAAGCTAACATTTTCAGGCTTCAGAATTCTATCTAGATGAGTACTTTCACTGTGGTTATCAGTGTTGGGAAAACAAATGACTTTTCAAAAAGATAACTGGGGCTTTAAAACAATGGGGAAGCAATATTATAATTTTGTGATAATGTCTGTTTAGGTGTGGTGCTGAGTCAATTTTCCCTGGTTTCCGGAAACCCTCTCCCAGGGAGGGGATTTATGACAGTTGAGACATCTGTCTGCTTTTATGCAGACAAAGGAGTTCAGAAAAATGCCTATTTGCAAATGCCTTCAGTTTAAAATAGCTTTTATGCCATGGTGACATATTTTGTACCCCTTCAGACTTTAGAAGAGCTTTCAAAAGAATGATCTGAGTGGGCTACACATCTAAGAGAGTTAAGCAGGTAAGTTTCAATGGTCTATTCATTCTCCCTTAAATTTCCCTGAACTTGATGCAGAGATACCTAGTCATTCTGTGGCCCTTGGAGCTGTGCTCAAAGTTGGAAATCACCTTTTAAAAATGGCTACTGAGTGTGCCAAGTAATTGGGGGCTTATTTTCATTTTCAGTTGGGAGAATTTTGAGACGACTTTTCTTATCTGGTGTCCTCAAAGGGACCACAGAGGGCTAACCCTAGAGGCTTGCTTGGAAAGGGTGAAAAGGGGGTGCCTTTTCCTTGGGGGGTTGTTTTTATAACTTCGACTGTTGGAAATCCCCCTTCCCAATGCTTCTCCCAATCACCACTCACATGAATCCCTGAGACACAAGATAGAAAAGGTAAAAGAAGCCCTGAGTAAACACAGTGAGGACTGCCAATCAAATCAGGCCAGTGAAGATTTAGTCATGAGTCTGAAACACTTTGAACATTGTGTTTTCATATTGGGAACAATTTCTTTCTTCTTGCCTCTTTATGACTGACCCAAAGTGTTTCTGAAAAGAAGAAATGCAATAGGTAGGTGGTGGTACAGAAAGATTTGGTTGACTTGCCCAACCTGCTAGAAATGGTAGAGTTGGAACCTGGTCTCTGGTCTTCTGATATTTCATCCAGTTGATCTTTTCCATAAATAAATATATCCCAAAGCAAGTAGTTTCAGGGATGGTTATAATATCCTGGTTAAAAGTTTGGGAAAACTGGATTGGGCAATGTCAAGTAGGATTTTCAGAGCTTTTATTTTATTTATTTTTTTTTTCAGAGCTTTTATTTTTATTTTTATTTTTTTTTCTATTTTCAGAGCTTTTAAAACACAAATGAGTCATGTGAGTTTGCAAGAAGACCTGAGAAGAATTTTGGGAAATACCAATTTCCACCACCTGGGGGCTGATAGACTTATCCATATGTTACAAGAATTTTCCTAGATTTAAATTTGGCTTTTTCCAAACTTAAATCTGAGAAAATGGCATGCAGGGAAGGTGAGATCCATTTTTCCCATAGATTCTACCACATGCCTTATTTTGGTAACTGATACATGAATTTGTTTTTGCCTGATGTTGAATGTGATTGATTCCACCCATGAAGTACTTTACTCCCAGGTATGATCTGCAGGTAAGGATTTTAATTCTGAATAAATATTAGTCTCTTATTCTTAACGCTAACATGCCTACAAACATCGGCTTTGCTAAAAAGTAAATTGAAATGGTCACTACATTGTGTGAGTCCAATGGGCTGAATCAGCACGGTAAGGAGCCATTTGGGGGTCAAACCAACCAGTGTGAGGAGCACAAACACTGGTGAGGAGCTCAAGAAGAGCTTGTGGTTAATCTGAAGGGTCTCCTGGGATAAAGCAGAAAACAAGACAAGCCCCATCTTCATTCACTTGGGGCTTACAGTCAAAAAGGTTTGTGTTGGAGGCCAGGTGGGTTACAGACGAGCGAATCAACAACTGCTATAAGATGCAGTCAGTGTTATTATAGGGGTGAGCAAGACAGGCTATGAGAGCAGAAAAGAGGTACACTTGATTCAGGGATTAGGAGCAGGGAAGTGTCAGTTAAACCCAGATCTAAGGTTGAAGAGGAGAGAAGAATGTTCCAGATGGAACAAGATGTGAGAGAGTAAAGTGTGTTGAGGAGGTAGGTTGGAGACAACCCCACCCTCCAACTCTGTTGCTTCACACTCCACAGGGAACAAACACTAAAACAGCTCATGTTTTATATTTTACAAGATACTTCTGCGTGTATTGCTTTATTTTCTCACGGCAGCAAACTTTTCAGATGTCCCTGGCCCATGCCACACAGTCAGGAAAAGAGACAAGGAACTGTCCCCTCTGTTCCTGGGATGCAAAAGGTGTTACAGTAGGAAACATGGATACCCCAGAACTGTCTTCCAAATGCGAGATTCCCACTGGGAATGGTTGAGGACACTGTCTGTCTGGCTAAAGTTGTAAGCAGTAAATGAGCATTTGGAAGGCACCCCAAATTCCCTCTTTTCTTGCTTGGGCTAAACTGTTGTCACTTGTATCCTATTGGGATCTAAGAAGGCATCCCTCTAGTTTGGTTGGGGCCATTAATTGTAGAGGAATGTAGGAGACAAAACAGATTTATGGCGAGGGCTGGGTGGGCAGGTGGAGGTTAATATCTGCATCAGGTTGGGTATGATTAACTCAGTGTCCCCATATTAGCAGAACACTGATCACAGGAAGTCCTGCCCTCAAGCTCATCTTGAGGTTTCCCTATAGGTGTCATTCAGTTTCCAGGTGAGAGAGGGCTACCAGGTACTTTTAAATATGTCGCTTCATTTAATCTTCATAAGAGCCTCTCTGGATATGTACCGTCATTTCCAGTTTTCACAAACAAGGTGGGGAAAGGATCAGAAATTGAATAACTTGCCCAAGGGAACTGTCCCCAACTCCTATGATATTTATTCTGCCTAGAATTGCTCCCCTGACAAATGCACCTTGGAAACTTCAACTCATCCTTTAAGCCTCAAATCCACTACCACGCCTCTGTGAAGACTTTCTCACTGTACCTTCCACTCTCAAGTACAGCCTGCCATGCTCTTGCCCCTTCAGTACCTGGCACATAACTCCCTCACAACACCAAACACACTGTGGTGGTGGTTTAGTCTCTCAGTCGTGTCCGACTCCTGCGACCCCATGGACTGTAGCCCATCAGGCTATTCTGTCCATGGGATTTCCCAGGCAAGAATACTGGAGTGGGGTTCCCATGTCCTTCTCCAGGGGATCTTCCCGACTCAGGGATCAAACCGTGGACTCCTACATTGCAAGTGGATTTTTACCTCTGAGCCACCAGGGAAGCCTAGTTTGTTTGCTTATTCCTATCCACTTCCACTTCTAGACTATTTCTTGAGGTCAGGAATATATTATATCCCAAGTACTTATAGCACAAGGACTGATAAGAGAAGTAAGCACATAATAGATGTTTAATGATAATAAATGTATTGGCAATAAACTATGGCTTTAAGTTAAATGCTGGAATAAACTTGAAGTATTTTCCATACACTTCACAATTCATAATTTCGGGCACTAGAACAAAGACTCATTGGAAGCTGTATTGTCCTAGTTACAAGGGAGTGTCACATCTCAACAGATAATTTCATCTATTCTAGAAGTATCTATGGGGAAAGATCACTTAAGGGAGGAGAGTGGCAGAGAGAGGCTGCTGGGGAAATCTTTCTGAAGATGCTATCTGAATTTCACCAGAGGAGAAACAGTAACACACTTAAATCCCTGGTGAGGAAAGATAGGAAGAAAAAAATCAGAGGGCAGTGAGTTGAGACCAGAAACCCAGAGAATAGGATAGGATATAGGTAAGGTAAGCACTCCATGTAGGAACTCTCAAAAAGTGTGAGTAGAATCAGGAGAGAGTGATCAAGACAAGGGAGTAAGAACTTTAAGAGTATGACGTGAGCAATGCCAGATTAAACAGGAAGGTCACATTAAACAGTGTTGAATGGATTTAGTAACCAGAAAGTCATCAGTAGGCTTTGCAAGAGCAATGTCAGTGGATTGGTGAAAGAAACAGAAGCCAGACTGCAGTGAGATGGTGAGTGAATGGGAGGAGAGGAATCTGTGATGGTGAATGTAGACAACTTTTACAAAGATTGACTAAAAGGGGTGGGGGGGAGCAATAGGGCAGTAGCAAAAGGGTGATGAAGTTTTTTATACATACTAAAATAAAAAACTTAACTCTTTAGTCTTAACTAATTCTTTTCCTTCCATCCCACACTATTCTCAAATGGACAGTTTTCGAATTGGACGTGTTAAATTCCCACTATGCTGTAAGTTTCTTAAGAAAAAGTCTTGATGCTGAATCACCTTTTTATTCCACACATTTCTCTGTACATAATATAGATTCCTGAAGTATATTTCCTGAAGTATATTTCCTGAAGAAATGAATGAAATGCAAGTTCAACACAAGTGATGACAGGGAAATGAATATGAGCTGCACTAGGATACAGCTTTTGTTCTTTCTTCGTTCTTCTTTCAAGGGAATTTGAGGTTGCCTGAAAACTCAGGACCATAAAGAAAACAGATCCAGACAAACTCCTATCTCTGATGCTTATAAATTATTTGACCCAGAGAGGCAAATGTACATTGTTCCCGGTTTAGATTTGAGAGACCACTGAAAAACAGATCCTCAGACTTCAGGGTCTCTTCATGCCCAGAAACTGTTCAAGTTCTTGGAATCAGCAGGTCTGTACTAGATTCTCAGTGCTGCCATTAAAGCTCCTGCTAAACCTGCCTAAGCTTCAGTTTTCTCATTGGCATCTTCAAGATGCCCATAATAGCATCTACCTCACCGGACTGTGTGTGTGTGTGTGTGTGTGTGTGTGTGTTAGTCGCTCAGTTCTGTCCAACTATTTGTGACTCCCAGGCTCCTCTGTCCATGGAATTCTCCAAGCAAGAATACTGGGCAGCCATTCCTTTTTTCAGGGCATCTTCCCCACTCAGAGATGGAACCCTCATTGGCAGGCGGATTCTTTCACCGTCGGAGCCTCCAAGGAAGCCCACCTCCTAGGGCTAGAGGAGGATGAATGAGATACCGCAAGTGAAGTGCTTTTCACAGGGCTTGGCAAAATGGCCCTCAATATATAAATAAGAGGAAAAAAGTACTGCTAAAATGAATAAAAATATTACTAAAGGGAGTGAGTTCCAGAATAGGTGCTGCTGCTGCTGCTGCTAAGTCGCTTCAGTCGTGTCCTACTCTGTGCGACCCCATAGATGGCAGCCCACCAGGCTCCCCCGTCCCTGGGATTCTCCAGGCAAGAACACTGGAGTGGGTTGCCATTTCCTTCTCCAATGCATGAAAGTGACAAGTGAAAGTGAAGTCGCTCAGTCGTGTACGACTCTTAGCGACCCCATGGACTGCAGCCTACCAGGCTCCTCTGTCCATGGGATTTTCCAGGCAAGAGTACTGGAGTGGGGTGCCATTGCCTTCTCCACCAAAATAGGTGAGTATAAGCTAAATCTTATGTTAATTATAGAAAAGAAAACTTAAAAAAAAACAAAAAACTCGTTAGAAAACTTTTTTTAAAAGAGTGAGGAAACAATCAGCCTCGGTTGTGGTTTATAAATCCACATTTTCGCAGAAGTACCAGGTTTACTGAAAAAAATCCAGTTCAAAATCTCACGTTAGTGGACCTGCCCATCTTAGTCGGTTAACGTTCCTTGGCTTGGGGGCGGAACCAAGGTGTTGCGTTAACTTTCCGGCCTGCCACGACTGCTTACATACGAGCGCGCTTGAGTAGGTAGGTTCTGTTCTAATGAAAAATCAGCTCCAGCAACCTCGGTGGAACAGATCCAGAAGCAACACTGGGCAAAGACTAGCCTTTTCAAAAGCCTGCGCCCCAGCAACCAGGCGGCGCCAGGGCAGAGGGCAGAAGCTCTGTCCCAGCAAACTAGGGGATGGGGAACGAGCCCTGGCGCGTCGGACCACCAGCGGGGCGGGTGCCCAAAGCCTGGGGCTCGCAGCCAGGGGGCTGCGACATCCCAGACGGGAATAGCAGGCAACTCAGCGGGATGCAAGGAGGGTTCTGAGCAAGGCGGCGGCCTCTAACCTTTCCGGGTTAAGGTGACTGCGCTCGGCTCAGTAACTGTATCTTCACAGGCAAAAAAGGTTAATGTAAATGTCAGAGGGCCGGACGACGGCGCGGGTAGGGGAAGAGCGGAGAGGAGGAGAGAGAAGGGTGGGGCAGGAAGCAGAGGGCCGGGCCTCCCAAGGTCAAGCCCTGCTCCCCGCCTCGCGCCTCTCCGCCCAGCCAGGGCGGGTTGTGGGTGGGAGAGGGATGGGAGGAGCGGTCAGAAGAGCAGTTCTGCTGCTCCCCTTGGCCACTCTCCCACCCGGGGCGACCCCCGCCCGGCCGCAGGCTACGAAGAGAGAGCGCCGAGGAGCTGGGGGTGGAGACTCGGCGGCCGCGCGCGCGGAAGTGGCCCCGCGGGAGCGCGCGCGGCAGGAGGCGGACGGGCTACTGGGGCTACCGAGTAGTGGGCATGTCCCTTACCCCGTTGGCGGCGGCGATGCGGACGATGAGCTGGATGGCCTCCTTCATGTAGAACCTGCCGTCCCCGCCCACCACCAGGGTGGCCTCCTGCCGCTGCGCCGGCTCCACGGTGGAGATAATACTCTGGATGAAATTCTCGGCATAGTTGGCGCTGCTCTGAAACACCTTCACCCGCTTCCGCAGCCCGCTCGTGCCCGGCTTTTGGTCTTGGTATGCCTTGGTCTTAACGGTCACGATCTTCACCATGGTGGCGACTTGCTTCCTGGGGCCCAGCGGACTCTGCCAAGCGAGGGGCGGCCGGAGCTGTGGCTGCAGCTGCTCTGGGATAAGAGCGCGGACGGGGTCGGGACCACGCCGGTTGTGCTCGTCCCTCCTCCTTAAAGGGGCAGGGGACGGGCCCTCCGCGGCCAGCCCACCTCCTTGCAGGTCCGAGAGGGAGGGGAATGGGGAGCGCCCACCCCCAGCCTCCTGTGAGATGGGTGGAGCCTGTCTGATTTACCCTCTCTTGTCGACCAATCCACAGTAAAATGAAATCCACAACTCCTCCCCTAAGTGGAAGGGCAGAGGTGGGGTAGGGACTGGGTCACAGGGCAAGGACTTAAGGCAAAGTGGGAAAAATAGAGAGCAGGAAACAGACAGACTTAGAAGACTTGGGAAGGTTCCATTTAGGATTTTTCCACTTTTTGATGGTGTGAAAGCAATAAGTAGAATACTTATTGCTTCTAATACCGTACCTCTAATTTTGATCTTTTACTGGGCCAGCAATATGCAGTAGGTACTCGCTGTACTCAGGTGATGATGAACTGTGTGAACCCGACTGAGCAAACCCAGCTCCAGCTCCCAGTCAGCCACCTGATCAGGAAGGTGAACGAGCAATACACGTAGAACGCTTCTGTTAACATGAGACATTCATGTAATGAATAGACTTTCTGTTAGACGAATATCCAACTTCAGGCTAAAATAAGTATTTTGAGCACGTTTAAGGTAAACCAGGCTAAGCTACAGTGTTTGGTGGATTATGTGTATTAAACGCATTTTCCCCTTATGATCATATTTTCAACTTCCAGTGGGTTTATCAGGAGGTAGCCCCTTATGAGTGGAGGAAGATCTTTACAACATTTCCTGTGGTTAAGCTGGAGTTTCATGCATAAATAACTTTCTGGAAGCACGTTCTGAGCAAGGGAAGTGTCAGCCTTAACTAGATTTTGAATTCTTAATCTTTCTATTCTCTCTCTAAACATTAGGGTATTTGTGATATCCCCCTGCCAATGCTGGAAACGCAGGAGAGGAGGGTTTGATCCCTAGGTGGGGAAGATTCCCTGAAGGAGAAAATTGCAACCCACTCCAGTATACTTGCCTGGAGAATCCCATGGACAGAGGAGCCTGGTGGGCTACAGTCCATGAGCTCACAAAGAGTCATGCATGACTGAGTGACTGAACACCCCCACATGTTAGAAAAAGGAGTCAACTCCAAAGGTCTAATTCAACCTACTGCTTTCCACCTGTTTACTGGTGGGCCACACACTCCTTCCACTGGTTAGGGTGGCTACAATAATAGGTAATATTTATTGAATATAATGTTTCCAAAGTATAGGTTTTATTATTTTCACAATTTTATACTCACAAAACTGAGATTCAAAAAGTAAAATGACTAGTCAAGACCACAGAGATAAGTACATGGAGGAGGCCAACACAGATGGGTGTGGCTCCCAAACCAGAGCTCACACAGTGATTTGCCTGCATGTCACCAGGGAGAACTAGGAAATGTACAAGAAGGCTTGAGAAATGTATGTACAAACACAAAGTGATGTTGAGTATTATTACCACCAAAATACATCAGTTATTCACATAGTAGAAAATTGGTGAAGAGATCAAGAACTGAGGTGGCCATAAAGGGTTGGAGGATACAGAGTCAGTGCAAGTCTCGATTGTTAAGTAGGAATCATCAGTCTTTCTTTTAGGCTCAGCATCTCCCTTGATTTAGTGAGAGTGACTGTCTCCTCTGCTTGAGAAATGTGTCATTTACAAGATGTGTTAACTGAGGAAAGCTCATTAATATCTGTGGGCATCCGCTTCTTTACTATAAAATAGAGACAAACCCTATCTTAGAATTTCTACAAGAATTAATGGGGTTTTGTATGTCAGTAGTTCTCAATCATGGATACACAGTAGACTCACCTGAGACACTTTCGAAACTACCCAGTTCTGGTCCAAATCATAATTGGACCAGATTCAGTCATAATCAACTGGTGTAAGTAAATCAGGTGGCATGGTGCCTGAAACACAGAGGCCCAAACATAGAGGTTAAAAACATTAACTTCCTTTCCACAATTCCAAAACCAAAGCTTATTGTTAACCTGTGAAATTGATTATATTCGTGGCCATTTAATGGTTAATTGGTATAGCTTGATCCAGGAGGGAGGCTGAATGATGCAAATAGTTGCTGACTCTCAGAAGTCAAGTGTTCATATACAGGTTGATATAGGTGTCATGTGGATATAGATATGGGTTTTAATGCAGTCACTATAGATAAATTTCAGGCATAAATAACATGTGAAAACTAAATTCCGGACAGCTGATATTGATTTCTAATATTTACACAAAAGTTCACAAAGCTTACAGAGTTGTTGTTTAGTAGCTAAATCACATCTGATTCTTTGAAACCCTGTAACTGCAGCACACCAGACTTCCTGTCCTTCACTGTCTCCTGGAGTTTGCTCACACTCATATCCATTGAGTTGGTGATGTCATCCAACCATCTTATCCTCCGTCTCCCCCTTATCCTCCTGCCCTCAATCTTTTCCAGCTTTAGGGTGTTTTCCAATGAGTTGGCTTTTTGCATCAGGTGGCCAGAATATCGGAGCTTCAACTTCAGCATCAGTACATCATTCAGTGTAGTTTCATCTTGTGAATTAAGTGGTATAATCAACCCCATTTTATAGGCTAGTGCATTGAGAATAGAATGGTTGGCTGTAATCAAGTTTGCTTGAATCCACAAAATGAAAATATAACATAGAATCACTGAGTCTTAGAAATACCTACCTTTCAAAGTTGTATGGATTAACTGACATGCTGAATATAGAGCTGTTTGCACGGTACTAATACCTGCTCAATAAGTGGTCACTCGTTACTATAAAACAGTGAACTCTACCTCACATCACATGCTCTTTCTCTATTCTCCCCTATCTTTGGAACTAGGATGGGGGTTTTCATTTACAAGAAATTGTCACATACTTCTCTCACCTCACAAAATGTAATAATTTAATAATTGGCTTTAGCTACATAACAAATCACTCTTGAATGTAGACGGTCACCATTTATTATTATTATTGTCTGTGATTTTGTGAGTTAACTGGCTGGTTCTGCTGACCTGGGCAAGACTCGGCTGTCCTTGACTGTGCTCCTGTGGCACAGTCTCCAATCTCTGTGCCTCCTGGTAATCTCACCTTGATGTAATCCCCTTACATTACTTTTCTTACTGTGTAACACATCACCACAGAGGCAGTGACTTAAAACAATGCCCACTTATTATTCACATTTCTATAGGTCAGATGTCTGGGTGGGTTTTGCTGGACTGAATGTTCACAGGCCGTATAAAACAAGGCTGAAATCAGGATATTGGCGAGGCTGGGCTCTTATCTGGAGGTTCTGGGAAGAATCTGCTTCCAAGTTCATACATGTTGTTGGCAGGATCCATTTCCTTGCAGTTGTAACTCAGAGGTCCTTGTTTCTTTGCTGGTAGTGAGCCAGGCCCCTCTCTCTATTCCTAGAGGCTGCCTACAGTGAGTGAGTCCTTCTCATGGCTGCGTTCTCTGCCTCCCTCTTCCACCAAAAGCCAGAGAAAATGCCTGATTTGTAAAGGGCTTGTATAATTAGATTAGATGTACCCAGATAATCTCCCTTTTGCCATGTAACAACAATCATGGAAGTTGTATCCCATCATATTCACATGTTCTGCTTGCACTCAGAAATTGACCTACAGAGATTTCCAAGTTGTAGTATTGAGAAAAGCAGCAGAATGATTCTTATTCCCTCCTGGGAGACAACTGAAGAAGGAAAGGAAGCCATTGGACCTGAACTGCCCATACAAACAGAAATGAGAATTCTCAGCAGTGTAGACCAGAAGCCAAGAGTTAGACAGGATGATCGTGTGCCTGCAGAGACATTGGGTATCAGATGCCAGGTATGCCAGGTACTCTTCTTCCCCTATGTTTGGCACTATATAAGCTAACTGTACCTAGTGACAGTCCCAGATGGATTATCTCAGGCAAATGAAATAGAAATCAAGATGAATTCTAGAAAAAGAAATATTATTTCCTGAATACCTAACTGTGAACTGAGATTTGTGTCTGCTCAAAGAAATCTGATACATATACACAATGGAATATCACTCAGCCAGTAAAAGGAATGAAATAGTGCCATTTGCAGAGATATGGATGGGCCTAGAGATTGTCATACAGAGTTAATTAAGAAAGAGAAAAGCAAATATCATATAATATTGCTTATGTATGGAATCTAGAAAAATGATACAGATTAACTTATTTGCTTGCAAATCAGAAATAGAGTCACAGATGTACAGAACAAACATAATTACCAAGGGGGAGGGGGAGGTGGGATGAGTTGAGAGACTGGGATTGAGATATATGCACTGTTATGTATGAAATAGATAGCCAATGAAAACTTACTGTATGGCATAGGGAACTCTACTTAATGTTCTATGGTTACCTAAATGGGAAGGAAATCTAAAAAAGAGTGGATATATGTTCCCTCATAACTCAGTTGGTAAAGAATCTGCCTGCAATGCAGGATAGCTGGCTTCAATTCCTGGATCGGGAAGATCCCCTGGAGAAGGATATGACAACCCACTCCAGTATTCTTGCCTGGAGAATCCCATGGACAGAGGAGCCTGGCAGGCTACAGTCCATGGGGGTCACAAGAGTCAGACACAACTTAGTGACTAAAGAGAGAAAGAGAGATAATTGATTTACTATGCTGAACAGCAGAAACTAACACAACATTGTAAAGCAACTCCAATAAAAATTAATTAGAAAATAAACTGATTAAATAAACTACAATTTATCCATTAAAAATTGTATATATAGTATTATCCTACTTGAGTGATTTAATTTCTTTCTTTTAGAAATGCATGCAAAGGTCTAGAAGAAAATAGATCAACATATATAACAATGATTACTTCTGAGTTGTGGGATAGAGTAATTCTTATATTTTTCTGTGCTTTATCTGGATCTTCCATGCTTTGTATACAGAATTTATATTGTTTCTATAGTAATAAAAATTTTTTCTTTTTATCACCTCTTTTAAGTGGTAATTCTCATGTTATTTCATTAATGAGTTATCTTTTAGATGGCATCCATTCATTGATTCATTCACTCCACAGATGTATTTTGAACTGGTACTAAGCACCAGCTCTCTAAAAGGTGTTAAGCATTGCAATTACTGAAACCTGTGCACCCTAGAGCCCGTGCTTTGCAACAAGAGAAGCCATCGCAATAAGAAGCTTGCACAAGTAGCGCCTGCTCATCACAACTAGAGAAAGCCCACACACAGCACAAAAGACCCTGTGCAACCAAAAATAAATAAATAAATCTTGAAAAAAGAAAAAAGTAAACAAGTCAGAATAGTCCCTGGTTCCACAGAGCTTGCAATACGTTAGAGGAGACAAATATTGAATAACAAATCAGAATTAGGATAAATGCTACAAATACATAGAGGTGCTTTAAAATGTAAACAGGAGGATCTATCATTGGAGGGAGTCAGGGAAAATATCCTGGAGAAGGTGATGTATAAGCTGAGGACTGGAAGGATGAGTAGTAGTTGGTCAGGTGAAAAAGGAGGAAAGAACATTTCATTCCATGAGAGGGAATGTTAAGGGGGCAGGTTTGAAATAAGAAGGAAATACTTCTTAGAATCTCTGTCATCAGAGATTTAAACTGCAATCAGTGTAACTGTGTTTACACAGTAAGTGTGTAAAGTGCAATCAGTGTAACTGTAACATAGAAACTGAGGGATAGAGGGCCTGATCATGTCTGGCCTTCTAGATGGTGTCAAACATTGGGATCTTTATCATAATAGCAACAAGCAACCAAAAGTGTTTTTTTTTTTAATTGGAGGGTAATTGCTTTACAATGTTGTGTTGGTTTCTGCCATATAACACTGTGAATCAGCCACAAGTATAAAAATATCCCCTTAATATACATAATATAAAAATCACCACTTTAACCATTTTTAAGCACATTCAGTGGCACTGAGTACTTTAATTGCATAACCATTACCACTATCTCCAGAACCTTTTCATCATCCCAAACTGAAACATTGTACCCATTAAATAATAATATCTCATTCCTCCCTCTCAACCCTTGGGAACCATCATTCTACTTTGTCTCTATGAATTTGGTTATTCCATTCTCATATAAGGGGAATCATACCATACTTCTTCTTTTGTGTCTGGCTTATTTAACATAGCAAAATGCCTTCAAGTCTCATCCCTGTTGTAGCATGCCAAAAGTGTTTTAGGCAGAGAAATACTATGATCATAATAACATTTTTAAGAGATCCCTCTGTCTGCTGTGTGGATGAGTAAAAGAAAGTGGGTGAAGTGAAACCAGATTGGCAAGTTGAAAACCATAGTGGATTGTACTAGATGGGAGTCAATGGAGATGTATAGGAGTGAATAGACTCAAGAGATTTTCAGAAAGTAGAGTCAACAGAACTTACTAATAAACTATATGAACAGGGTATACACCTAGTGAAAAGGAGTAGTGTCTCCTGGCAATCTGGGACTGGAACCACTATAAAAAATGTGGGGTTGGAGGGTAGTATGGCATAGTCATGAATTCTGTTTTAGCTATGCAGGGTCTGAGGTGCCTGTCATGCCTCCAAGAGGAGTTATAGAGTTAGGTTTTAGACATAGAGGTCTAGAGCTTAGAAATGAGACCTGGCCAAGGGATATGAATTTATATCTCATTAGCATATAGATGGCATTTGAAAACATGAGAATGAATGAGGTCATTTAGGGAGAGAATATAGGAAAAAAAAAAAGAGTCCAACACCAAGCTCTGAGATACTCCAACATTTAAAGGCCAAGAACTGCAGTTTGAAAAAGTCTTTTCTTAACTTTGAAAGAGAACTTCTTTAGGAACATCAATCCAGCAGGAAGATTTAGACGTGTTTCTAAATCTAATATGCCATCTAACCATGCATAAACCTGAATTCAGACCTATTAGGTTAATTCAAAGGCAAGGAAGGTTTACTTCTTTTTTTAAAATATAATTTATTTTTGGCTGTGTTGAGTGATTCCGTAGTTGCAGCACATGGGCTCAATCATTGTGGCTCCCAGGCTCTAGAGCACAGGCTCAATCGTTGTAGTGCAGGGGCTTAGTTGCTCCGCAGCAACTAAGATAGGGATCAAACCCGTGTCTCCTGCACTGACAGGTGGATTCTTTACCAATGAGCCACCAGGGAAGCCTGAAGATTTGCTTCTTAAGTAAGTTATTAACATGCCATTTAGAAACCTTCCTAAACCAAATTATCTTGAATTTTGTTAGGTTTGATCTAGGTCAAGGAAAAAGCAGTTGGCAATTCTGTGAAAGAGTTGATTTCTCTGTTTACATATACATGTGCATGTAAATAGGAGGTTGGTTAAATTGTTGCTAAATAAGTGTACAATGCTTGGTCAAATTCCATTTCCAAATACAGTGTTCATTAAGGTAGCTTTACCTTCACCTTTCACAAATCATCATTTGCATTCCAACTATAATGATTTAAAGAAATATGTTTACTATAGGATAGCAATCTTTGATGACTTCAACAAATTGCAAATAGTATGCATATGGAATTTATAATGAAAAAGACGTGTATAGAATTTACAGTGCAAACACTGGATAGTGAAGTGGGTGATCTAGTGGCACTAGCCATTTAACACGTTATATGACTTATACATAAACTGATTATCAAAATAAAAAACACTGAAAAGTAATCCATTAACAACACATAGACAAGGCCTTAGAAACTAGCACCTATATGGCATACAATAAAAATATGTATCATACTGTTGTTTACAAGCAAAACACAACTCTTTATGTACACTCAACTTCCTATCTGGTGGTGTCAAGTAATGGTATAACACTATGTATTGAGGAATATTGGGATGGTCTCCAGTTTAGGTGACCCAAATCTCTCTCCTACCTAAGAGTTCTTCCTGGCCTGTAAGGCAGTCCCTCAACAATGAGAAATCTGATGAAATAGGTATGTTGTAGATAATCTTCCACAAGAATTTTCAATTATTTGTAGCTGTCAGGTAACTATTGACAATTGATGATTCCATATCCCCACACAAATCAATACTGAACAACACAGCAAATGTCATGTTTGTTCTTTTATTAAACCTAAATCATAGGTTCTTTATGGCCGTAGAATTAGTTCATTATGTTAAATTTTGATCTATTTATAATTTGCTAAAATGACTTATTCCTACATGTGTCAGTAATAGAAAACCATTTAAAATTTACTCTATTTACACATGTAAATTATTCAAGTGCTTAAAATTTATTTGAATAAAAGTTAAAGTCATCTGTAGTCAATGATTCTGAAATTGTTTTTGTTGTTGTTTAGTCGCTATATCATGTCTGACTCCCTTGCGACCCATGGACTGTAGCCCGCCGGGCTCCTCTGTCGGTGGGATTTCCCAGGCATGAATACTAGATCAGGTTGCTATTTCCAGGACATCTTCCCAACCTAGGGATCAAACCCACATCTCCTGCATTTCAGGTGGATTCTTTCTTTACCTCTGAGCCACCAGGGAAGCCTAGGCAACTGCTTAGTCTTAACACCAAATGCATGATCCATCAAAGGAAAAACTGATAAATTGAACTTCGTCAAACACTTGTTCTACATATGACACAATTTGAATAAAAAGGCAAACAGACTAGGAGAAAATGTTTGCAAATCACATATCCAACAAAAGCTGTATCCAGAATTTATAAAGTATCCCCAAAACTCAACGGTAAGAAAACAATTCAATTTAAAATAGGCAAAGACTTAGGAGATACTTCATTGAAGACGATTTACACAGATAGTAAAGAAGCATATGAAAAGTTGTTCAATATCACTGGCCATTAGGGAAATGCAAATTTAAACTACTGTGAAATAACACTGCACATCTATTAGAATGACTGAAATAAAAAATACTGACAAACTAAGTGGTAATGAGGTTGTAGAACAACTGAAACTCTCATACAGACCTGGTAGAAATGCAAACTAGTAGAGCCAATCTCGGAGAAGGCAATGGCACCCCACTCCAGTACTCTTGCCTGGAAAATCCCATGGATGGAGGAGCCTGGTAGGCTGCAGTTCATGGGGTCGCGAAGAGTCGGACACGACTGAGCGACTTCACTTTCCCTTTCCCCTTTCACGCATTGGAGAAGGAAATGGCAACCCACTCCAGTGTTCTTGCCTGGAGAATCCCAGGGACCGGGGAGCCTGGTGGGCTGCCATCTGTGAGGTCGCACAGAGTCGGACACGACTGAAGTGACTTAGCAGCAGCAGCAGAGCCAATCTGGAAAACACTTTGCCACTTTCTTAAAAAAGTCAAACACACACTTAAACATATGATACAGTAATCTAACCCCCAGGTATTTACCCTAGAGAAATGAAAACTTAATTCATGGAATAACCTATACCTGAATGTTTACATCAGCTCTGTTAATATTGCCAAAAACTGGAAATAACCTAGCAGATGAATGAGCAAACTGTGGTACGCCTTTATGATGAAAAACTACTCACCAATAAAAGGAAAAAACTATTGATACACCAACTTGGATAATTCTCAACAGCATTATGCTGAATGAAAAAGTTCAGTCTCAGAAGGTTACCTAATACATGATCCCATATGACAATCTCAAAAAGAGAAAACCATAGTGATGGAAAACAGTCAGTGATTGCCAGGAACTGGGAGAACAGAGCTGGGAGGAGAGGAGGATGTGATGATAAGGGATAGTACAAGGGAGTTTTTGGTGCTGAAACTACTCTGTATCCTGACTGTGGTGGTGGTTAATGAAGCTATACATGTGCTAAATTAATAGACATGTATAACCTCACTCCTCCCCCGCAAAAAGGTCAAATTTATTGTACAATAATGATTTTAATACAGAATTAAAACTTCACAGAAAAAAAGTATTAGTTTCAAAATAGAAGTGCAAGAAGTATAATAATTTCTTCTGGATTGAGAAAGATTTAAGGACTTCATGAAGAGTGAAACATTTAAAAAAATGTATGTTAAAGGCCCAGTGTGTAATATTACAAATATGTAGTATTTGTTCACAATCTATCTTCTCTGATAGACTATCTAATGAGAGCAGGAACAAAGTCTAGCTTGTTCACCTCTGTATATGTAGTAAATATAGCAATGCTCTATACATATTAGGCAATCAATAAGTATATGACTATGGACTTATTGCCTATGATGTTACTAGGCAGAGATACAATACAGGAAATTCTAGGAAAAGTGAAAGACATGAGAAAGTGCCTGAAATTTCCTTCACCCTCTCCCCACCCCCAACTTCTAAATCCCTCTTATCCTTTCAAGGTCAAAGTTCTAGCTCATTTCCCTGAATCTTCCAGTCACACTAATCTTCCCAACTTGTCCAAACTGGTTCTACCAAACATAATTTCATTTTAGTACAGCACTTCACAGTATTTTAAAGTCTATGACTTATTTCCTTTAATAGTTATTAAAAGGTGCTTTTTCCCATTATTTAATTTTAAAAATATTGTATTGCATGACTGAAAACAAATCAAAGCACTACTTGGCTTCAAACCACACTTCTTTCATTTCTTCAATCCTCCAAGAGAATCTTATTGCCCTTCTCCCCTCAGATTGGGCATGTCTTCCCTTCCCTCTTCAGTTCTCATACTCTACCTCATCACTAGTTCATGCTTAATGATCAGTGTATACTAACTTAAGATTAAATATTACTTTTAATAAGATAACATGTAATTCATTTCCTCAGCTCTTTCTTCTCCTGAGGACAGAGATCATGTCTACTACTTCTGTATTGTAAATAATACGTGTGCTAGATACTTGCTAATTGTATTAATACGTCCTTCTATACCAGTCACCTGTCTACCTGACTTCCAAAATTGTTACTGTTTTGCTAGGAAGAAAACGGTCCTTTTTAAGAAGCTAAATCCAAACAGTTTTTGCAACAGATGTTTATAAAAGACACAGAGAAATGTACTTTTTAGTAATGCTGCATATTTATATCTGTAATTACCAAAAAGGTTACAATGCTGGTATTCTGTAACTGGCACTATTGTATTTATATTATATGCTGACATTAATCTCATACAGATGATTGAACTTTAGCTGGCCTTGAATTTAAGTTAAATTGTAAAATAAAGAATAAAGTTAAGAATATGTATAAAATATTGAATGTTTACCGATTGTTTCTAAAAGAAATTTTAAAATACTATTTTTAAATTTGGGGGAATATAACCATACTTCTAACCAGTTTATAATGTTGGTCTTCTTTTTAATATCTATGTATATCATTAGAAATGTATTATGTATTTCTTTTTCTCTCCATTTGTGAATCACACATCTTGGGACCAACACGCTGCATACCAGTATTCTAATCCATTTGAGTGAAATACTAATTTCATTATGTCTGGGGTGACTGTATAATTTATCATTCAAACTGGATCACTTTGAACAATGAAAGGGAGGATATTAATAATTATTATAATTACTCCTACTCGGTGGTATAAACTAGAACTGTGCACAGTGGGCACTAGAACTAGGCACAGTGGGAAGCAGGATCATCCTAGTCATGTCACTCCCATCTGTACCCTCAGTGCCTTCCATTACCAATGAATAGAACTAATTTTTTTAACTTGCCATCCAGGAACTTCATATTAACCCTTTGTGTTTCTCTGATGGGTGTACTCACTGATCTCCTCACATCCTTTGCTTAAACTTTTCTACCCTTGCACCTTTGCTTACATTATTCCCTCTCCTTAAATGTTATCCCCATACCATTTCACCAATCTAGTCCCTGTACAAATTTTAAAGTAGAGTTTATCTCTCCTATTTCCTATAAAACTCCCCTACTTTAGTTTATTGGGATTACTTTCTCTTCTCTCTGAACTCCTAAGCACAAACTGATCACTTGACTTACACATGTAAGCTTATGTTGATAACAACATTTCAGGTTTAATTATCTGGTAACTCTCAGATGGATTTCAGATTCCCCAAAGACACCTTTCCTATCTTAAACTTCATTTTGGTACTTCATTCTTTCTCTCACTCTAATTATCTAGATAAGAAACTCTGGAGGTGATGTCAAAATGAAGGAAGGGATTCTAGAGGCCAAAGATTACAAGAAGTAATCTCCACTGAGGTGGGTCCTGGTACATGGGTGGATCTGAGGTGACTGGAGAGATAGACAAAGTGGCAAACTGCATGGCTGCACCAATAGTTATTAAAAGGGGAGTTTGGGTGAAGTGTCATATAAAAGTGGGTCATGGAGAAGAGAATAAGTAGGCTGGGAACAAATCATGGGAAAATTTGGGAGGAAGACAGCTGTAGAATTCTGAATATTGTCTAGCCCTGGATATTTGCTATTTAAAATGTTCCACAGTCCAGAAGTACTTGTATCACCTGAGAGCTTATTAGAAACACATATTCACAGGCTTTGTTCCACATCCGAGTCAGAATCTTTGTATTAATGAGATCACTACACAGTTCCTTGGGGACACACTGGCTTAGGATGTCTGTTTGCCTTTGATGTAGATTTTATGGTTGAGGTGGGTCCTGGCACATGGGTGGATCTCCCTGAGTTGACTGTTCAAGGATGACCCCCCAGATAGCCAGTAATAAAGGTGGGTTGATTAAATGCTGAAATCGTTTTAATTCCCCATTGGCTCCTGAGTACTTCAAATGATGGTGTAGGTCTTGTACAGGCTTTCACAAAGGTGGGAAGGGAGGAGATTTGAGCTCTATGTGTGTTAGAATGATATTTTTCAGATAATAAACTGTGACTTAATAAGAGTTGGGTGGAGAAAAACTGAAATAATCTAATTATGGATGAACCAGAGTTTACAAGTGTGTTCATGTCATTAGGATCTGTAAGATTTTGACCTCAACTAGTGCTTCAGGATAGGAAAACAGTTGGCCATCTGGTTTTACTAAACACTTCCTTATGTACAAATATAAGATGCACTACTTGAAGAAGCTAGAATTGCACTGTGGTAAGAATTTAGGATATTTTTCTATACAAACTATCTCTCAAAGATGAAGAGCTTGGCCTGTATCAAAAATTGAATAAATTTTTGTTGAGAGTACTTCTGATCCTTTCTTTGTAAGCTTCAGTTTTCCATAGCTGTGTATAAATAGATAATGTATTTCATCAGAATTGGAGCTACATGTAGCCACTTAGCCACCTTTTCCCTTTGTAGAATAGAAACCTTTGCTATCCAAATCTTTAAGTAAATTTGGTTACATTTTTCTTGTTGCTTTCATTATTAAATTAGAAATGACATTTAACTAGTTAAAATTTAATTACTTAACAAGAAAAAAAATGAAACCACAGGTTGAAAAAGACTAATGATAAATTTCTGATAAAACATTAGTTGTATTGAACTATAGGAAAAAAGCAACATAATAGAACATAATAAAATTCAGTGTATGGTGTTAAACACATTGTTTTCACTACAGATATAACAAACTCAGAAACATGGAAACCTTTAAACACTAGTAATTTTACTCTTGAATAAATCTTTTCCCTCCCATGAGTTGATCTAACTAGTTTTCAGCAGACTTTCTTTTTTTCCAGTGATCCCTAAACAATTTTTCATAAGATTTTTTTTAATGTAAAAAAATAAGAGTAACTTTTTTTAAAGTACAAATCAACAGTGGTCAAATATCACAAATATATGCAGCTTGTGAATTATTCATAGGGATTGAGAATGTCTATTCTTCTTCTTCCTTAGATAACAATTAGCCATAGTTAATATGTATACCCTTCAATCAAGACCCTTTACCCTTAAGATTTTCAACAACCATTCCTAGTTCCTGGCCCCTAAATTGTGTCTCTACATGAATCTCATCTACCTTCCCTAAATCAATTCCGTTATTTGCCTCTTTTTTACTCAAATCCTTATTTAGTTCTTATTGTTTCCAGAAAGTCAACTAGCCTGAGTAGCAAAGATAAGCTTTATAATTCCATGTAAAAGCTAGCAGGGCTATCTCTTTATGTCCTTATACTGTAACTTCATGAAGAAGTGAAAGAGCTGAAGATATAGTATCCAGTTTACAAACCGGAAATAATTTTTTATCTGTTCTCTAAAAAGAATGGGTGTATATGTATATGATACAATTGATTTCCCCAAAGCAATCTTAGAAGTCATAAAGGAATTTAACCCATTGCTGAGGAATATTATCAGTCAGCTCTGTCTCTGTATCTCTCTCTCTCTCTCTGGCATATGTGTGTACTAATGAATTAGGAAATAATATGCTCACCCTCTGGTGGTCAAAACCAGAAATACATTTCCACTTTCCTGGATTATATCCAAAATATGATCAGTGTGATGTATTAAGTTTCTGCTTCATATTTAACCTACACCAAAAATAGATCTTAAAAAAGGTCACTGGCTTAAAAAAATAGGTCACTACAAATGTAATGGAAAATCAATAAATTATCAAATATAGTAATTTAAGAATTACTTATGGCAGCATTTGATATTTAACACTAATTTGGTTTTAAAATATTGGAACTGTAGAATTTTGGAGTAGGAAGGAATTACAATGAGTTAAGAGAGGATGTGGAATTTGAGAGAAGGTACAGAAGTATGGTTGGAAAGAAGCTTGAAAAGGAATGGTCAGAAGTTGGAAGAAAATCTGGAGAGCATAGTGTCAGAGAGATCAACAATGTCTTAACACTGGAAAGAAGACTTAAAAATATCCACTGGATTTAATAAGGAAGTTACTGATGTCCTTGGTGGAACAATCACTAGTAGAATTGACTGGAAAGAATGAATGGGAGTCAAGAAAGTGAATATAGACAATTCTTTCAAGTCATTTCTGTGTGAAGGGGAGGACAGAATAATGATAGAGATAGATGGGGAATGCGAGCTTTCTTAAATATGAAAAGTCGAGAACATGTATAAGTAATAATGGGAAAGAAAGCCAATTTGGAGGAAGTGTTTGTAGATAAAATTCATCATGGAAAGCTTTAATGTAGATACTATGGAGATAGCCAGGGATGGGACTGAGAGCAAAGGAGAGACTTGGGGCACTTAGATGGTCTTTTTTGTAAGTTGAATCTTTGTGCTTTTAAAATTAAACAACATGCAAAGTTACCTCTAAAAATAATAGTCAATCTGTACAAAACTACCCTCAAAAAAGGTAGCACCTTTAAAGAAAACATTCTTACATGTTAATCAACAATACTTTGGTTGAATAATCACTATCAACCTGTGAGTCTGGTATTTCAGGACTTGAATTAAACTTTTCTGGATATTCTAGTACCACAGTACTGAAGTAATCCTTTAAAAAAATCATTTCCTTTCAAAAATGGAATAGTTACATTCATTAACTAGCTGATGCCCTTGGATTTTCATTCACTTGGAAGAAAGATTAACTTGAAACAAAATACCTTTCTTTTCAATTGAGTAATTGAAGATGGAACCATAAGATAGCTGGGTTTTTCCCCCCCTCTAATAAGTGAATAAGGAGAAGAAAAAAGGCTTGGTATGTCTAAGGGGTAACAGTGGTGGAAGATAAGGTTTAAGTGCTCACTATTTTTTCTGAGCCTCCATCTTCCAATGATACCTATCATCCTGTTATAAAAAGTCTTTTTAAAACTGGGAACAAAGATAGCAACTTTATTACATGCTTTTGGTAGCACAGCCAGATCATTTATTTCCTACAACTCAATACTTTGTGAAACAGAATATAGGGCCACATTTATTTGACTTATAAGGCATTTGGCAATTAATAAAATGTTTTTTGAATTGTACTCCTTATTTTTTTGGCCATACCCTGCAGCATGCATGATCTTAGTTCCCCCAACCAGAGATTGAATCCATGCTCCTTGCAGTGGAAGCATGGAGTCGTAACCCCTAGCCTGCCATGGAAGTCCTGCATTACTTTTTAAGATATCACTCAAAAAACTCAAACTGCTAGATAATGACAACCCATTTTACAGACATCCAATGAAGTGCCAAAAATCCAAGTGACATTTAAACTATGTGCTAGCATGTGCTGGGTAAAAATAATACACTGGTATTCATATTTCAAAAGTTGACATTTACTAGTAAAGTATTCTGTTACTGATATGGCTACACAGTTTTTAATTGCTTAATATAGTTTTTCATGTAATGTAATAGCATTAAACACTATTCAGATTTAATGCCTATTATTTCAAAATAATTTCATTAAAAGGAATCCACAAGTAAATCCATTAAAAAATTTACCATCAGAACAAAATATTCCTACTGTTGTGATTAGATTTTGACTAATACAAAAGGAATTTCTCCAAATTTTGCTTTAATTGTATTTTCATTGGAAAACTACAGTATATAATGGCTATTTCTGCATTCACATTTTTTCCTTTTAGTGATTTTTAGTGTGGTGACAAGTCTGACAGCCATAATACAATAACATAGCTGAATACAATATTTGAAATAAATAAGTTACAAACGTGTGGCAAGTTTTAAAATGTCAGCTCTGAGTGATGGTGCATTTCTCATGTATTTGCATCTGTATCTCCAAATTTCATAACTCATTGTGTTTATCCTCACTGGGTTAAGACGTATGCCTCACCTAGGTTGGGGCAGGAGTTATTGTGCCTTTCGGCAGACCCACATTTTTGAGAGCAGGGTTGAACTCAGGCATTCCATGAAGCATGTTGACAACACAGGGCTTTGCTTTGGTTCGGGTAAAAATGCAATTACTGACAATCACTTATGTGAGCCACCTGTTCTTCCAGGGCGTGGGCTAGCACAAGGGGTATTTTAATATCCCTGCATGAGACGAGCAGGCAGTTCCTGTACACGTTTCCTTGGACAGGGGGTTGCAGGGTGCCTAGAAATGATGTGCAGTCTTTCAACACACTGTCAGGGTCAGAGATGGAACCAAGATGAAACTCATGGTAACTTTTTTCATCAAAGGTATTAACAGTCCAAGCAACAACCTGAATGCCTTTAGTTGACCACTTCTTCAAGTAGTCTGGGGATACAAAATTCTTTTGCAGGAGGAAACCTGAAATTCCACACAGATACCGTAAGATATTACATTTGCTTCAGGTAAATGAAATGTCCATTACCACAAACATGCATTGTGTCCACAGAGTATCACAGTCCCATCTCCTGCATGGCTAAAGGTTCCAAGGTCTGTGAGTTAATAGCCATTACTACATTGTGATCTGTTTGTTTCATCTTACAGATAACTTCTGATAAGAGAGAGCAAATGATACTATTATTGTTAGTTGAAGAAATTCCATACACATTTTCTTTAGAACATCAGTAGCAGTATTTGCATGGCCTTTGACATCAAGAAAGACTGTGAGATTATGGCTCAGGCACTCTGCCCCAGCTTTCCTGAGGGCAGAGGTCTTATTAGGGAAATTATTCCTGGATCTGTGATCTCCTGCAGGGTTACACTTTCTAATTTGTTTAAAGGTCAAATCACATTAACCAGTCCCATCAGTCGTATCTGCTCATGCTCTTGTACATTAAGACACTGATCTCATTAGAAGTAAACACAACGTCCAGCTGTTCTCAGACTCATTGGGACTGCCGCTACCAACAGCAGAAACTTGGTCCTGGGGCTTTAGCACTGGCAGAGCCCTGTGGGAGGGCTCACGCTCAAGGCTGTGAAGAGGTGCAACAGGAGATAGAGGCTGCTGGTGAAGAAGCAAGTGATGAAGGGGCTGTGTGTCACTAGCCAATCAGGAGCAGCAGGAAGGAAAGGGGGCCCTGGAGCTCCTCTGGTCCTCTCACAGTCACACTTCTGTAACTGTACTGTGAGGATGGGAGTCCTGGAGCCACTGTGCTCCTTGGACAGGCTGGAGCACAGGGATAAAGCACAAGGCACTGGCTGCAGCTGGGCCATTTGTTTTATTTCAGGATTTTTTTTGATGAATAATTCAAGAGTGTATAGGATTTTATAGAATTTATTGAGTGTTACTTTTTAAAAGCTTACCTGTAACTTAACTTCAAATTATTAGTCACAAATGAAGTATGCCAAGTATCCCATTAAATTAATAAGAAGGCCATGCATTAAAAAATTATTTCTATTTTAATAATAAAGTATATAATGAGAACATGAAATCCAAATGCATACAAATTAAATAATTATGTACATCAGTTAAACTGATTACATTTAGTGATCAACAAATAACAAACTAAACTTGAAGTAATTCTTCTTAGTTTGATAGTCTCAAGTACAGTAATTTCTTAAAAACAGTGTTTAAGATATAAGGGAATACACACAATAATATATCCATTCTTGTCGTTCATTCAGCGGCATTACATGTTGACAAACCTGCACATAAAAACAGAAAGTCTTTACTTTCCTTTTATCTACGATAATTTTGGGCTAATTTTTCTGTAAGACATTTCTAGAAGCTATATAAAAAATATTTCTGTGCAGATAAAATTCTTTAATATTTGTCCTTAGCAGGGACCTGCAATCTACAATCTTATTTCCAACAGGAAAATCCAGCCTAATTCTACTGTAATACAGTAGCTGATAGTTGGTATTTGTGAAGGTGGGTAAAGAGGGGTGGCAGAAAGGGAAGTAAGTATTATTTCCTCACTAAGCCTAGAGCATTTTTAAAAATCCTCACTGGAATAACAGCAAAAATAAATTCTCTTTATCCTGTTCTACAATGTTTTAGGATTTCATGGACAGTATAGAGAGGAAAAGGGTAAGAACAGAAAGCTTCTTCCTTTTTCCCTTCACTAGACTAGTTTCAGGGTCTACTGATCTCTCCCTGCCTTTTAACTCCTGGCTAAATCAGATATCTAGAGTTCTGCCAACACAGAACTTCAGCTACTCAGCTCCTGACTTAGTTGGTTATCTAACACTCAGAGGCATTTTCTCTTTTAGGTTACCTTAGAAAATCTTAATAATGGAGACAAAAATATTTTGAATTATCAAAAGTCCAATTACTATTAACACTACTTTGTAGTTCTATACAATATTCAACACTGTTTTCACATGTATCACTTTATCTTTACATTAACTTTGTGAAGTACCTAAAACTGGTGATATCACATTAATTTTACACTTACAGAGACTGCAGCAGAGAGGTTAAGTGAATGTCCCATAATCCCTGAACCAAATAGTGAGAACTGGATTAGAACCAGTTTCTGATCTTCTTGTACAGGACGGTACTAATACAAATATCACACAAAATAATTTTCCACTATACTTCATGTCTACAAATTTATTCATAGCATTAATAGCAAATTTTTCAAATTGATAGAACAAAAGCCTTTAATTAAAAACAGTGAGTTACCATTGTAGATTTTGGCGCCACTTCTACTGCAAATATGTCAAGTCCTCTGTTGTTTACGCAGTTGTTACTCAGCTCATTGTTGATGTGAATGATCACTTTATTGTCTGACTATAAAAAAAGATTTCATAAGTTGCCAGTCCTTTCTTTACTAAATATATACAAACACAGCGATAATTACAAAATACTTTGCAAGTCTTGTGATAGAGATTTTCACAGAGTTCTATAGAGACACAGAGACATTAGTTCAGACAGAATATCATGGAAGAAGTTATACTTGAGATGACAGATCATTGATAACAGATAGCCTCTAGGATGGAGAGAAAACAGAATGAAGCTGATAAATGAGAGACATGTACAAATTGAAGTAGTGCCCTGTTAAAGAACCTGCAGTCACCCCCTGATGACTACACGGGGGCAATACAACATTACACACTACTTAGATTCATCTCTCAGCTCTTCTATCACTTAGCTGTGTGACCTTTTGCAAGTTATTTAATGTCCCTGTGCTTCAGTTTTCTTGTGTATAAAATGTGGATAGTACTTACCTCACTGGGTTGTGAGAAGCAAACGTTAAAGTGCTTGGCACATGGTAAGCTCTAAAATGTTATTACCTCATTTTGGTGGAAAAATTTAATTTTCCTTGAGGAAAAAGAAGGAGAGAGAGTGTTGAGAAATGAAGGTAATAGAAGTGCAGAGGAACTGAGGTAAGGTAGTGGCTCTCTTCCACCCTTTTAATCCTAATAAAACAGAGGGCATGCGCATACACGTGCGCACGCACGCGCGCGCACACACACACAACATAATCAAAAACAAACAAAAAACACAGAGGGCAGAAACAGAAACATGCAGGATCTTAGGAATCACTTTCCAAAGCGTTATGATCCATTTGAAGACAGCCATCTACTGGCTGGGGAACCTATCTTATTTCCTCAAATCTACACTCCTCTATCTTGTTTTCAAGATAACATATAACCTGGATCCATTCAGCCTGTATTATTTACCTTTCAAATGCTCCTTCAAATAAAGCTCTCTACTTCTGCAAAGGAGATATTCCCATTCTTTCATTTATAGTTTGCATTAATGCTTACTCATATTTCTACTTACACTGTTTCCTCTGCTTCTAAGGGCCGGCCCTCTGTATATCTAAATCCTAGTTACTCTTCAAATCCTATCTCGCATGCTCACGTTCCACATCACAATTCCCTTCCTCCCTAATCACAAATCCTTACCCAACTTCTACAGTCCCAACTAACATCAACTACAAGAGATACAGATACAGCAGAACTCCGATTGCATATACAAACTACTATATAACTTAACTATTCTTTGATCTCTTTTGAGAGTATTAGTTTTGCCTTTATAACTAGCCCCTAAACTCCGTGAAAGCAGTCTCCTGGTATATGATCTAGTGGCCTGTCTTATGACTAGGAGAGTTAGTTACATAATATATACTCACATTGACTTAATACTCAGCCAAATATTAAGCACTTTAAGAAATTTATGACAGGTATAAAAATAATGTAAATCTCATCCAGGAACAAAGAGAAATAAGCCAATAGTTCTTAAAACCTAGCTGTCTTGAGTAAGATTTATGAAAATATATACTTTTTAGAAAACTGGGTGTCTCTGACTTAAAGGATTTATGTGAGTATCCTCTTGACATGCAATATCAATAGTATTCATAGCACAGAAGATGGCCAAAGCTAGAAATAACTGGCTTGATAAAAACAGATCCTAGACAGTAGAATATATTTAATTAGATAAAATGATGATAATCTGTAGGATTTTTGATACTGCAAAGTTTGGGTTAAAAAGCTGGGCTAATAAAAAGGAATGAATTTGAGTCAGTTCTAGTAAGGTGGTGAACCTAGAGCCTCTTATACAGAGTGAAGTTAGAAAAAGAAAAACAAGTATCATATATTAACACATATATATGGAATCTAGAAAAATGGTACTGATGAACCTAGTAGAGAACGGACTTGTGGACACAGTGGGAGAAGGTGAGGGTGGGACGAATTGAGAAAGTAGCATTGACATATATACACTATCATGCGTAAAATACTTAGTGGGAACTTGCTATATGGCACAGGGAGCCCAGCCCAGCACTCTGTGATGATCCAGAGGAGTCAGACGGCGGGAGGGGAGGGAGGCTCAAGAGGGAGGTGGGGTGTATATGTATACATACATACATATATATATATATATATATATATATATATAATTATGACTGATTTGCTTTGTTGTATGGCAGAAACCAACATAACATTGTAAAGCAATTTTCCACCAATTAAAAAATAAAAGAAAAAAAAGTTAGGCTAAATTCTTTACTTTGTTTATATTTCTTTAAAATATGATGTCTCTTGTTTAAAATAGCTATGTATGTGTGAAGACATTTAGTAACAAATTAAATAAAATACTTTGCATCCAGATTATGCTCTATCTTCATAGATCTCCAAATATTTGATTTTCATATTTTAAGAGAAAATTATCTCAAAAAGAAACACAAAAATGAGCATCTCAGAAATAAATATACTTTAAAAATAAATAAAAATTATCATGCCCAGTTTGAGTTAGAAACCTGAGAAGAAAAAGAAACTGATTATTATAGATATTATTAATGTAATGGGGTTATTTAATTGCTATGCAAGGATAGGGTAAGAAAGAAGATGGAATGTATTAGTAACCATTGCAGTTACGAGGAGAACCACTTCATAACTGATACCTTGTTTTCAATAACTGATGTTATCCAGGTATCATGGTTATAAGTATATATAATTATATTTTCATAGCCATCCATCACTTTGGCATTGCCTTTGTTAAGAACAGATTTACAAATGGCCTTCTCAAGTTGCCCACTGCATGTCTCCATATGGACAGCTTTAATTCTTGGCTTGCATTTGTCTGCGTAGATATCAATGACAAATGGGCATGCCTGAAATGAAAAAAAGCAAACTGTGTTTTAGTCTTTTGATAGAATTTAAATTATTTATTATTTGTATGTTTATCTTATGATTTGGGCTTCCCTGGTGGCTCAGATGGTAAAAATCTGCCTGTGGTACGGGAGACTGGGGCTTGATCCCTGGGTCAGGAAGATCCCCTGGAGAAGGGAATGGCAACCCACTCCAGTATTTCTGCCTGGAGAATTCCATGGACAGAGGAGTCTGGTGGGCTACAGTTCATGGAGTCACAAAGAGTCGGACATGACTGAGTGACTAACACAAACAACAAAATCATATGATTTAAGAAGACATACTACACTTTCTAGCTTGTCCCTCTGATACACATTTATGAGGAAAGTTTAAGTACAATGAATTGAGTAATAAAAAAGCATGAAGTTCTGGTTTTTTGGTTGCATATTAACTGATAATGTTCATAGAACAGGAAAAAACCTCCTTTACCCAAACCTCTTAATTTGCTCTAAAGCTAACTCATGTCATATTAGTTACTTAATTTCCTTTCTTTTTTTTTAAATCTTTAATTTGTTACGATATTGTTTCTGTTTTATATTTTTGGCTTTTTGGCCACAAGGCATGTGGGATCTTAGCTCCCCGACCAGGGATCGAACCAGGCACCCCCTGCATTGGAAGGCAAAGTCTTAACCACTGGACTACCAGGGGAGTCCCTTAACTTCCTTTCTTAACTTTAAGGTTACAGAAAGAATTCATCTGTAACCTTAAAGAAATTATGGTTATAATTGAAACAGTATGTGAATATAGAACACCAAAAATAGTGAAATGTAGAAAAATTCTCACAGTTTAAAGTTAGTGTAAAAGTAACTATAAAAATCTAAGATCTAAGGAGATTTTCTGCATTTGGAAATAGATTTTTCTAATGTCTACTCTTTAGTTTTTACCATAGCCTACAAGATGCTGCACAAGGTAACCTTTGCCTCTCTATACAACCCAATCTCCTGCCTTAA
Source organism: Okapia johnstoni (assembly GCA_024291935.2). Lineage (NCBI taxonomy): Eukaryota > Metazoa > Chordata > Mammalia > Artiodactyla > Giraffidae > Okapia > Okapia johnstoni. Next base: position 61,642,706 of record CM044315.1, read on the forward strand.
TGTGCTCCAGTTACTCTGATCTTTCAGACACTAGAAAAAATAAAACCCTTTCCAGTGTTGGATTTCATAGGTAGTGTTCTCTCAGCTTGGAAGAGTCACATCTTTCCATATGTACTTCATCCTCCTCCTTCAGGTTTAAGCTTATGTGTCACTTCTGCAGAGAGAGCTGCTCTGGTCCCCCAATCTCCTTCACTCCCCAACTCTTCTCTACTTTGACCACTGGTTTGTTTCCTTCAAAACACTTTTAAAATGATTTTTTATTAATTCTGCATTTAATTAGCCATCATTCTTCATGGAATATCTCAGAGGGTAGAATTTTGACTATTTTATTCATAACTGTAACCTAAGTGCCTCTTTATTGTAAGCTTACTTTATATAGGCATTAAAATGTAATTGTTGACTAAATGAATGAATTCATACACATTGATGATCAACTTTTTATTTGGGGGACAAAAGATAAAAGTCTGAAGTTAGTAGAACAATATATAAATTTTTACCTTTTAAAAAAGTTTTAAAATAGTTAATGATTCCAACCTTTGGCAAGAATAAAGTCACCTTTTATAAGAGATGGCAGACTGAAAAATCTTGGACTAGAAGGCAGAAGATCCGAGTGTGTAACTGAGTTTTGCGATTTACTAGCTACATGATCTAAGGAAGTCACTTAACTTCTTTGAGGCTCGATTTCTTCATAGAGAAAGTGGGGATAAACATTGTATTTTCTGCCAAGAGTTGCTGGAGATATCTGATAGGTAATATGTGTCAAAAAGGAAAAAAAAGAAAGCTAAGTTGCTTCAGTCATGTCTGATTCTTTGCAACCCTATGGACTGTAGCCCAGCAGTCTCCTCAGTCCATGGGATTCTCCAGGCAGGAATATTGGAGTAGGTTGCCATTTCCTCCTCCAGGGATCTTCTCAACCCAGGAATTGAACCTGTGTCTCCTGCATTTAGGGCAGATTCTTTACTGCTAAGCCACCCGGGAAGCCCAATATGTACCAAAATATTTCACAATATAGAATTCTAAAAAAATTATAATGACTGTTGCTGGTTTAAAAAGCTGGCTTAAAACTCAACATTCAAAAACCTAAGATCATGGCATCCGGTCCCATCACTTCATGGCAAATAGATGGGAAAACAATGGAAACATCGTTTCCATAGTCTCTCCATAGTGAGAGACTATTTTTTGGGCTCCAAAATCACTGCAGATGGTGACTGCAGCCATGAAATTAAAAGACACTTGCTCCTTGGAAGAAAAGCTATGACCAACCTAGACAACATATTAAAAAGCAGAGACATTACTTTGCCAACAAAGGTCCATCTAGTCAAAGCTATGGTTTTTTCCAGTAGTCATGTATGGATGTGAGAGCTGGACCATAAAGAAGGCTGAGGGCCAAAGAATTGATGCTTTTGAATTGTGGTGTTGGAGAAGACTCTTGAGAGTCTCCTGGACTGCAAGGAGATCCAACCAGTCAATCCTAAAAGAAATCGGTTCTGGGTATTCATTGGAAGGACTGATGCTGAAGCTGAAAGTCCAATACTTTGGCCACCTGATGCAAAGAACTGACTCATTTGAAGGGACCCTGATGCTGGGAAAGACTGCAGGCAGAAGAAGGGGGCGACAGAGGATGAGATGGTTGGATGGCATCACTGACTAGATGGACATGAGTCTGAGCAAGCTCCAGGAGTTGGTGATGGACAGGGAAGCCTGGCGTGCTACAGTCCATGGGGTTGCAAAGAGTTGGACACGACTGAGTGACTGAACTGATTGATGATTATTGCATTTTAAAGTACTAAATTTTCAGTACTGAATAGATTCTGGTATTATTTTTACCATTTTTCAAGTCTTAGTTATCTGTTTTACTTGATCAAAGAGTATCAATATTATGTTTAGATGTCACTGAACATAAACATCTTAAAAGGTCTTTGTTAAAGACGCATTCCCTGAAATTTTTAAATAAAATCTTATCTACATAAAAAAGGTGCCCTTTGTATCCTTTTTTTTTTCCTGTTCATGGGCTTAACCTTCTATTTACTTGTCTTTTTTTACCATATTAAGTTAAATAGGAAGCATACAACAAGGAAGAAAACTATTCATTATAAATTGGTAATTGTAAAAATATTAACAATATATAAAAAGGGAGATCAGGAAGACAGGAATAAGAAAATCTAGATTAGGGCATGCTACTTAAGTTTTGCACAAAATGTGGCTCTTAGCTACATGTTAGCAAAGATAAAAGTGAAACAAAATATATTACTTAGTTCTCAAAATCTAAACAAAATGAAGTAAAATTTTCCCAGTTCTGTCTGAATTCTAAAAAGATTTTATACCATGAAATTCTTTTTTAAAAAAGAAGCAAAGAAAGGAAAAAAAAAAAACAAACTAGACATATCAACACTCAATAAAAAAGCAAATTATTGTTATGGTGATATAAGGGCAATGTACTTGCAGGAGGAACAATAAAGAAGTTATGCTGTTCACATGGAATTCTGCTCAATGTTATGTGGCAGCCTGGATGGGAGGGGAGTTTGGAGGAGAAGAGATACATGTATATGTATGGCTGAGTCCCTTTGCTGTTCACCTGAAGCTATCACAACATTGTTCATCAGCTCTACATTGATACAAAATAAAAAGTTGGAAAAAAACAACAAAAAAGAAGTTATACTGCACTTTGAAAGAGGTTCTGCCTTTATAAGTTGATAGAGGGAATGGATAATCTATAATTCTAAAACTAAATTAGGGGATTTTATTAAAAAAAATAAGGTAGGAAAAAGTAAGACAAACTGAGAGTGTATAGTAACTTGCATGCGTGTGTGCTAACTAAGTCGCTTCAGTCATATCTGACTCTTTGCGACACTATGTATGAACTGTAGCCTGCCAGGCTCTTCTGTCCACAGGATTCTCCAGGCAAGAATACTGGAGTGGGTTGTCATGCCCTCCTCCAGGGGAATCTTCCCGACTCAGGGATCGAACCTGTGGCTCCTGCTGCTTCTGCATTGCAGGCAAATTCTTTATCACTGAGCCACCAGAGAAGCCAGTATAGTAACCTAAAGAATGCTTAACATAAAATAAATTTTGGTTTACTAAAACCATTCAATTAATGAGATTTAACAAACAATCCTAGGCCCTTTCCTAAATCCTAACTTTTAACTAATACCTTGGTTAGTCTTTGTGACACAATACCTACTAATTTAATAGGTGGGGTCAAAATATAGCTCATCTAGATATTAGATTACTTACACAATATATACTTCAGGAAACTGTCAAAGAAATACCTATGGTTCCAGAAACCTTATGGGCAAAATCCTCTACAGTCATATTCAAACCAATTAGAACACAGCTCATAAGATTATAGATGGATTCTTCCTAGATTAACATAAAGCTTTCTTTTTTTGTTTTTACAAACATGAAAATGTTAGGTTATGCTCTAGGTATATACGCAATAACATAGCACATATCAAAGAATCATTGCCCATCAAAGGCAATACCTTAATTGAATAGCCTCATTGTCTCAACGTACTTCCAGATTATCAGTCAAAATTAAATTAGTCAAAATATCTTTAGGTTTTGTATTAATCCTTTAAATAAAATGTTACCACATGTGTATATCCCCATTATTAATGGAAACATTCAACATTTTCATACCAATTAATTAATTACGAATTATTTCTCGCTGTATTACCATTTGCCTGTATAATACTTTCAATCCAACAACTCTATAACCCTTACTGAATAAGGAGAATTTCCTCATTCTGATTCTATGAATCAAGAAGTATTCATGCTCAGAACAAAATTTTTGGATGCTTCAATACCAAATCCTGACATAGTATTGTTTGTTGATGGGGTTTTATTAAAAAATAAAAAGGACAATATAGGCTTGACATATAATAACTAGCCTAGTCTCTTTGTAAAAATCTATTTCCTTACCACAAAATAGTTTAGCTCATATGATTAAATTATGGCTCTCTCCTAGGTATATCAAATTACTAGAAAAAGAGAGTAAAATATATATATAAAATAACATCTAGTATGCTCTTAGAATAACTGACCCCTCTTAGGACTGCTTTTGTTGCATCCTGTAGATTTTGTTGCATTCTATAAAGAAAGCTGAGCACTGAAGAATTGATGCTTTTGAATTGTGGTGTTGGAGAAGACTCTTGAGAGTCCCTTGGACTGCAAGGAGATCCAACCAGTCCATCCTAAAGGAAATAAGTCCTGAATATTCACTGGAAGGACTGAGGCTGAAGCTGAAAGTCCAATACTTTGGCCACCTGATGCAAAGAACTGAGTCATTTGAAGGGACCCTGATGCTGGGAAAGATTGAAGGCAGGAGGAGAAGGGGACGACAGAGGATGAGATGGTTGGATGACATCACCGACTCTATGGACATGAGTTTGAGCAGCTGTGGGAGTTGGTGATGGACAGGGAAGCCTGATGTGCTGCAGTCCATGAGGTTGCAAAGAGTCAGACATGACTGAGCAACTGAACTGAACAGATTTTGTGTGGCTGTCATTTGTCTCAAGGTACTTATTAAATTTCCTCTTTGATTTCATTATTGACCCACTTTGTGGTGTGTTGTTTACTCTCCATGTAATCATTTTTTCTCATTTCTCTTTCTGTGGTTGATTTCCAGTTTCATGGTATTGTGGGTCAGAATAGATGCTTGAAATAATTTCTGTCCTCTCAAATTTGTTGAGGCTTGTTTTGTATCCCTGCATGTGGTCTAGCCTAAAGAATATTCAATGTGCATTTGAAAAGAATGTGCTTTTTTTTTGGATGCAATGTCATGAAAATAGCAATTATGTCTAACTGATCTTTTATGTCATTTAAGATCTCTGTTGTCTTACTGAAGTTCTGTCTGGAATATCTGTCCATTGATGTCAGTGGGGTGTTAAAGGCTCCTACAATTATTGTATTCTCATTAATTTCTCCCTTTATATCTGTCAATATTTTTTTATGCATTTAGGTGCTTCTATACTGGGTGCACATATGTTAATGGGTGTTATGTTCTCTTCTTGTATTGATCCTTTTATCATTATATAGTGTCCTTTATCTTTCTTTATGGCCTTTAAAGTCTATTTTGTCTGATATCAGTACTGCCACCTACCCCTGATTTCTTGTCATCTCCATTTGCATGAAATATCTTTTTCCATCCTCTCACTTTTGATCTGTGTGTGTCCTTCACCCTTAGTGGGTTTCTTGCAGGCAGCATATTGTAGGCTCTTGTTTTATTATCCAAATGCCACTCTATGTCTTTTGATTGGAGCATTCAGTCCATTGACATTTAAGTTATTGATAAATATGTATTTATTTTCATTTTAAATCTTGTTTTTCCAATTGATTTTGCATTTCCTCTTTGTTCCTTTCTTTTTATTTTTGTTTTTCCTTTTGTGGTTTTATGGTTTTCTTCTGCATTATGCTTGAGCTTTCTTGGTTTTGTTTTCTGTGAATCTACTGACTGCTTTTGATTTGTGGTTACCTTATTTTTCAAGTATGTTAACCTATTACTATATCTGTTTGCTTTAGACTGGTAGTCATATAGGTTCAAACACACTCTAAAAAAATGTATACTTTCTTACTCCCTTCCCTCACATTTTATTTTGATGTCCTTTTTTACATCTTCACATTTACCCTTTTGCTGTTTATTGTGGTTATCATCACTTTCACAAAAATTTTTTTTTATACATACTGCCTTGATTGTGGTTTTCTCTTTTCTATAGATTCTTATTTCTTTCCTATTTATAGAATAACTTTTCAGTATTTCTTTTAGTATAGGTTTAGTATTACTAAATGCTAAAAAGAATTTAGTATTCTTTTAGCTTTTGCTTACTGAAAAATTTATCTCCCCTTTCTATTCTAAACAATATTCTTACTGGGTAGATTATCCTAGATGCCAGTTTTTCCCTTTCAGGACTTGCTACTCTCTTCTGGCCTGCAATGTTTCCATAGAACCTCATCTACGGAATGTTGCCTACAACCTCATCTCAGCCCTGGGAATCAGGCAGTCAACCTGGATGTTGCTTAGGCACTGTGTTCATGGAGCCACCAGTGCAGAGCCCTTGCGCAGTTTCACTGAAGCCAGGCACTGGAACCCACCATAGTCACATATAGTTGTCCTCCTGAACACAACTATATGTGTTCACTAGGTAATCAGGGCAGACCTCAGCGCTATCTCTACATGTGCACATCCACAAAACCTGCAGCTGCCAACTCCAGACCTGCCCCAGCCCTGGGAGCACCAGTAAATCCATGCAGATGTTCCACAGGCACTGAGATTATAAAGGTCCTGGCAACATACATCCACCAAAGTTGCAAAGCCACAGGACAAGGCTGACTTCAGCCCAGCTTCTGAAATCAAGCAGTCCTGGGGATCAGCTCAGATTTCAGCTCTGCCTCTGCATGTGGGCAACTGCAGAGCTTACATGCTCCAAGAGCTTGTGGAGGCAGAGCTGCACCCACTCTGGGGTCACTGGAGAATGAGGCTGCTAGGATAGGGCCCCTGCCCCTCCCTTTGCTTGCATAACAACAGAACTTCTATAGTGGACTCGGGCTTTGCTCTGTGCACACTCCCAGCAGCCTGGACCACACTCTAGCCCCTTCAAGCTGTTTCCATGTAGCCAACTTTAGTCCTATACCCAGGTCTGCCTGCTGAAGTCTGAGTTTCACCACCGAGCCACTGTGCACACCAGCAGATGCGACTCTCAGGCTGGGGTATGCAGTGAGGTGGCCAGGACCATTAATGCTGGTCTCAATCGGTTCTGTCTGCTCCAAGCCAGCTGCTGACTCTGCTGAGCCTCTGAATTTCCCTTTCTGCCCAGCTGATCTCCCAGTTGGTGAAGGGGGTTCCCAGGGTGAGAGAATCTTTTCTCTTTCACAGATCCCTCCCAGGGGTACAGCTCTGTCCCATCCTGATTCCTTTTTTTTCTCCCTACCCATACATGGTGATCTTTCTTGTAGCTTTGGTTGTATATGAGATTTGTTAGTGTCCAGTAGGTAATCTGTGAGAATTTTCCACATGTAGATGTATTTCTGATACATTTGTGGGAAGAGGTGAACTCCACGTCCTTTTATTCTGCCACCCTGATCTCTCGCCCCAGAACTTATTTCAAATCTGCTCAACTGATCTGCAACAACTCACCTCAATAAACACACTTCTGTAAGTCAGCTAGGGTTGGCTCTTCACTTTTGAAAGTCAAGCAATCACAGACAGACTCAAAGTAAATAAATATACCACTGAGTATATCAATCAACCAACAGTCTCATCTGAATAACCATGCTTCCCCAATGCCCTTTATAAATAAGATGAACATTCTGCTTTGTGCCTGACCAGCACAGCTATCCCTTGTAGTAAGCAATCAATTCAGTTTTGTCTTTTTATTTCAGCTATTGAGTGGTGGTCTCACTATCCTTTGACATTTTCACTGTATATATTCCTTTGACATTTTCACTGTATATATATATTTTACTTTTGGAACTTCAAACAATGGAATATATTACCTATTAAATAAATAAATAAAATTTAAGTAAAAGATTTTTATCTCAGAAATCCTTCTTGTGATTTCAAAAGTCAATGATATCAGAGAATGCTATTATCTGCTCTTAACTTAAATCTTACCGTAACTTAATCTTAAATGCTATATCTGCTCTTAACTTAAAATGTCATAATCGTCTCTTAACTAATTCCTCTGTTAAATGGAAGCATGTGTAGCAGACATAATATTATTCACAAATTAGGTGCTGATTTTCACCATGCTTAAAGATGTAAGATTCACTAAATGTTAAAGTAGAATGTAAAAAGTTACTGTAACTATTCACCTCTTATGAATAAAAATGGCAAAAAAAATATAGAGAACTTCTCAGAAAACAAATTTTTGAGGAATTTTAAATGATGTCAAAACTAGGAACTAAACCAAAGTCTCAGTACACCTCAAACTTAAAATTTGTTTCTGGTAGTGTTACCCTCCTAGGTTGATGTATTTATAGAAAGGACAGATACTATTTATAAATTATAAACAAATGTACTGTTATCTAATTTGTGTGGCCTAAAACTCTTAAATCCTTTATTTTAAACTTTATTAAAGGACACAAAAATATAAAATTTAAGAAATAGGCCTAATTTTTATTATTCCTCTGGTTTATGCGAGTCTTATTCAACTTTTATACCTTACATGTCAATAAGTAATAATAATCATAGCTAATACATACATAGTGCTTTATAAGAGCCAAGCACTGTTTCAAGTGTTTTACAAATATTAACCCAAGGAGTACCTTTGTGAAAAGATCAGAATTCCAGTTCTCATACAGACATACTCTCCTTATTAAATGAGGGCTTTTATTCTATTAGGACAAAGAGTCTCTGAAGTCTCGGAATAGAAGCAACTGTTGAAATTTGAGCAACTCGAATAGCTATTGCCCATTAAGAAATATAACTTTTCATATTACCAATCTTTTTCCTGCATATCATATGCTCAAACTACTTTTGTCCCTGAATTATTAAAATGTTGTGAGCAATTAAATTTCATATAAGAGCTTGCATAAACTAGCAGAAACATACTGTTGCACCCAGGATTCATTTGTATATTGAAGTTCAAGGATTTGAGAGCCCAATTCAAACGTCCTGTGTCAAGAAAACGTTCGTGGGGGAAAATATTATGTACATTACACCCACAGCAAACTTTAAGACTGCTTTACCTCCGTCAGTTCCAGAGCTCTGTTGTAGCCCATTGAGTGCAGAGTTACCCAAAGATCACGAGGGTCTCCTTCTCGATCATTGGCTTCCATTAGATTCAGGTCCATAAAGCCCTGTCTTGTTAGTTCATTTTTTTTGGTGTCAAAATTCTCTGTCAAAACAACCACAAGTTTCTTCCTTACATATTTTTTAAGTTTATACATTTACTAAAATGGCTATATTATTATTCATAAATGTTTATTTTAAAGGAGGCCTTAAGAATCTGTGAGCACTATCAAAGTGAAATAAGAATGGCTCAAGGACTTTCCTGGTGGTCCAGCGGTTGAGAATCTCCTGCCAGTGCAGAGCACAAGGGTCCAATCTCTGGTCTGGGAAGCTTCCATATGCTGTAGGGCAACCAAGTCTGTGCGACACAACTAGCGAGCCTGTGCCCTGGAGCATGCACACCACAACTACTGAGCCCACGCGCTGCAACTAGAGAACAGCCCCCATGCTCTGCAACTAGAGAAAGCCTGCGCGCAGCAACGAAGACCCAGCACAGCCAAAAATAAATAAATTAATAAACAAAGACAGTGTTTTGAAAAAAAAAGGATGGTTCAAAACATGTTTGAGAGATACTGTTCTAATTTCCCACAACTCAGCATAAGCACTATCACGGTGCGTGATTTAGTTTTCCAACAAGAGCTGAAGTCATAAATAGTACAAATATATTTCAAAATTAGAGGAAATCTTAATTTTTCTGGGTAAATTCCAACCGGCCTACTTATCAGAGTATATACTAACATATATTTCAAAAGTTAGGGTATATACTGCTGAAGCCAGTACTATATTTCAAAAATTAAAATACTTACTTGCCACTTAAATCCAAATGAATTTGATGTAATATCCCCCAAACTACTGGTATTTCAAAAGGGAAAAGTGAATGGTGCCAGATTCAAGGAGACTATTATATACTTAACTGCTTTAATTTTAACAGAATTGTCCCCTGGTCCCTAAAAAACTGTTAGATAATAGGGAACACTTTGAAGTCCATGAATGTCCCACACAAATCTAAGTATGCCCATTTTAACATTGTTTATAAGCAAAAATTCATGTAAAAATATCTATATATAATTCTTGAATGTGACTATGAAATAGATAAAAAAAACCAGCTACTCATTTTGGATTATATTCTGTTAACTGTCCTACAACAAAGAAAGATTTTATTTTCCAACTCCCATCTATAATATGCCCAAGGAAAATGGGTACTCTTATTTGAGATATCTCTTTAATACATGTTATTGTGAGAAGAGAGGCAGAGACATAGCTGTTTAAAACTGGTTGACTGATTAATAGTTTAAAATGCTTAGAGTTTGGAAAGGGATGCATAACTTTTGTAAAGACAAAAAAGCAAATGTAAATTAAATTAGATCATAGAGAGATACAGTAACCACTAAAATGGAAGCTGGAGCTACTAAGTAGAAGAGCAAGATGAAAACACTCATATTTGATATATAATACAAAGAAATAATCACTTTCAAGAATAATGTATCTAGATATAATGCTATAGAGACTATCAATAACTAATCTACTTTTAAAACTTAAAATTATCAATTCTCCATTAATTTTTTAGTTTGTTAATACCCAACTTCAAAACTTCCTTTAAAGCTACAGTAATCAAGAGAAGTGTGGTATTGGTGAAAGATGAGACAAATAGTTTAGTGGAAGGGAAAAGAGAACTCAGAAAATACCCACACAAATATATTCAACTGATAAATGACAAAGGGACAAACAGAATCAAAATATTATATCATTAAAGTTACAAGATGACTGCATCTTCCTAAAACTAATACTCTATTATGTGTTATCAATCTTGTTAATCACAGTTTAAAATTATAAATCAATACGTATTTCTTGTTATTGATTACACTACATAAACCTTCAGTTAAAAACACTGTTAATCAGCTATACTCTAATACAAAATAAAAAGTTAATAAAAGAGATTTTTTAAAAAGCTTTATATTAATAATACTTCTACTTTACTTGCTCTTTAGAAAAATAGATTTATCAGATTCCTCCCTAGCTCACTGGCTGCCAAGACCATTTCAAGAACCAGAGGATTAGGACACATTACTACTCCAGTGACAGCAACATGTGAGTTAATCTCGCTCCTGACTACACTTCAACCCTCTCAGACTTCTTGCTCTGTGATTTACAGTTGGCTATGGTTTTCTGGCTTTCTCCTTTGACCTTTTAGTCCTTAGCTTAAATACACAAGCTCTACCCTCATTTCAGCCTTCTGTCAAGTAACAACTGACTTTGCCTCACTCTCAGTATTTTTCTTTGCCTATTTTAGTATTTTTGGCTTCTATACATCCATGGGTGGACTTTTTAAATTCAACTCAAATATAAAAAACAAAACAATTCTTAACATATGTAAACAACTTCCTGGAAACCTTTTAATTTTTAGTGGAACTGTAGCCTGTTAGCTCTTTGCTGCCCTCTCCTGGGGCCAGTTTGGGTCTCTTCACCACTTCAACCTCTACTATCAGAGCTAAGACAAAGTTTTTTATATTCTAAGCTCCAAAGAACGCAGTAATTATGAGTAAGTAATTTACATTTTCTTTTAACTTGAGTACTATTCCAACTACCAATTTAAGAAAAATCTTTAATTTGTTATGATCTACAAACAATGCTACTATTTTTAAACTGTCCTAACTGCTATAATATTCAATGGAGAAATTTGATATTTCACTTAAGGATGAAAGGGTATATATATATGTATATAACACACCCATTAAGAAAAAATGCTTACCTCTGCAGACAGCCCAAGCATCTTCGTCACATTTCTCACCGCTTGTTCTCAATTCAAAAAAATTATATTCTTCAAGACTAAGAAGACCATTTCCATCTAAATCAATTACTTCAAATATATCTGATAAAGTTGACCTAAATTTTAAAAAAATAGCAAATTATTTGTCTCTAAGGCAACTAGATTGAAGAAGGTTTCAATGAGGATAATTTTCAAAAGGAAGTAATATCAAGGCATTAAACAATATTTGTGATGAATTCATCTATGAAACAGAAACAGACTCACAGGCACAGAGAACAAACTTGTGGTTGCCAAAGAGGAGGGAGAGTTGGGGAGGGATGGATTGGGAGTTTGGGATTGATAAACAACAAGATCCTATTGTATAGCACAGGGAACTATACTCAATATCTTGTAATAAACCATACTGGAAAAGAATAAAATAAAAACAGTATTTGTGAATGAAAGAGTTAATGTATCCAAATATACATTTTACTTTGTCTAGCATTACATGACATAATCAAGCTTCTAAAGCAACCACAGTATCTCAACATGTAGTAGGAACTCAAGCAGAAGTTCCCATTTTCTTTTCACCTGTCTCCATCTAATTTCTTCCTCTCTACTGGTAGCTAGATCTTACTTACATATGTAGAATATGGGAGAACTACCCTATTTGGATTTCGTATTAGACAGTTACCTAAGACAATATAGTACAATTAGCAGGATCTATTTCTAGTGGAGGAGAAATCAGTAAATTTGTAACTAAAGTTGACTTGCCAACTATATGGAATCCAGAAATAAATGGTAATCCCAGACCTATGAATAGAAGGTCACAGTCAGATGCCTAGTGGATGAGTTGAGCTACTGATTAGAAGCTGGGGCTGGGATTTGCAGCTAGCCAAAGGAAAGGATGGAAGGCAGGCTACTGATACATATCCAGCCTAGTATTATACCTCTAACTTTAATAAACAAAACTTACCTAAATTCCTTTGTAAGAAATAATTCCCCTGTTTCATCTCTATATACAAGTTGGGCTTCTTCTGTTATTGGTTTTATTTCTTTCCTTAGCCTGCAGCCAGTTGTGGAAGGAACTAACCAGTAAATTCCAGGTCCTAGTTCACCAGTCCACCCAAACGTCTTTTCTCAAAAGAATTTTTAAAACAAACAAACACCATGAGTCTTAACAACTTTTAATCTTTCTTATGAAAGAGAAGCATTAGAAACAGTTTTTTTTTAACCAATATTCACCAATTCTATTATGGTTCTATCAATGTTTTACAGGCTTCAAACTCTTTTTGTTGATGCTAAATCTAGTAATATTAGATGTAGTTCTTTATATATTTATAAAACAACTAAAATTATAATAGGTTAGAGTTATATAACTTCTAAATCTTCCCAATATTCTTCAAACATGCCTGTGATGCACTTAAGGGGCAAAGTTTTAATTTTTTTGGCTGTCTTTAAAATGGGATGTTGGATAACTTGCTACCCACACTCTTTCATACTGAATGATTATAGCATGAAAGATTAATGTGTATTTGGAAAAGATCTGCTATATTTTATGTAAATTTCTGGTATATTTTATGTAAAGTTACATAGTTTATATAAAATTAATGAGTATTAACTTAATATGCTCACTTGAGGTAGTGGACTTTATGAAACAAAGCAAATTGTGATTCCATAAAATTTTCTAGAATTTAAAGTATTTTCAACATTTAATGGCATTAAGGGAATTCACTAAGTCCTAACTAAAGTTTCAAAATACAAAACTATGTACTTTATCACTTAGTATTAAAAACTAGTTACAAAATATTTGTTATGTTGAAAATAGTCTTTAATAAAATACCATTTTGAGTTTTGACTGTGATGCAAATATTTCTACAGGAAACAAAGAGAAAAAACTTTAAGTAATTTTTCTCGGTGATAGTTGCCTAATATGATTCATATTCCATTCAATATCACAGTAATCCAAGTCTATGCTCCTACCAGTAATGCTGAAGAAGCTGAAGTTGAACAGTTCTATGAAGACCTACAAGACCTTCTAGAACTAACACCCGAAAAAGATAGCCTTTTCATTATAGGGGACTGGAATACAAAAGTAGGAAGCCAAGAGATACCTGGAGTAACAGGCAAATTTGGTCTTGAGGTACAAAATGAAGCAGGTAAAAGTCTAACAGAGTTCTCCCAAGAGAATGCACTGGTCATAGCAAACACCCTCTTCCAACAATACAAGAGAAGACTCTACACATGGACATCATCACATGGTCAATACTGAAGTCAGATTGATTATATTCTTTGCACCCAAAGATGGAGAAACTCTATACCATCAGTAAAAACAAAACCAGGAGCAGACTGTGGCTCAGATCATGAACTCATTATTGCCAAATTCAGACTGAAATTGAAGAAAGTAGGGAAAACCACTAGACCATTCAGGTATGACCTAAATCAAATCCCTTATGATTATACAGCGGAAGTGACAAACAGATTCAAGAGATTAAATCTGATAGACTGAGTGCCTGATGAACTATGGATGGAGGTTTGTGACAATGTATAGGAGGCAGTGATCAAGATCATCCCCAAGAAAAAGAAATGCAAAAAGGCAAAATGACTGTCTGATGAGGCCTTACAAATAGCTGAGAAAAGAAAAGAAGCTGAAGGCAAAGAAGAAAAGGAAAGAAATAACCATTTGAAAGCAGAGTTCCAAAAAATAGCAAAAAGACTTAAGAAAGCCTTCCTCAGTGATCAATGCAAAGAAATAGAGGAAAATAACAGAACAGGAAAGACTAAAGATCTCTTCAAGAAAATTAGAGATATCAAGGGAACATTTGCTGTTGGAGAAGACTCTTGAGAGTCCCCTGGACTGGAAGGAGATCCAACCAGACCATCCTAAAGGCAATCCGTCCTGAATATTCATTGAAAGGACTCATGCTGAAGCTGAAACTCCAATACTTTGGCCACCTGATGCGAAGAACTGACTCATTTGAAAAGACCCTGATGCTGGGAAAGATTGAAGGTAGGAAGAGAAGGGGATGACAGAGGATGAGATGGTTGGATGGCATCATCAACTCAATGGACATGAGTTTGAGTAAACTCCGGGAGTTGGTGATGGACAGGGAGGCCTGGCGTGCTGCAGTCCATGGGGTCACAAAGAGTCGGACACCACTGAGCAACTGAACTGAACTGAACTGAACTGAAGGGAACATTCCATGCAAAGATGGGCACAATTAAGGACAGAAATGGTATGGACTGAACAGAAGCAGAAGATACTAAGAGGTGGCAAGGATACACAGGAGAACTATAGAAAAAAGATCTTCATGACCCAGATAACCATTATGGTGTGATCACTCACCTAGAGCCAGACATACTGGAATGCAAAGTCAAGTGGGCCTTAGGAAGCATCATTACAAACAAAGCTAGTCGAGGTGATGCAATTCCAGTTGAGCTATTTCAAATCCTGAAAGATGATGCTGTGAAAGTGTTGCACTCAATATGCCAGCAAATTTGGAAAACTCAGCAGTGGCCACAGGACTGGAAAAGGTCAGTTTTCATTCCAATCCCAAAGAAAGGCAATGTCAAAAATGTTCAAACTACTATGCAATTGCACTTATCTCACATGCTAGCAAAATGATGCTCAAAATTCTCCAAGCCAGGCTTCAACAGTACGTGAACCGTGAACTTCCAGATGTTCAAGCTGGATTTAGAAAAGGCAGAGGAACTAGAGATCAAATTGCCAACATCCTTTGGATTATCGAAAAAGCAAGAAAGTTTCAAAAAAGCATCTACTTCTCCTTTATTGACTACACCAAAGCCTTTGACTGTGGATAACAACAAACTGTGGAAAATTCTTCAAGAGATGGGAATACCAGACCATCTGAGAAATCTGTATGCAGGCCAGGAAGGAACAGTTAGAACTGGACATGGAACAACAGACTGGTTCCAAATTGGGAAAGGAGTACGTCAAGGCTGTATATTGTCACCCTGCTTATTTAACTTATATTCAGAGTACTATTATGCAAAATGCCAGGTTGGATAAAGCACAAGCTGAAATCAAGACTTTTGGGAGAAATATCAATAACCTCAGATATGCAGAGGACACCACCTTTATGGCAGAAAGTGAAGAAGAACTAAAGAGCCTCTTGATGAAAGTGAAAGAGGAGAGTGAAAAAGTTGCCTTGAAACTCCACATTCAGAAAACTTAACGTCATGGCATCTGGTCCCATCATTTCATGGCAAATAGATGGGGAAATAATGGAAATAGTGAGAGACTTTATTTTGGGGGGCTCCAAAATCACTGCAGATGGTGACTGTAGCCATGAAATTAAAAGACGCTTGCTCCTTAGAAGAAAAGCTATGACCAACTAGACAGCATATTAAAAAGCAGAGACATTACTTTGGCAACAAAAGCCCGTCTAGTCAAAGCTATGATTTTTCCAGTAGTCATGTATGGATGTGAGAGTTGGACTAAAAAGAATGCTGAGTGCCGAAGAATAGATGCTTTTGACTGTGGTGTTGGAGAAGACTCTTGAGAGTCCCTTGGACTACAAGGAGATCAAACCAGTCAATCTTAAAGGAAATCAGTCCTGAATATTTATTGGAAGAACTGATGGTGAAGCTGAAGCTCCAATATTTGTCCACCTGATGCGAAGAACTGACTTTTGGAAAAGACCCTGATGCTGGGAAAGACTGAAGGCGGGAGGAGAAGGGGACGACAGAGGATGAGATGGTTGGATGGTATCACTGACTTGATGGAGATGAGTTTGAGCAAGCTCTGGGAGCTGGTGATGGAGTGGGAAGCCTGGCGTGCTATAGTCCATAGGGTGGCAAAGAGTTGGACATGACTGAGTGACTGAACTGAACTGCTGCTGCTGCTGCTAAGTCACTTCAGTCGTGTCCAACTCTTAGTGACCCCATGGACTGCAGCCTACCAGGCTCCTCTGTCCACGGGATTTTCCAGGCAAGAGTACTGGAGTGGGTTGCCATTGCCTTCTCCTGAACTGAACTGAATATAATTCAAATATAAATATAGGATTTGTAATTCCGATTTTGTTGACAGAAAATAAAAATTTAATACATTTTAAAAGAATTCACTATTTGTATGAATTAGCCATATTTGTAAAAATCCAATGTGAACAAAAGCACTGGAATTTTACTATTATTTATGTAATATGCACTATAAAACAAGTTGGTAGAATCCCAGATAAACCTACCTTATACAAATTCTTTTCCATCATAGGATATTTATAATGAGTGCCAAGACATTTGTATAGGAAAACATTTTATTTTCCTGTTGTATGAAAGAAAGCAAAATGGCATCCCTATGTACCTTCTAAGTGCTTTCTGGAGCCCAAGGGCTTCTTATAAAACCTAGAAGTTGTCTCTGTCAAATATATTAAACCTAAGCATTTTCTAGTTGTGTATAAAGTTAAAGTGAGTCACTCAGTTGTGTCTGACTCTTTGCGACCCCAAAGACAATATAGTCCATGGAATTCTCCAGGCCAGAATACTGGAGTGGGTAGCTTTTCCCTTCTCCAGGGGATCTTCCAACCCAGGGATCGAACTCAGATCTCCCACATTGCAGGCGGATTCTTTACTAGCTGAGCCACAAGGGAAGCCCATATCTAAGCAAATAGGTATTTCTGCTTCAGCACAGAATTTATTGTTGTTTAGTGGCTAAGTCATGTCCAACTCCTTTGTGACTCCATGGACTGTAGCCTACCAGACTCCTCTGTTCATGGGATTTTCCAGGCAAGAATGCTGTAGTGTCTTGCCATTTCCTTTTCCAGAGGATCTTTCTGATCCAGGGATCAAATCTGTGTCTCCTGCACTGCAGGCAGATTCTTTACCACTAAGCCACCTGGGAAGCCCTCAAATGCAAAACAAAGTTGCTCATCCAAATTCTCGATTCAGCCCTATTTCTGCCCTCACAAGTCAGAGGAATGATAATCATCCTAAAGTGACCATGTCCTACGTTGCATTATAAGAAGCAACCCAGTATAAGTGAGGGCTATTTTGAAAACTAAACTGACCAAACTCATCTTTTGGAAATCATAATCTTTTGGATTGGCCAGATGTAAACTTATATCCATGTGTGAAAAAAAATTCTCGCTGTTTCCTAATATACATTATCTGATGAACCTCCTTATCTCCACGTATAAACTTAAGTGCCATAGTTGGCAAATGGAAAGTCTTTCACGGGCACAAAACTCTTCTTAAAGAAAATAACTGTGAAACTAAAAGTAAAAATCCTTTGTAAATATGACATATTACAGATAAACAGAGGAGTAAACAGTAAAGAGGTAAATAGAAACTCATTCAAATTTTACTATAGGCTTGCTATGTACTCAGATTTTTATATATGCAATATCATAAGAAAGTAATTTTAAACAAAACAAAGTGGGAAAGCTATTGTTTTAGACAATGTTTTATCTTGAACTTAACTATGTAGTCAGTTTTGAAGAAGAGTTTAGTCAAAATATTAACTTTTGTCATTTTATTTGTTTCTTGCCCATAACTATTCTTGTCTGTTAGGAAGCTGACAATAAAGACTTTTATATAACATTCCATCAGGGAAATGTTTGTCTGTCGCTGGGCCTATATAAAGATTAAATATGATATTGCAGTAAGCTCTTGAATAGTATTATTCATGCTACTGTGTAGCAGATGTATTTTGTATTCGTCATAAAATAAATAGCCACATTTATGTATCTGCCTCACATATTTGGCCTCTGAGTAAATATATAATTAGAAAAGATGAGAACAACCCCATGGGCAACATACAAAATCATTTGAAAGCATTTCTTCAGATCAATCTGTTTTTAGACCCTATAATATGAGGAAAGCCTGAGGATATGAAGTTTTTCTTTTTTGCGGTTGTACTAAAAGTAAGACAAACATCTAGAGGAACTTTTTCAAAGTTGACCTGCTTGAATTTAGGGGAAAAAATTCCCTGGCATCAATCATTTTTACTGAGTATAATAAAAAAAATGTTCACATGTGGGGGGGGGGGCATCAGGGTATTAGAAAAGAGGAAAGTGAACTATAATGTCACACACAACATATAAGTTATAAAGTCAAGGCTGCCAATAAATCCTCAATTTTTAAATCTCAGCAAATTAAAATCCTTCACAATTAATAAAAATATATGAATAATGATAAGAATTGTATTTACCTTAATTGAAAGGGAAGAAAAAAAGGTTAAAGATATACAGAAAAACTATTATTTTCCCCAAATTTGAGATCATATTATACTTTTAACTATACATTAGAAAATAAACATGTATACTTCTCTATTTCGTAGTTCGGTAAAACACAAGAGTTGTAGATTTGCTTGACTTTCATTTTCCTTAAGAATATACAAGGCAGTATCAACTGACAACCAAGGGGATGGTTTTCCTATAAACAAAAAACCCCAAACATCTTAAAATAAGCAATCACTACTTAGATATTTTCTATTTTAAAAAGAAGTTAATGGTTTCCTTCCCCTTTGAATTATTTTTTTTTAATTCACATCCATTTTCATATGTAAACATCAAAAGACATTTTCAATAAGACAGATAACTATACAAAGTGATCTTGTTAGAAACATTATATATACACCTCTAAAAATTATAAATTTTTAAAACTCGTTAGAGAGCTAAGGTTGCAACGCAACCAAGTAGACTGAATCCAAGGAAAAACAACCCTTTCAAGAAGTGATCGGAGAAGGCAATGGCACCCCACTCCAGTACTCTTGCCTGGAAAATCCCATGGACGGAGGAGCCTGGTAGGCTACAGTCCATGGGGTCGCTAAGAGTCGGACACGACTGAGCAACTTCACTTTCCACTTTTCCCTTTCATGCACTGGAGAAGGAAATGGCAACCCACTCCAGTATTCTTGCCTGGAGAATCCCAGGGACGGCGGAGCCTGGTGGGCTGCCGTCTATGGGGTCGCACAGAGTCGGACACGACTGAAGCGACTTAGCAGCAGCAGCAAGAGACTACACAAGGCAAAATCAAGTTGTCTCAGCTGAGGCCCACACAAAGAAAAGAGCCCAATCAAGATCAATTAAAGCCAGCCACCAGCTATCCTGCAGCTGATCACAGAGGTATGGGTGAGCTCTACAGAAAAAAGCCAAACCCAGTTCAGACCAAGAAACTGTCCAGTAGACCTGCTCATGAGCAAACAAATGTATAATGATTTTAAGCCACTGAGTTTTGGGGGTAGTTTATTACCCAGCAGTTGATAATTAATATACCTCTTTCAAAGTCTGCTCAAACGTCAACTTCTAACGAAGCATACACTAACTACTCCCTTTCAATGGCAACCCATATTCCCTCAGCATTCACAATGCCCCTTATCCTGTTTTTCCCACAGCATTTATCACCTTCTAACACACCATGTGACTTACTATTTATTATATTTATTATTTATTGTTTTTTCCTCTATTAGAATGTAAGTTCATGAGGTCACACTGTCTTGTATCTTAAGCACCTAAAGTGATACTTGGTTTATGAGGTCCTCAAACAATAATTGACAAATAAATGAACAAAAAGTATTTATAAAAATATAGAGAATTAACAACTACATTAACTTTGCAGATTTGATACATTTATCTGAAAAAATTATTATTGTAATTATCATCTAAAAGTATCAACTATCAAATGTTCTCAGTGTCCAATAAGATACACAGTGAAAACTTTCAGTATCTCTGCTATAGGAGGGAAAAATAATGTAAGTGGGGAAGAATCCTCTAGTAAGTAGATGTTTATATGTAAACATAATAAGAGGAAAATAAAAATTGATATTTAGAATAGTCAACATTAAAAGGATAACTAGGGAAAGCACACATACAAGCCATTTTTCACTAAAACTTATGTAATAATCACTGTAGACACTAGGAAATTATTAATTTTTATCTATCATTGGTGTACAAAAAAGTACTACCATGGATACAAAAATTATTAAATAAGGACTAAGTCATATGACATAGGACTTTGAAGGTATTCAAAAATACTTGCAGCTCTTATTTGTCCCAAATTATGTTCCTACAGAAGTTCTCTAATGTATATTCATTTAAAAAATTGATAAATGGAAAAAGCAAAGGATTAATTAGTGGATAAAAAGTTAATTCTATGTCAAGAGGAAACCAGGTAACATTTTGTTCTTTGCATAATATGACAACACAGTCAATGTATAAATGACTTTCTTTCTTCAAATGTATGTAACCACACGTTTCTTACTTTGCATAATGTGATGACATAGTGTATAAACAACTTTCTTTAAATGTATGTAACCAAGTTTCTTAGGCAAACCCATTTTCTTCACTAACTAGAACCATCAAATACTTACATAAGTATTTTTAAAGCTAGCATAAAGTGATGTTTTTTTTAAATATAGAAAATTTAAACTTGCCTTCAGCTTGACTCAGCCTTAATGGCTTAATTGTTATATAAACCAGGGATCTCTGAGCTATTTGCATCTTGTATTGATGACTAATGATTTCACCATCTTCTTCTAAGAAAAAGCAACCTTTTGACTGTACACATTGCCACTCCTGGAATAAAGGAAAAATTTTTTTCAAAGAACATTCATTACAAGTTTCCAGCGTGAAGAGCAATGAGGAAAAACCTAGGGAAGATATAAAAAGAAATGTCAACTAGAGCCAATGCCATCCAGGAATTTGTGACATCTTTAAGAGGCAGCATTTAGATAACAAAAAATTAGGAAAAGATTATAGAGAGGAGAAATATGAAAAATACAGTTCATGAGAGTTGGAGAAGTACTGAAACAAAGTAATAAATAAACATGCTGCTGCAATAATCAGGGTGAGGTTAGTGCTTAGAGCATACTAAGAATGAAGAACTAAGGATTGTTAAAACTGATATGTTGAGAGAAAAAGCAATAGGACTTTATATTTAAAAGATAAAGTATGTGACAACCAAAATACTTGTTTCAAGTCTAGGTAACTAAAACACTGAATTCACTTCACAGCTATAGCAAAATGCTGATAAATACTAGTTTTAAAAAGAAAATATACTTAGGGTAGTAAATTCAAAGTTTTTATAACACAGTGAAGTTCAAAGCTGTCAAAAGTTCAACTATTAATGTTGAGTAAGAGTATGTATAGACTTTCAATTAACCTCCTTGTATTTACATTTACCCAACTGGAATGATAAAGGATATTAATTTAGAATTACAGAATATTAAAGGCAGAAGTCTAAAAAGCAACTCAGTACAGACTTCTCTTTTAACTGATGAATATCTGAAAAATAAAGTGATATGCTTAATTCACAATTCTCATTGATTGTAAAACTATATCTGAACCTAAGTGGCCTTGCTTTCTCTCCGAACTACTAGCTATATTCAAAATTCTTTTCTCCTACACTTAATATCTGCCATGATTTTTAATCTAATATTCAATATTTTAATGATTTAAAGCTTCATATTTATGAAATTATTATAATAAGTATGACAATGCATTATTCAGGATTATACATATACTGATGTATAAATGTAATTAGTTTTCTTACTAAAAAAACAGATTTTAGTAGCTAAAAAATTTCTTTAATTTGTATTAGAATTATGGGTATAGCTGCCTCCTACCCCTAGGTTAAAAAAATGTTTAAATGAAACTAAAAAGCAATGCACCTTGCCTGGTACACTGGTCTCATCATTTCATGGCAAATAGATGGGGAAACAATGGAAACAGTGACAGGCTATTTTCTTAATCACTGTGGACAGTGACTACAGCCATGATATTAAAAGATGTTTACTCCTTGGAACAAAAGGTATGACAAACCTATACAGCGTATTAAAAAGCAGAGATATTACTTTGCTGACAAAGCTCTGTATAGTCAGAGCTATGATTTTTCCGGTAGTCATGTATGGATGTGAGAGTTGGGCCATAAAGAAGGCTGAGTGTGAAGAACTGATACTTTCATTCAAAGTGTCATGCTGGAGAAGTCCCTTGGACAGCAAGGAGATCAAACCAGCAAATCCTAAAGGAAATCAACCCTGAATATTTATTGGAAGGACTGATGCCGAAGCTGAAGCTCCAATAGTTTGGTCACCTGATACAAAGAGGCGACTCACTGGAAAAGACCCTGATGCTGGGAAAGACTGAGGGCAGAAGAAGGGGATGACAGAGGACAAGATGGTGGGATGACAAGATGTGGCATTTGGGAAACTCAAAGACGAAGAATTTCTCCATGTGCTTATGATATTTCTGGCTGACAGGAGATGTTTTTACAAAATTTAGCTGGGTAGTGAGTTAAAATTTTTATTAGAAGTCTTTCCTAAATTCTAATTTTAGAAAAGGTATAGGTAGAAGAGGATTTGTAAATTTCTTTGAAAGACATCAATCTGAATATAATACATGGTTAAAAAGGCTAGAAAATGGTAAGACAATAGCTATTATAAAATAGAAGAAAGCCAAATGCCATATTATATAAATCAACCAAACTTCAATATGATAATCAGATTATTTTGAATACTAAATAACACCATTAGGAGAATTTGTAGCTCTCTTGTTTTAAGGGAAGAATTCAAATTCTTTAGATCTATCAGAGTTATTAAACACACAATGCTTATTCAACCCCAAATTTCCTTTAAAACAGACTTTCAATCCCACAAAGCTTTTTCTCTAGGACCTATACTAAAATGTTATAAATTAAAAGAAAAAAAGTACTGACAAAATATCTGGCGCTTTCAAATAAATCAATTTGAAAGGATTATAGATTAAGTTGACACTTTGAGTGTTATGAGAAAAATGAAAGAAGGTTCACTTTAAAAAAATAAAATAGCATGCTGGAGTAAGAAATTCCATGTATAATTTTTGACAATATAAAGCAGAAACAAAACAGTAGCTTGTAATTCTTACACAGGGCATAAGGTGGTGCTATATTCTACCAATTCAAGTAAATTCATTTAAAGGAAAAAATTCATTTGTCACACACAAATATTATTCCATTCACAATGTATAAGGAAATGCGTAAAAGCATAAATTAAAAATAGTAAAGTTGAAAACTCTAGCTATCAAAAACTTAAATTTATCAGTAAAATTATATTTTTCCTGGAACACTATAGAGAATTAAATTTGTTTTGACATACAATTCTGAATTATTAAAGGTTTAGGTGAGGCAGAATTATTAAGCAATTGGTCTGCCATGTCTGCGTGCATGCTAAGTCGCTTCAGTCACGTTCGATTTTTTGCAACCCTATGGCTACAGTCCATGGGGTCGCTAAGAGTCGGACACAACTGAGCGACTTCACTTTCACTTTTCCCATTAATGCACTGGAGAAGGAAATGGCAACCCACTCCAGTATTCTTGCCTGGAGAATCCCAGGGATGGCGGAGCCTGGTGGGCTGCCGTCTCTGGGGTCGCACAGAGTCGGACATGACTGAAGTGACTTAGCATCAGCAGCAGCATGTACTGTAGCCTGCCATGCTCCTCTGTCCATGGATTCTCCAGGCAAGAACACTGGAGTGGGTTGCCAAGCTCTCCTCCAGGGGATCTTCCTGAACAGGCATCAAACCCACATCTCTTATGTCTCCTGCATTGGCAGGCGGGTTCTTTACTACTAGCACCCCCTGGGAAGCCCTTCATCTGCTATAGACTTGGTCAAAAGAACTTGTATGTCATCATCACCATCATCAACATCACTGTTGTTTCTTATAAAGATACCCTATATCACATTATTAGAAGGCTATTTGCTGTCTGCTAAGAAAAGTAAGTAAACAGACTGCTATTGAACTTTTCTTGTTATTAAAGAATTATAAACTGTACATATTTAAAAACAAGAGGTTAAATAGATGATTTATAAGGGAAAAATTTGATATGGATTGCCAACCTAATCAACAAGTTGAATTGATCAACATTTTGAAAATGAGAGACTTTTATAAGAAAATTATTATCTGGAGCTTTCATAAAAATTAAGTTAGACAACCATTTCAAGATTAAAATGTTTATATTTTTCTTGTTTCACATATATAGACATGTATAACTTACATGTTATATACATATTATACTATATATATATATATATATATATATATATATATATATATATAAAATGAGCTTCCCTGGTGGCTCAGATGGTAAAGAATCTGCCTGCAGGGCATGAGACCTGGGTTTGACCCCTAGGTTGGGAAGATCCCCTGGTGAAGGGCAAAGTCACAAAGAGTTGGACACAACTTAGTGACTAAGCACATGGCACACATATGTAAAATATATGTAGGCATTTCTAACTAGGAGTCTAGATATAATACTGAATCTCTGGAATTTAAAATTCATGACTTTCTCTAATTTTAGCCATGACTGGCAACTGAAGCTATTCTCTCAAAGAAAAATTTCTGACATCCCCTATACATGATAAGAAAGTGAAAGAAAGTGAAGTCGCTCAGTCGTGTCCGACTCTTTGCGACCCCGTGGACTGTGGCCCACCAGGCTCCTCCGTCCATGGGATTCTCCAGGCTAGAATACTGGAACGGGTTGCCATTTCCTTCTCCAGGGGATCTTCCTGACCCAGGGATCAAACCCAGGTCTCCCGCATTGCAGGCAGGCGCTTTAACCTCTGAGCCACCAGGGAAGCCCATACATGATAAAATCTAAAGTAAATATTGAGATACAATTGAGGACTGAGAAAAGCACAGTGACACAGTACCTATGTATAGCATACAGAAAGTAATACATGCATAGTTCCTGTGAAGGTTGTATTTTCCTCCTCCTTGAAGACTGTAATTCAAGTCTCTTATCATTTGTGTGCATTTATAGTTTACAATCCGGCTTATGCGCACCCCATTACAATCATTTTCTAATTTCTGAAGACTCTTCTCATCTGTCCCAATCCCATACTTCTCCACTACACATAAACTTGAGGTACTAAATTTGTTTAAAATAGATTTAAAGTACTTGAAGAAAATTTAATAATTCTCTTAGTAATTTATTCTACCAATCTCAATTAAAACAAATTATACAATAACTATATTCCTAACCAAGTACTTTTTAGAGTTGTTGTGTATTACTCAGCCATTAAAAAGAATACATTCGAATCAGTTCTAATGAGGTGGATGAAACTGGAGCCTATTATACAGAGTGAAGTAAGCCAGAAAGAAAAACACCAATACAGTATACTAACACATATATATGGTATTTAGTCAATCGGTAAAGATAACCCTGTATGCGAGACATCAAAAGAGACACAGATAAATAGAAAAGTATTACGGACTCAATGGGAGAGGGCGAGGGTGGGATGATATGGAAGAATGGCATGGAAGCATGTAAATTATCATATGTGAAACGAATCGCCAGTCCAGGTTCAACGCATGATACAGGGTGCTCGGGGCTGGTGCACCGGGATGACCTGGAGGGATGGGATGGGGAGGGAGGTGGAAGGGGGGTTCTGGAAGGGGAAAACATGTACACCCATGGTGGATTCATGTCAATGTATGGCAAAACAAATACAATATTGTAAAGTTAAAAAATAGAAAATAAACTAATTAAAAAAAAAGTAAAAAAAAAAAGAGTTGTTGTGAAACTTAAGAAACATAAAATTTAAGAAAAATTTAAAAGTAACCTCAAATTAAAATGAAAACAAAGAACTAAATTCTGCTGAATAACAAAAGGATCACAGATTTTTAAAAAAATCATTTCAGCTCATGTAAGAAATATTAGAGAATACAAAACAGTAGGCAATATCAAGATCAGGAAAAGGACAAGAAAATATCAGGTAAGAAATATGAAAGCTATGAAGTATTTCCAAAAGACATTAAATTTTATAGGAAAGTCACAGAATTTACAAGTTGACAGTATGCATTCTTCATTCAATCATTAAATTCTCCTACTACCTCTCATCTAATTTCTAATACCTAAATACCTTTCCTTGTTCTTGATGTCATTAGAAGCAAAAATTTAGTCTTCTGTTATACAATCACTATGCCCTACAGGTTAATTTTGGCCTTGTCTATTACAGGAGTCCCCAGCCCCCAGGCTGCACAGCAAGAGGTGAGTAGCAGGTGAGGGAGCGAAGTTTCATCTGTATTTACAGTGCTTTCCGTTGCTTGCATTCCTGCCTGAGCTCTGCCTCCTGTCAGATCAGCAGCAGCATGAGATTCTCATAGGAGAGCAAACCCTAACCCAAAGGTCAAGGTGGAATATCCTGAGATAGCCAGAGAATAGAAATAAAGTGCACAATAAATGTAATGTACTTGAATCATCCCGAAACCATTTCCCACCCACCCTGGTCCAGGGAAAAATTGTTTTCCACGAAACAGGTCCCTGATGCCAAAAAGTTTGGGGACCACCCATCTATTAGATCTGTCCCTTCCTTACTATGTTCGGGTACTACCCTTGGCCTAGCTGTCCTCTATCACCCTCTCAATAGTCTCCCTAATTTGAAGTCTCCATACATAATACAATAGTAGAATAACTTTTCTTAAATTATCTTTCATCATGACATTCCCATATTAAGACCTGCAGTAATTTCTTTGTTCCATAATAATACTGGGCTTCCTTGATAGCTCAGTTGGTAAAGAATCCACCTGCAATGCAAGAGACCTGGGTTCGATTCCTGGGTTGGGAAGATCAGCTGGAGAAGGGATAGGCTACCCACTCCATTATTCTTGGGCTCAGCTGGTAAAGAATCTGTCTGTAATGTTATTCCAGTATTCTGGCCTGGAGAATTCCATGGACTGTATAGTCCATGGGATCGCAAAGAGTTGGACACTACTGAGCAGCTTTCACTTTGTGCTGCCCTGGTGGCTCAGATGGCAAAGCATCTGCCTGCAATGTGGGAGACCTGGGTTTGATCCCTGGGTCTGGAAGATCCCTTGGAGAAGGAAATGGCAACCCACTCCAGTACTCTTGCCTGGGAAATCCCATGGATGGAGGAGCTTGGTAGGCTACAGTCCATGGGGTTGCAAAGAGTTGGACATGACTGAGCGACTTCACTTTCTTATAATATTAACGGCAATATTATTAAAGTAAAACTACTAATACATCCCTGGCACTGTGATAAATGGTTTATATATGTTAGGTGTTTAAATCTTTCAAAAACACACTAAATATAATTACTTCCAATTTATAGATAAGGAAACTAAAACTTAGAAGGGCTGCTGACTACCTTATCAAAGATCACACAGTTATTAAGTGGCAAAGCTAAAATTTAAACACAGTCTGTCTATTCTAAGGTTTAAATCAGCACCTTAGAACAGTGCTTGGCACAAAATAGTTATCCAATAAATATTTGTTGTCGTGGGAATTCCCTAGAATTCCAGTGGTTAAGACTCCATGTTTTTACAGCTGAGGACTTGGGTTCAATTCCTAATCAGGGAACTAAGATCCCACAAGCTGTGTGGCAAGGCATAAATAAATATTTGTTGAATTAATGAATTAATAAATGAAATACTATGCTATACTAACTTGGTATATTGTTAATAATGAAACATAAGTCTTCATTTTTTTATTCAGGGCCCACTACACTTAGCAAAATAGTTCGCATTGTTATTTTAATGTTTGTTGAGCTGAACTAAATTAAAGGAACGGTATTAGTGTGGGCCCAATTAATAACAGCATGAAGCACAGAAAAAGTTGGCCTTAATATAACCCACATTAATATTTAAATTTTTCTTCATACTGGCTAAAATTATATTTATGTATATAATTATATCAGGTAAACAACAATTATTTAACTAAGTTGATTTCATTAGCATTTAATTCAGTTGCAAAATACAGAAAGCTTCCATTGGTGGAAAATAATATTGTTGGAACACTAAATATTGTGTGTGAACATGTTGGACATGCACACGAAATTGCTTAGGGTGTACAGATTCCTAAACAGTCTGAACAAAATTCCTTTGAGATAATGTTTTAAAATTTTAATATAGAACAAATGTCACTGTCCAGCAATTTAAAGATATAAGGGACTTCAGAGTTCAATAACAAATACAGAGTTGTTATTTGAAACAAAAATGTAGCTCTTGAGAACAATCAGTTCAGTTTTCTAACAGCAGTTATAGTATGTGGTCATAACCATTTCCCCCCCTTTTACAGAGGTCCCTAGGTACACATTTTTAATGTATCCTAGCAGTTTCCAGTTAATGTTTTATATTTCTGTAGCTATTATTTTCTGTTGAAAGAAAACTAGTAAAGGTTGAGTCTAGGAAGGGAAAACAAAGGAAGAAGATCAATATTAACACTCTACAAATATTGACTTAGCAAAGTGACTTTGCTGTCTTTCTCTCAAAGGAACTTGATATTGAATGAATGATTTATTTATAAGAAGCACCTATTAAAAGTATTTGTTAAAACCAAAAAACTGCTTGGCAAAGTACATAATTGCATAATCTCTTCATCAAGTTCAAAAATTGAAGAATCATTATTTTTAAACTGAAGTCCTTTTAATATTTCTATTCATCATTGAACTTATTAGAACTGGCTTACAGGTAGAAATGCTGCAATCCCCAAAAATCCTCAAAGAATTACTTCATAAACTTTACCTATTCTCTGTAAACACTAAATAGTCATTAATAAATTTAATGTCAAATTTGTTTTCAGAAAAAGTTGTATCCATTCATTTAAAATACTATACCTTTATTGAGTGTGGCTCAATTAACTTTGAGTTTTGATTACTATCAGCACCCATGGTAATTGTGAAGGAAACAGATGTTTTAAACTGTCTAGCTGTTGCCAGTGAAGAATTCCTGGTGTCACCTGTAAGAAGTAATAGTTACTTAGTCTTGCATTATGAAAAGCTGTCAATAAGAAGTCTGTTTCTAAACACAGTGTAGTATGAAAGGACTATGTATTAATTTCATTCTCTTTGTCCTTCCTATTGAAATAAACTCAAAAGATTTTATATTTATAAGGCTTTAATGGCTGCTTATGATTTTAATTTATGATCTACTAATAAGATTTATTTAATTTAGAATTTAGGACCTACTAATAAGATTCTTTATTTAAACATGTCATCTTTTGGCCTGAAATTTTAGTTTTAATAAAACATAATGAGCATAGCCACGTCAAGTTCCATAATAAAATTTTACTTTACTAGATTTTTACAGTTAAGTGAGTCTAGAAACAGTAGCTATCAAAAGTTGGGTTTTCATTTGTTTTATCACTGATAAGCTAAGACAGAAGGAAAAACTTATCTGACTATGATCCTTAATTCTTAAAAGAAAAGTAAATACCTTTATTTGAGAATGATTCCTGACCAGTTTTTCTTATGATTCTAGGTGATGCTTTTGGTACTGGTGATGGGTCTCTTTCAGGGGACCCTTCCATGTGGCTTCCAAACTGTTGATGCCTCAGTTTACTCTCAACCTCCAATTTTTCTAGAGTAGTTTTGAGACACTGTTCACTGGTTGCCATATATAATTTACAAAACTATAGGAAACAAAAAAGTATTCCGGTGGATAAAACATTCAATCATACATTTGGGAGGAGAAAATGTACATTAGTAGGCAAGACTGATAGATGGAATATATTTCCTATTGAACTAGGTTACTCATTTTATTTTCTTGAATCAGATTGACCACCCTCAAGTGCCCTAGTGAAACGCAGCCATAATTCAATGAGGAGGCCATAGCCTGAATGAAAATAAAATGTTACACAAAGAAAGGTGATTTATTATTATTTTTTTACAAGACATGTGTAGACTTGTATTTGTTCTAAATAATTTTTATGATTCTTCCACTCCCGAAAAGGCATATTTCAGAGAAGAGAGTGTATGTTTGTGTGTCTATGCACATGCATGTATTTTAACTTGATAATATTATTTTTAATGTAGTCATCAGATTACAATTGGACTGGAGAGACTAAATTTCAAGTAAAATTAGCACATATACATATCATTGTCAATATTTAAATGATATGCCTCTTTAAAAATACCTCTTCTATCCAGTAAGCAAATTTACATCAGAATGAGCTTATGTACCTTGATATAGTCAAATTTGCCATCTGCATTTACATCAGCCAAATTTATTATGGCATTTACTTCTTCTCGAGTCATCTTCTCACCTTTCTGGAAGAAAAAGTATTTAAAACAACATGATGATTACTTTGTCATGTATGGGGAGAATGGAAATTTTAATCTTTTCTGTAAGTAAGTTTGAATACATGTTTCATTAAAAATCTCAGAATGAGTATAATGTCAAGCAAGAATGAATCTGTTACATAAAATAAAATTTCACAATTTTATTAAATTTTATTAAAGTGTATAAAAACTGAATTTCAGTTTACTAAATTTCAAATATATATATCATAGATTCAGTAATAACTACTATTAAATTTAGAGTAAGAATACTTTCTCATGTTTTACCAAGAAACAGAATGGTTTCTGAATCTCATTTATACTTTAGTTCTCTTTTACTTATCACATATGAACTTATCACTGATTTACAAATCCTTCTGGCAGGAAAGAATTGCAAAGGAGCACAAGAGGATTACAACATAGGCTCAGTTTTATACTTTCTCTTTTTTTTCAAAAAGCACTCTTCATACAGAAGGACCCTTAAGTACTTTACAAACAATATATAAGTGATTCATTTCACCTGCCAGTGAAATAGTTTTTTCATGTGGTCTTTGGTAGCCAAAGCTAGATTCCAAGTTGTTTTGCAAAATAGGCATATTATAAAACTGTTTGACAGATCTTACCTTTGTTAGAAGTTTATAAAGATCAGTGTGTAAAATCAAGCCATTATCATTTACATCTAACTGCTTAAATGATTTTAGCAATTCTGCTTTTGAGGTAGGTTTTTCCTTTCTTAAAATTATACAAAAATCATCAAAATTCAGTTTGGCAGTTTGAGGAGTCCAATACTTATTAATGGTCTTTTGGGATGGATTTCTTCCTGCGTGTTGAAGAGCTGCCCAATAAAACAAGTATTATTTGTTACAGTAACATCTGGAATTAGTATTTTAAGTGTATTTTTTCTTTAAATCATTATACACTATAATGTTATATAAAAGTACACGCATGCCAATATATTACCTTTGGTGTTGATAATCTAGTGAAATCAACATATGCCTGACTTTCAAATATGAAAATATACATCTATGTTACTATACCAGCTACAAATTCTCAAGGTATTAATGCCAGAATTAAATAGGTTCTTCCCATTCTGACATTGTTCCCAACTTACATAGTTTAATTAATGGATAAGATCTGATTTACTTCATAAGAATGCCTGGAGAAAAAAAAACAGATTAAAAATAACCATTCATTTAATTGTTTTGAGGACATAAGAATAAAGAAAATGCATAAATTATTATTTTTCTGGTTCAACAAATATCTTAATTATGAGGAAATCATTAGTTTGAGAATATTACTGTCAATGTCATGATGTCTAAAATGTTCATCGTTGTTGTTCAGTCACTAAGTCACATCCAACTCTTTGCAACGCTATGGACAGCAGCACACCAGGCCTCCCTGTCCTTCACTATCTCCTGAAGCTTGCCCAAGTTCATGTCCATTGAATTGGTGATGCTATCCAAACATCTCATCTTCTGCCACTCTCTTCTCTTTTTGCCTTCAATCTTTCCCAGCATAAGGGTCTTTTCCAATGAGTCAGCTCTTTGCATCAAGTGGCCAAACTATTGGAGCTTCAGCTTCAGCATCAGTCCTTCCAACGCATATTCATGGTTGATTTCCTTTAGGATTGACTGGTTTGATCTCCTTGCTTTCCAAGGGACCCTTAAGAGTCTTCTCCAGCACCACAGTTCAAATGAAAGTATCAATTCTTAAGCACTCAGCCTTCTTTAAGGTCCAACTCTCACATCTGTACATGACTACTGGAAAGACTACAGCTTTGACTATATGGACATTTGTTGGCAAAGTGATGCCTTTGCTTTTTAATATGCTGTCTAGGTTTGCCATAGCTTTCCTTTCAAGAAGGAAGTTTCTTCTAATTTCACAGTTGCAGTCACCATCCACAGTGATTTTGAAGCCCAAGAAGAGAAAAATCTGTCACTGCTTCCACTTTTCCCCCTTCTATTCATTATGAAATGATGGAACCGGATGCCATGATCTTTGTTTTTTGAATGTTGAGTTTTAAGCCAGCTTTTTCACTCTCCTCTTTCACTCTCATCAAGAGGCTCTTTAGTTCCTCTTTACTTTCTGTCATTATAGTGGTATCATCTGCATATTTGAGGTTATTGATATTTCTCCCAGCAATCTTGATTCAGGCTTGAGCTTCCTCCAGCCTGGCAATTCACATGATGTACCCTGCATAAAAGTTAAACAGGAGAGTGACAATATACAGCCTTGTTGTACTTCTTTCTGAATTTTAAACCAGTCAGTTATTCCATGTAAGGTTCTAAATGTTGCTTCCTGACCTGCATACAGATTTCTCAAGAGGCAGGTAAGGTGGTCTGGTATTCCCATCTCTTTAAGAATTTTCCAAAATTTGTTGTGATCCACACAAATGTTTTCATGTCAAAGAAACAGAAGTAGATGTTTTTCTGGAATTCCCTTGCTTTCTCTATAGTCCAACAGATGTTGGCAATTTGATCTCTGGTTCCTCTGCCTTTCTAAACCTAGTCTGTACATCCTGAAGTTTTCAATTCAGGTACTGCTGAAGTAGCTTGAAGGATTTTTGAAAATAACCTTACCAGCATGGGAAGTGAATGTGATTGTTTGATAGTCTGAACATTCTTTAGCACAGCCCTTCTTTGGAATGGGGATGAAAACTGACCTTTCACAGTCTTGTGGCCACTGTCCAGTTTTCCAAATTTGCTGACATATTGAGTGCAGTACTTTAACAGCATCATATTTTGGGATTTGAAACAGCTCAGGTGGAATTCCATCAACTCTACTAGCTTTGTTGGTAGTAATCTTCCTAAGGCACACTTGACTTCAGACTCCAGGATGTCTGGCTCTAAGTGAGTGACTAAACCGTCATGGTTATGGTGGGTCATTAAGACCTTTTTTGTACAGTTCTGTGTATTCTTGCCACCTCTTCTTAATCTGTTCTGCCTTTGCTAGGTCCTTTACGTTTCTGTCCTTTATCATGCCCCTCCTTGCATGAAATGTTCCTTTGAGATTTCCAATTTTCCTGAAGAGATCTCTAGTTTTTCCCATTCTACTATATTCCTCTGTTTCTTTGCACTGTTCATTTAAGTAGCCCTTCTTATCTCTCCTTGCTATTCTCTGGTATTCTGCATTCAGTTGGGTATACCTTCCCCTTTCTCCTTTGCGTTTCACTTCTCTCCTTTCCCCAGCCATTTCCTCAGGCAAACACTTTGCCTTCTTACATTCTTTGGGATGGTTTTGGTCACTGTCTCCTGTACAATGTTACAAACCTCCGTCCGTAGTTCTTTAGGCACTCTGTCTACCAGATCTAACCCCTTGAATCTATTCACCACCTCTAATGTATAATCATAAGGGATTTGATTTAGGTTATACCTAAGTGCCCCAGTGGTTTTCCTCACTTTCTTTAGTTTAAGCCTGAATTTTGCTATAAGGAGCTGATGATTTGAGACACAGTCAGCTCCAGGTCTTGTTTTTGCTAACAGTATAGTGCTTCCCATCTTCGGTTGCAAAGAATGTAACCAATCTGATTTTGGTATTGCCCATTTGGTGGTGTCCATGTGTAGAGTTGTCTCTTGTGTTGTTGGAAAAGGGTTTTTTTTCTGTCCAGCTCTGTGAAAATGGACGTATAACTCTTTCCCACAAGTGGCAGCACAAATGCTTGTTGCTATCTTCAATAATAAAATACTTTTTAAATGTACTATTAAGTTGTTTAAAAGAACAACTTTCTCAGAATAAAATTATGCCAAAATATGTACTAATTAGACATTCCCATATCTAAGAAATAGGTAAAATTTAGTAAATACTAATCTAACTTTAGTCTTTTGTTTTAGAATTGGAGCTCACTATTAAGTCCAATAACAATGAAAAGGAGAAGGGGGTGGCAGAGGATGAGATGGTTAGATAGCATCACCGACTCAATGGACATGAATTTGAGCAAACTCCAGGAGACAGCAGAGGACAGAGGAGCCTGGCATGCTGCAGTCCATGGGGTCCAAAAGAGTTGTACACAACTTAGCTACTGAATAGCAACAATGACAACAAACAGTGAAAAAACTGTGTAACTGTAGATAGTTAAAGGTTTACACCAAAAAAATGACCTTTTGCCAGGGTTTGTTTTAAGCTTTGATGTGAGTTTATAATACCTCTATTACTGGTAAGTTGGGGGGAAAAAAAAGAAACTTTGGGGAAAGAAAAAGAAACTGCTTTATCCTATTTTTAAATGGAATGTCAAAGCACATGGTATGTACATAAGAGGTGGAAGGATACCAATGAAAAGCACAATAGTTAAGAAAGAGACATCACTGGTTCACAAAACCAGTTTTTTAAAATCTAGATTATCTGAAAGCAATCATTGCAATTTTACAAAGAATATTCCATAATAAAACCAAAAGCTGAAAAGGTAAGCAGTGCATTATTATCCTCCCAGATAATTCTGTAAGACTGATAGCACCTGAGTAATACATACTCATTGATTTATTAATACAAACTAAATGCCATAGTAGCAGAAGGCATGTTAAACTTTTAAACTTAGTAAATTCATGATCTCAACCAACTTTCAAAAACGCAGAAAAAACTCAAATCATAATTTATAATAAAATATAAATTGCAATGATTTGAAATTTTATATTTCCTAAAATGCACTTCCTCAAATAGAAATCTTATTGCATACAAACCTAAGACCTTGTTGCGAAAATATGTCAGAATTTTATTTCAGGAAACTACTTCTGAAGTTGATAAAAAAACTCAGTTTCTCTACTCATAAAGTTATTTGCCTTGATGAAACTGACATGAGTATAATATTATCTGGTATTTCTGTTTACCACCCTCTCGAGACTAAAGACCACCAAGTCATTCAACACACCTAGTAAGGACCAAATTCACTGGTTTGTGGGATATCTGCAACCAGAAGAGTTTAAAATATAATGGAAAACTCAACCATACAAAATCATGGTATGCATAAAAAGCAGTTATCAGATAAAAATAAAAGCTGGTTCTTTGAGAAGATGAACAAAATTGACAAACCTTTAGTCAGACTTATCAAGAAAAAAAGAGAGACGAATCAAATCAACACAATTAGAAATGAAAAAAGAGAGGTTACAACAGACAATGCAGAAGTACAAAGGATTATAAGAGACTATTATGAACAACTATATGGCAATAAAATGGAAAACCTGGAAGAAATGGACAGATTCTTAGAAAAGTTCCATCTTCCAAGACTGAACCAGGAAGAAACAGAAATTATGAACAACCCAAGTACAAGCACTGAAATTGAAGCTGTGATCAAAAATCTCCCAAAAAACAAAAGCCCAGGACCAGGTGGCTTCACAGGAGAATTCTATCAAACATTTAGAGAAGAGCTAATGCCTATCCTTCTAAAACTCTTTCAAAAAATTGCAGAGGAAGGAACTCTTTCAAACTCATTCTATGAGGCCATCATCACCCTGATACCAAAATCAGACAAAGACAACACAAAAAAAGAAAACTACAGGCCAATATCACTGACGAACATAGATGCAAAAATCCTCAACAAAATTTTAGCAAACAGAATTCAGCAACACATCAAAAAGCTCATACACCATGATCAAGTTGGGTTTATTCCATGGATGCAAAGATTCTTCAATATACACAAATCAATCAATGTGATACACCATATTAACAAACTGAAAGATAAAAAACATATGATAATCTCAATAGATGCAGAAAAGCCTTTGACAAAACTCAGCACCCATTTATGATTAAAACTCTTCAAAAAATGGGCATAGAAGGAACTACCTCAACACAGTAAAGGCCATATATGATAAGCTACAGCAAACATTATTCTCGGTAAAAAACTGAAAGCATTCCCCCTAAGATCAGGAACAAGACAAGGGTGTCCACTTTCACCACTATTACTCAACATAGTTCTGGAAGTCCTACCTACAGCAGTCAGAGAAGAAAAAGAATCCAGGTCAGAAAAGAAGTAGTAAAGCTCTCACTGTTTGCAGATGACATGATACTGTACATAGAAAACCCTAAAGATAGTATCAGAAAATTACTAGAGCTAATCAGTGAATTTAGCAAAGTTGCAAGATACAAAATCAATACACAGATATCACTTGCATTTCTATATACTAACAATGAAAAATCAGAAAGAGAAATAAGGAATCAATCCCACCCACCATTGCAACAAAAAGAATAAAATATCTAGGGAAAAAAACCTACCTAAGGATACAAAAGAACTATATACGGAAAATTATAAGACACTGATGAAAGAAATCAAAGATGACATAAACAGATGGAGAAATATTCCATGTTCTTGGTGAGGAAGAATCAATATTGTGAAAATGACTGTACTACCAAATGCAATCTACAGATTCAATGTGATCCCTATCAAATTACCAATGGCATTTTTCACAGAACTAGAACAAAAAATTTCACAATTCATATGGAAACAAAAAAGACCCCGAATAGCCAAAGTAGTCTTGAGAAAGAAGAACAGAGCTAGAGGAATCAACCTTCTTGACTTTAGATTACACTACAAAGCTACAGTCATCAAGACAGTATGGTACTTGCAGAAAAACAGAAATATAGACCAATGGAACAAGATAGAAAGCCCAGAAATAAACCCATGCACCTATGGGTACCTTATTTTTGACAAGGAGGCAAGAATATACAATGGGGCAAAGACAGCCTCTTCAATAAATAGTGCTGGGAAAACTGGATAGCTACATGTAAAAGAATGAAATTAGAACACTTCCTAACACCATACACAAAGATAAACTCAAGTGGATTAAAGACCTAAATGTAAGACCAGAAACTATAAAACTCTTAGAGGAAAACATAGGCAGAACACTCGATGACATAAATCAAAGCAAAATCCTCTATGACACACCTCCTAGAGTAATGAAAATAAAAGCAAAAGTAAACAAGTGGGACCTGATTAAACTTAAAAGCTTTTGCACAGCAAAGGAAATCATAAGCAAGGTGAAAAGACAACCCTTGGAATGGGAGAAAATAATGCAAATGAAAAAACTGACAAAGGATTAATTTTCAAAATACACAAGTAGCTCATACAACTTAACACCAGAAAAACAAACAACCCAATCAAAAAGTGGGAAAAAGACCTAAACTGACATTTCTCCAAAGAAGACATACAGATGGCTAACAAATACATGAAAAGATGCTCAACATCACTCATTATTAGAGAAATCCAAATCAAAACTACAATGAGGTATCACCTTACACCAGTCAGAATGGGCCTCATCAAAAAGTTTACAAACAATAAATGCTGGGGAGGGTGTGGAGAGAAGAGAATGCTCTTTCTTACACTGTTGGTGGGAATGTAAATTGATACAGCCACTGTGGAAGATGGTATGGAGATTCCTTAAAAAGCTAGGAATAAAACCACCACATGATCCAGCAATCCCACTCCTAGACATATACCTTGAGGAAACCAAAATTGAAAAAGACACACGTATCCCATTGTTCATTACAGCACTATTTACAATAGCTAGAACATGGAAGCAACCTAGATGTTCATTGACAGATGAATGGATAAAGAAGTTGTGGTACATATACACGATGGAATATTACTTAGCCATAAAAAGAAATGCATTTGAATCAGTTCTAATGAGGTGGACAAACCTCGAACCTATTATATAAAGTAGGTCAGAAAGAAAGATAAATACTGTATTCTAACGCATATATACGGAATCTAGAAAAATGGTACTGAAGAATTTATTTACAGGGCAGCAATGAAGAAACAGACATAGAGAATATACTTATGGACATGGGGAGAGGGGAGGAGAGGGTGAGATGTATGGAAAGAGTAACATAGAAACTTACATTACTATATGTAAAATAGATAGCCAACTGGAATTTTCTGTATGGCTCAGGAAACTCAAACAGGGGCTCTGTATCAACCTAGAGGGGTGGGATGGGGAGAGAGTTGGGAGGGAGGTTCAAAAGGGAGGGGATATATGTATACCTATGGCTGATTCACATTGAGGTTTCACAGAAAACAACAGAATTCTGTAAAGCAACTACCATTCAATTAAAAAAATCAGTAATTTTTTTTTTAAAAAAGCAGTTATTAGAGGGAAATTCATATGAGGGAAGCAATATGACCTTCCTCACAAAACAAGAAAAATCTCAAATAAACAACCTAACCTACCACTTAGAAGAATTAGAAAAAGAAGAAGAAACAATATCTAAAGTCAGCAAAAAGAAGAAAGCAATAGAGATCAGAAAGGAAATAGAGATTTTTTTTAAAATAAAAAGAAAACAAAACAAAACAAAATCTGGTTCTTTGAATGGATAAACAAGATTGACAAACCTGCGGCCAGGCTCACCAAGAAGAGAGAACACTAATAAATAAAATAAGAAATGAAAAAAAGAAACATAACAACTGATACCTCACCATAAGGGAATAATCATATGAAAACAAATTTGACAACCAAAAAGAAATGGACAAGTTTCTTGTCCTAGAAACCTGTATGTTTACTGAAAACAAACAGCCACCAACATTGAACCACAAAGAAATAGATTTTTTAAAAAGAGAAGAAGAAATATGTAATTCGAACAATTTGAAGAGATGGATCACTAGAACTGAGATAGATTTTGCAATTTAAAGGGGGCTTTCCTTGTGGCTCAGCTGGTAAAGAATCTGCCTGCAATGCAGGAGACCTGGGTTTGATCCCTGGGTTGGGAAGATCCCCTGGAGAAGGAAAAGGCTACCCATTCCAGTATTCTGGCCTGGAGAATTCCATGGACTGTATAGTCCGTGGGGTCGCAAAGAGTCAGACAGGACTGAGTAACTTTCACTTTGCAATTTAAAAAGCCCCCACAAACAAGTCTATAGGACCAGATGGCTTTACAGGCGAATTCTACCAAACATACAAACAAGAACTTATAGTGACCCTTCTCAAACTCTTTGAAAAAGTTAAAGAGGAGGGAACACTCCCAAGGACATTTGATGAAGCCACCATCACTCTGCCACCAAAACCAGACAAAGACACCACCAAAAAAGAAAACTACAGGCCAATATCTCTGATGAGTACAGATTCAAAAATTCTCAACAGAATATTAGTACACCAAATCCAACAACATATAAGAAAGATCATACACCATGACCATCTGGGATTCATTCCAAGTTCAGAAGGATGGTTCAACACATGCAAATCAGTCAATTTTGTTTCTGATACATCACATAAACAAAAATCAAAAACCACATGATCATCTCAACAGATGCAGAAAAAGCATTTGAAAAAATTCAACATTCATTCATGATAAAAACTCTTACCAAAGTGGGTACAGAGGGGACATATCTCAAAATAGTACATGCTATTTATGACAAACCCACAGTTCACATAATACTCAATGGTGTAAAGTTGAAAGCCTTTCTGCTAAAATCTGGAACACGACAAGGACACCCACTTTCACCATTTCTCTTCAACATAGTATTGGAAGCCCTAGCCACAGCAATCAAACAAGAAAAAGAAACAAAAGGTAGCCAAGTTGTAAGAGAAGAGGTAAAATTGTCATTACATGCCAATGATATGATATTATATATAGACAATCCTAAAGACACCACACAAAAACTACAAGAACTGATAAATGAATTCAGCAAGGTAGAAGGATACAAGATTATCATATAGAAATTGGTTGCTTTCTGTACATCAATGATGAAATATCAGAAAGGGAATGAAAAAAACAATACCTTTTAAAATCACAACCCCCAAAATAAAATACTTAGGAATAAACCTCACCAAGGAAGTGAAAAACACATATGCTACAAACTATAAAACATTAATAAAGGAAACTGAAGATGATTTAAAGAAATGGAAAGATATCTCATGCTCTTGGACTGGAAGAATACTGTTAAAATGGCCATACTACCCAAAGCAATCTACAGACTCAATGCAATCCCTATCAAATTACTCATGACATTTTTCACAGAACTAGAACAAATAATCCTAAAAGTCATATGGAACCAAAAAGGACCCAGAATTGCCAAAGCAATCCTGAAGAAAAAGAACAAAGCAGGAGGCACAACCATCCCAAACTTCAGAAAATACTACAAAACTATAGTGGTCAAAACAATGTGGTTAAAACAATGTGGTTCAATGGGCCAATGGAACAGAATAGAGGGCCCACAAATAAATCCACACACTTACTGTCAGTAAATATTCAACAAAGGAAGCAAGACTATACAATGTGAAAAAGACAGTCTCTTCAGCAAGTGGTTTTGGGAAAACTGGATAGCTGCACGTAGATCAATGAAGTTAGAACATGCCCTCGCATTATACACAAAAATAAACTCAAAATGACTTAAAGACTCAAACATAAGACATGAGTCTCCTACAAGAGAACACAGACAAAACATTCTCTGACATAAATCATACCAATGTTTTCTTAGGTCAGTCTCCCAAGGCAATAGAAATAAAAACAAAAATAAAAAAACGGGACTTAAAGTTACAATCTTTTGCACAGCAAAGGAAACCACAAACAAAATGAAAAGGTAACCAACAGAATGGGAGAAAGTATTTGCAAACAACATGACTGATAAGGGCTTAATTTCCAAATTATACAAATAGCTCATAGAACTTAACAACAACAACAAACAAACAACCCAATTGAAAAATGGGCAGCAGATCTAAAGAGACATTTGTCCAAAGAAGAGATACAGATGGCCAATAGGCACAAGAAAAGATCCTCAACAATGCCAATTATTAGTGATCTGCAAATCAAAACTACAATGAAGTACCACCTCACACTGGTCAGAATGGCCATCATTAGAAAGTTTACAAATAACAAATGCTGAGATGGTGTGGCGAAAAGGGAACCCTCCTACACTGTTGGTGGGAATGTAACATTGGTACAGCAACTATGAAAAACAGTTGGGAGGTTCCTCAGAAAATTAAAAACAGAATTACCATATGATCCAGTAAGCCCACTTGTGGGCGTATAGCTAGAAAAAACTATAATTCAAAATGATCCATGCACCCCTATGTTCACACCACCACTATTCACAACAGCGAAGATCTAGAAACAACCTAAATGCCCATTGACAGATGAATGGATAAAAAAGATGTGATACATAAATACAATGGAATACTACTCAGCCATAAAAAATAACAAAGTGATGCCATTTACAGCAACCTGGATGCAATTAGAGATTATCATATTAAGAGAAATAAGTCAGAAAGAGAAAGACAAATACCATATAAGATCACTTATATGTAGAATCTAAAATACAACTGAACCTATCTATAAAATAGAAACAGAATCACAGACATAGAGAATAGACTGGTGGTTGCCAAGGTGAAGAAGGGTGGGAGAGGTTGGATTTGGAGTCTGAGATTGGTAAATGCAAACTGGTATATATACAATGATAAACAATAAGGTCCTACTGTATAGCATAGGGAACTATATTCAGTATCCTGTTATAAACCATAATGGAAAAGAATATGAAAAAAGAATGTATATATAATATAGATAGATATAGATATCTGTATAATTGAGTCCCTTTGTTGTACAGCAGTAATTAACATTGTAATTCAACCATACTTCAATTAAAAAATTAACAATATAATGAAAAAAAGTAAAAACAAAAGACCAACTCTCTGAAACTCTCATCCCTAAAAAACAGAACAAAACTCCAAATTCTTTCAAAATTTCACTTATTTTTTAATACTGCCCACTTACAATCATTCAATACACACCCATGTGTATATATGTGTACATATATACATAAACATATATATATATATATCCTTTACATTTTCTCCAGTGTAGGTCAAATTTAGACTAGTGATTCAGTTGCCAAAAGCATTTTAATCTATTATCATAAATCTTCAAATACCAAGATAAGAATTTAAAAAAACATTTTTAAGCAAGTAATTAGTGGAAGCTTTAAAAATATAGAAAACTAAGATCATGGCATACGGTCCCATCATTTCATGGCAAATAGATGGAGAAACAATGGAAACAGTGACAGACTTTATTTTTGGAGCTCCAAAATCACTGCAGATGGTGACTGTAGCCATGAAATTAAAAGATGCTTGCTCCTTGGAAGAAAAGCTCTGACCAACCGAGACAGCATATTAAAAAGCAGAGACGTTACTTTGTCAACAAAGGTCTGTCTAGTCAAAGCTATGGTTTCTCCAGCGGTCATATATGGATGTGAGAGTCGGACTATAAAGAAAGCCGAGCGCCAAAGAGCTGATGCTTTTGAACTGTGGTGTTGGGAGAAAACTCCTGAGAGTCCATTGGACTGCAAGGAGATCATACCAGTCAATCCTAAAGGAAATCAGTCCTGAATGTTCATTGGAAGGACTGATGTTGAGGCTGAAACTCCAACATTTTGGCCACCTGATGCGAAGAACTGACACACTGGAAAAGACAGAGGATGAGATGGTTGAATGGCATCACTGACTCGATGGACATGGGTTTGAGTAAGCTCTGGGAGTTGGTGATGGACAGGGAAGCCTGGCGTGCTGCAGTCCATGGGGTCGCAA
Organism: Okapia johnstoni; assembly: GCA_024291935.2. Lineage (NCBI taxonomy): Eukaryota > Metazoa > Chordata > Mammalia > Artiodactyla > Giraffidae > Okapia > Okapia johnstoni. The sequence goes on from CM044315.1 coordinate 61,685,680, forward strand.
AGAGTCGGACACGACTGAGTGACTGAACTGAACTGAAGGGAATCCATGCAAACATTGTAAGTTTTATTTTGAAGCTCCTGGATTATGTGAAGGCTTCCCTGGTGGCTCAGATGGTAAAGAGTCTGCCTGCAATGCGGGAGACCCGGGTTCAATCCCTGGGTCAGGAAGATCCCCTGGAGAAGGAAATGGCAACCCACTCCAGTATTCTTGCCTGGAAAATTCCATGGACGGAGGAGCCTGGTAGGCTACATCCAACCATCAAACCTGGATTATGTAGCTATATAAAATGACATAATATGAGCTTCCCTGGTGGCTCAGTGGGAAAGAATCTGCCTGCCAATACAGGAGACATGGGTTCAATTCCTGGTCCAGGAAGATCCCGCATGCTACATGGCAACTAAACCCATGTGCCACAACTATTGAGCCTGTGCTCCAGAGCCCAGGAACCACAATCACTGAAGTCCTGCACCCTACAGCCCAATCTCTGCAACAGAAGCCACTGCAATGAGAAGTCCATGCACTCCAACCAGAGAGTAGCTCCCTCTCATCACAACTAGAGAAAGCCTGTGCAGAGCAAGGAAGACCCAGCACAGCCAAAAATAAATAAATAAATAAAATTAGAATGACACAATAGCATAATGTAGTTCTATGGCTCAAGCTTAACTAAGTGACTAGAATGATTCAATAATGTAATTCTAATTGCAGTCTTTCTGATCTATTAATTTTCAGCAAATAAGGAAAACTACTTAGTCAAACAAATTACCTAAGTAAAGTTGATCTTTAGAAATAATGTTATCTAAACTGCTTTTGAAAACAGTTAAGTAGGCAGCTCTACAATTCATATAAAATATCTCCTCTTCAGTTAGCAGAAACTTCTTTGATCGAGGACTCTCTGAATGCGTTGATTTCTGACCCGAGAAAGCTGCATCACTTCCTGGACTGATGGCCATTCTATTAAAAAATAATTTAAAATTTTGTTTTAATTACTGTTAGTCCTAAAACGAAAATGTCACTTTGCTTTTCAAATGGTGGGGAGCAGGGGGGAGAATCAAGACACGAAGGTTTTTATATGTGGAAAAATGATTTACATATAATATGCCTATGGTTATATTATCATGTTAAACTAGAATAAGTTTATGGAAGTTGATTTCTAAATATATTATATACATATATATAATATATATATGAGAACCCAAAGAACAAGGCTAAAACAAAGATGTAACATAAATACAAGGGAAGACTCATAGGGCAAAGGAAAAGCACACATTTATTCTCTCAAAATTAGAGGACAGTAAGTTGAGACTCTTCATAGGATTGTCATGAGGATTAATTAAACTAACACATTTGAAGCATATAGAACAGTGCCAGGCACATAATAAATGCTAAATAAACTATAGAGTGAAACTCCACCATAATGATAATTTGAATATAATGTGATTGGCAGTTGGCATTCATCTCCATAGGAGAATCAACCATGTCATTTCAATACTGCAGCCCCACATTTAAAATGACTGAATTTTAAAAATCCCATGTATAGCATTATCCTGCAGTTTTACTGTATTCTATTACCATCAATAATAATGTTAACAATAACAATAATTTGGGGGTTTATACAGCACCTCTGCTCATAAGAGTTTAAAGAACTGTCATACATCTTGATATACACCTATTACAGTGGTCAGGTACTTTCTGCACCTTCTACAGATAAGAAAATTGAGAGACAGAGACTTCATCCAGCTAAGAGTAAGTAGCAAAAGCATGTAAATTTCACTAACAGTTTCTTCTTTTTTTTTAATGTGAAAAAAGGTTTCTTGTACAACAGTTACTACAAGGCACTAAATTGTGCTGGTGGTCTAACAGCTTCCAACATTATTTCACCCAGCTTTGACTTCTAAAAATACATTTCAACCTAATAAATTGAATATTTCTAGTTCAACAATAAGATGACACAGGTAGGGTCCCCTTCAGGACTCATTGGATTCTTACTCAGGAGGCCTAAGTCATTAACACCTTCTTGAATTATATAGGTCTTTTACACTTGGGAAAGAAAGATAATAATCGCTTATCACGGATGAAGTACCCTATTTATAATACACAGACTGCCTGCCTGACACTTTCATCTTGCACCAGATTTAGAAGGACCCCACAGGGATGTGGTGTCACAGTCTGGTTACTGCAAACTGATATCACTATAATTAAGCATAACAGTTTTTAAACACATATGCGTGCACGCATATCTTCACCAATGTGAAAGAAATCTGTTCCAATAAGGAAACGAGAATGAACGTTCATTTTGAAGCCAGCAACTGAGAAATTTAACGTTTTGTGTTTTTTTTTTTTTTTAGATTGTCCTCAACTGCTCTTTCCAAATAAACTGACGCCCTCAAATGGAAATCCCACGGCAAAAATGTTCCAGAATTCTTTTTTTTTTTTTTCCCCTCTCTGTAACATGAGACTAAACTGAAGCATAAGTAAATATACAATTGAGCCCCTCAGGCTTGGAAACCTCCTGCATTTAAAACTCCAGCCCGAGACCAAGACAGGGGCCTAGAGAGTACATTGCAGCAAACGCTCCATAAATAACCAGCCAAACAATAGCAAGAAAAACTGTTAACAAGCGCCTAAGGCTTCTAGAGGGCCAAGTGAAAACAGACAGTCATCCAGTCACCGTCCCTACACTGTAAAATACGTTCAGGGCTGGTCTCGGGCAACATCTCTCTATTTTTTGTATTACTCTGGGAATAAAATCGCATTTATATATTTTAAGTCCAGACATGGAGCAAGCGTACGTATGACAAAGAAGTAAAAGATGCAGGTGGAGAAAAGGAAGCCGAACAGTGAGGGACAGAGCGGGCAAAGAGAGAGACAGCGAGTTGCTTGCTACCTAACTGCAGGTCACAAACGAGGGAGCGTAGCCAGTTCTCCTCAAAGCCTCCGCAGTCCTCTCACTGCAGCAGAACAGTCCTCGGCCTTCTTTTAATTACCATGGAAACTGCACCTCTCCGCCACCGGAAACAAGATGCGGAGCACCTCCCTAAATGGTCCAGCTAGAAATCGGCGGTTACTTATTCCAGAGTGAACAGAGATGGCTCTGTCTCTCTTTTTTCGGGGGGCCTTCTTGTCAGAATCCTGAGAGAGAGTCCTGCGTTGCCCTGGAAGGGGTTGGGTGCTGTCTATGTGTTGACTCTCCTCCCCTCTTACTGATATACATTGGGATCCCTTGTCGCTGGGGGGGTGTTTCCGGCGGGCCGCTTTGAGTGTAGCACAGCGTCTAGGTTCGCCCGCGCTTTTCAGGCTTCAGTGTTTCGCTCGGAAGGTTCTCTGTTTCCGGAAGGAGTTGCTTAGTGATTTTATCCGGCGACGGAGGTGCGTTCCTGAAAGTCGAAATGCCGTTAAGTATCTCTTCCTTCGGGTATTGCTGTGTTTGGGTACCTCTGTGAGCAAGACGGGTAGATATTTTGTGGCCCAGTAACCTTTTCCGTTGTCCTTTTCAGAGTGTAAATTTGCCTCTTTCCGCGACAGTTCCTGGTGCTTGGTTCCCCAACCCAACTCTGCTTCTCTTCCTTCCAGTTTTACGTATCTAGTAGTATTTATTCACTTTAATTCTGAGTCTGCAAGGCTTTTGACAGATTTTATAGGCTGTGGGCTATATTTAGTGATGTATTGCTTGAAATAATTTCAAATATGTTTAACATACCTAGAATAGGACAGAGTACATTGCAAAACGCCGTATAATTTGATAAAGCTCTTAATGTCTAGATTAGTGTGGTTAAGTTCCTGTAAACTTGTAGCAGAGCTCATGAACCGGGTCCCAAGAGAACTAAATTCCAGCTTTCAAAAGAGAACGCGTAGCCAGTTCTGAAAAGAGCTGACCAACGTTGAGCGAATCACTTAACTTCAGGCTTTAGTTTTCTTGCTTATTATTGCCCTCTAGAGACTCCCCTCCCCCCCCCCCCAAAGCTCAGTAAAGACCTTTTTCTTTGGGGTAGGAGTGGAGATAATATATCAGTTCAGTTCAATTCATTTCAGTCGCTCAGTCGTGTCCGACTCTTTGCGACCCCATGGACTGCAGCACGCCAGGCTTCCCTGTCCATCGCCAGCTCCCGGAGTTCACCCAAACTCATGTCCAAAGAGTCGGTGATGCCATCCAACCACCTCATCTTCTGTCGTCCCCTTCTCCTCCCGCCTTCAATCTTTCCCAGCATCAGGTCCTTTTCAGATAATTCAGTTCTTCGCATTAGGTGGCCAAAGTATTGGAGTTTAAGCCTCAACATCAGTCCTTCCAGTGAACACTCGGGACTGATCTCCTTTAGGATGGACTGGTTGGATCTCCTTGCAGTCCAAAGGACTTACAAAAGTCTTCTCCAACACCACAGTTCAAAAGCATCAATTCTTCGGTGCTATACAGAAAGCTAGAAATCTGCTTTCTAGCAGATTTCTTTATAGTCCAACTCTCACATCCATACATGACTGCTGGAAAAACCATAGCCTTGACTAGATGGACCTTTGTTGGCAAAGTAATGTCTCTGATTTTTAATATGCCGTCTAGGTTGGTCATAACTTTTCTTCCAATGAGTAAGCGTCTTTTAATTTCTTGGCTGCAGTCACCATCTGCAGTGATTTTTGGAGCCCCCCAAAATAAGGTCTGTCACTGTTTCCACTGTTTCCGCATCTATTTGCCATAAAGCGATGGGACTGGATGCCATGATTTTTGTTTTTCTGAATGTTGAGCTTTAAGCCATCTTTTTCACTCTTGTCTTTCACTTTCATCAAGAGGCTCTTTAGTTTTTCTTTACTTTCTGCCATAAGGGTGATGTCATCTGTATATCTGAGGTTATTGATATTTCTCCCAGCAGTCTTGATTCCAGCTTGTGCTTCATCCAGCCCAGCATTTCTCATGATGTATTCTGCATATAAGTTAAATAAGCAGGGTGTCAATATACAGCCTTGACATACTCCTTTCCCGATGTGGAACCCATCTGTTGTTCCATGTCCAGTTCTAACTGTTGCTTCCTGACCTGCATACAGGTTTCTTAAGAGGCAGGTCAGGTGGTCTGGTATTCCCATCTCTTTCAGAATTTTCCACAGTTTATTGTGATCCACACAGTCAAAGGCTTTGGCATAGTCAATAAAGCAGAAATAGATGTTTTTCTAGAACTCTCTTGCTTTTCTGATGATCCAGCGGATGTTGGCAGTTTGATCTCTGGTTCCTCTGCCTTTTCTAAAACCAGCTTGAACATCTGGAAGTTCATGGTTCACGCATTGTTGAAGCCTGGCTTGGAGAATTTTGAGCATTACTTCAGTAGCATGTGGGATGAGTGCAATTGTGTGGTAGTTTGCATATTCTTTGGCATTGGAATGAAAACTGACCTTTTCCAGTCCTGTGGCCACTGCTGAGTTTTCCAAATTTGCTGGAATATTGAGCGCAACACTTTCACAGCATCATCTCTTAGGATTTGAAATAGCTCAACTGGAATTGCATCACTTCCACTAGCTTTGTTCGTAGTGATGCTTCCTCAGGCCCACTTGACTTCACATTCCAGGATGTCTGGCTCTAGGTGAGTGATCACACCATCCTGATCATCTGGATTGTGAAGATCTTTTTGTACAGTTCTTCTCTGTATTCTTGCCACCTGTTCTTAATATCTTCTGCTTCTGTTCGGTCCATACCATTTCTGTCCTTTATTGTGCCCATATTTGCATGAAATGTTCCCTTGGTATCTCTGATTTTTTTGAAGAGATCTCTACTCTTTCCCATTCTATTGTTTTCCTCTATTTCTCTGAGGAAGGCTTTCTTATCTCTCCTTGCTATTCTTTGGAACTCTGCATTCAGATGGGTATAGCTTTCCTTTCTCCTTTGTTTTTCGCTTCTCTTATTTTCACAGCTTTTTGTAAGGCCTCCTCAGAAAGCCATTTTGCTTTTTTGCATTTCTTTTTCTTGGGGATGGTTTGGATCCCTGTCTCCTGTACAATGTCACAAACCTCCATCCATAGTTCTTCAGGCACTATGTCCATCAGATCTAGTCCCTTAAATCTTTCCCACTTCCACGGTATAATTGTAAGGGATTTGATTTAGGTCATACCTGAATGGTCTAGTGGTTTTCCCTACTTTCTTCAATTTCAGTATGAATTTGGCAATAAGAAGTTCATGATCTGAGCCCCAGTCAGCTCCCGGTCTTGTTTTTGCTGACTTTATACAGGATCTCCATGTTTGGATGCAAAGAATATAATCAGTCTGATTTCGGTATTGACCATCTGGTGATATCCATGTGTAGAGTCTTCTCTTGTGTTGTTGGAAGAGGGTGTTTGCTATGATCAGTTCGTAGATAATATATAACACATGAAGTTCTCTGGCTGCCTCTTGTCCCCAGGCTGATTTAGGTACCCTCATCCTGTGCACTTCTAGAGTAACTTATCTCTTATTTTCAGTTCAGTTCATTCGCTCAGTCGTGTCCAACTCTTTCTGACCCCATGGACTATAGCACGCCAGGCTTCCCTGCCCATTACCAGTTCCCAGAGCTTGTTCAGATTCATGTCCATTGAGTTGGTGATGCCATCCAACCATTTCATCCTCTGTTCTCCTCTTCTCCTCCTGCCTTCAATCTTTCCCAGCATCAGGGTCTTTTCCAGTGAGTCTGTTCTTCAGGTCAGGTGGCCAAAGTGTTGGAGCTTCAGCTTCAGCATCAGTCCTTCCAGTCAATATTCAGGACTGATTTCCTTTAGGATTGACTGGTTTGATCTCCTTGCAGTCCAAGGGACTCTCAAGAGTCTTCTCCAACACCACAGTTCAAAAGCATCAGCTCTTCAGCACTCAGCTTTCTTTATAGTCCAACTCTCACATCCATATTTGACTATTGGAAAAACCATAGCTTTGACTAGATGGACCTTTGTGGGTAAAGAAATGTCTCTGCTTTTTAATATGCTCTCTAGGTTTGTTAGGGCTTCCCTCATAGCACAGTTGGTAAAGAATCTGCCTGCGATGCAGAAGACCCCTTTTCGACTCCTGGGTCACGATGATCTGCTGGAGAAGTGATAAGCCTCTCACTCTAGTATTCTTGGGCTCCAATTATGGCTCAGCTGGTAGAGAATCCACCTGCAATGCCCAAGACCTGGGTTCGATCCCTCGGTTGGGAAGATCCCCTGGAAAAGGGAAAGGCTACCCACTCTAGTATTCTGGCCTGGAAAATTCAATGGGCTATGCAATCCATGGAGTCGCAAAAAGTTGGACAAAACTGAGCGACTTTCATTTCACTTCACTTCCCTTCAGGTTTTTCATAGCTTTTCGTCCAAGGAGCAAACATCTTTTAATTTCATGGCTGCAGTCACCATCTGCAGTGATTTTGGAGCCCAAGAAAATAAAGTCTGTCACTGTTTCCATTGTTTCCCCATCTATTTGCCAGTGCAAAGTAACACAAGGTGGGAGGAGGAACATCTGAAGCAAATAGGAATTGATGTGAAAGTGGAAAGATTTACAGAAATAATAACCTACATTTGTTGAATATGTAATTATGATTTGGATACTGTGATTAACTATCTACCTACATTTTTTCATTGAATCCTAAAAAAGACCTTGGGAGGTAGGTGCTGCTGTTATCTCTACTTTCTAGATAAGAGAGCTTAGCACCTAATAACGGAGAAGGCAATGGCAACCCACTCCAGTACTCTTGCCTGGAAAATCTCATGGACAGAGGAGCCTGGTAGGCTGCAGTCCATGGGGTCGCGAAGAGTCGGACACGACTGAGCGACTTCACTTTCACTTTTCACTTTCAAGCATTGGAGAAGGAAAGGGCAACCCACTCCAGTGTTCTTGCCTGGAGAATCTCGGGGACGGGAAAGCCTGGAGGGCTGCCGTCTGTGGGGTCGCACAAAGTTGGACACGACTGAAGCGACTTAGCAGCAGCAGCACCTAATAAGGTATACTACACACAGGTAGCAATAAATACATTTCACTTATACCTTTAGAAGTTATGGATTATTAAAGAGGTTTTCCTTTCCCCAGAATGAAGCAAAAAGACTCGCCTCCTTATTCTTGCACTAGAAAAAGAACCCAGTTAGCACTTCTACAAAACTATGAGGATAACATTGCAAATTCCCTGTCAAATAGGAAATCAGTGGAAACTGGTGTGTGTTTGCATAATAAGTAGTGATGCTTCCTGAGCTCTCCTCCTATTCTGCTGTAGATAGTAGGGAACCCCTAAAAACTGTTAAATGTGGACCTTTTGGACACCTGTTTTCATAACATATTAACAGGTACATGTTATCTTAGGAGAGTCTGCAGTAATTATATTCTGACAATAAATACATGACCTTAAAGTTGTATAACAGCTATATATATATGTATATGTAAAGTTCATATATAGCAGCTTCACTGACTTAATTTTGGCAAAGTGATTTAAGATGAAATTAATGGTTAAATAATCAAAAGTACTTCAGTAGAGAATCTCCATAAATGTTAGGAAATTTTTAGTTTTCAACATGGTTAAAGTGCAGGTTCACAAATAATGGTGCAAAAAGTTATCTTGGAAAGTTATATGTAAAAGTGATATGGTTTTTAAGTTATGTTGAGATGATAACTTTTTGATATGAACTTGGCATTTTTGACATGGGATTGTGTGATCTATCTCCTTTCTAATTTATTTGAACCTTGACATGGAAAAAATATAACAAGTAATTGTTGGAATATACATGGCCTAAATTAATGTAAAGTAAGTATAACAGTAATGTCCCATAACAATAGAGTGGATGGGTGAATCTTAAAAACATACCGGATGAAAGAGCCAATTTGTAGAAGATTACATATAGCATATTATCTTTATAAAGCTTCAAAGTGAAAGTGAAAGTCGCTCATTTGTGTCTGACTCTTTGCGACCACATGGACTATACAGTCCATGGACTTCTCAGGCCAGAATACTGGACTGGGTAGCCTGTCCCTTCTCCAGGGGATCTTCCCAACCCAGGGATCAAACCCAGGTCTCCCACATTGCAGGCGGATTCTTTACCAGCTGAGCCACAAGGGAAGCCCTTATAAAGCTTAAGGACAAGCAAAAAACTATAGTTGAGGATTCTGTATGTTTATGATAAGTTTATTTAGGGAAGAAAAACAGAGGAATGATAAATACAAAACTTAGTTTAATGGTAGCCTTTCTGGGGAAAGCAGACGGATTAGAGAAAGCACATATAGGTGTACCCATCCATATTGGTAGTGGTCTAGTTCTTAAGTTGTGTGGTGAGTTTATGGGTGTTTATTTTCACAGTATGCTTCATAAATAAATCATTCTATATGTATTCTTTAGTGTCAAATACTACTCAAAATGTTTTTTAAAAATTTAGGAACTAATTATCTTGAATTACAGTCTCAATAACTATAGTTTTCTCTGCCTTCTCTTTGGTCATATAAGGCAGATGCTATCTTGGAACTGGGAAAACAAATGCATTGGATAAATGCTGTTCCTGATTTCATCAGGCTAATCATCATCCCTTTCAACTTTGCTTCTCTCCTGTGTACATTATAAAATTAGTGGCATCATTATTTCTCCATCTATGTTGAAACCTTAATGATTTCTTTTTTTTTTGAATTTGAAGACTTTGAAATAAGACAAACCAGGGTTTGAGTCTTGATTCTGCTACTTTGCCGACTGTGACACTTAGATTGTTACTCATTGATCTCATGGATTAGTATACGTATTCAATAAATATTAATTGAATGATTAAGTTGCTACTTTAAAGAGATTTCATCTTGTATAGACAAATTTCAAACCATCTTTATGTTTGCATAATACTAAAAGTCAAATTATTATTTGCATAATACTAAAAGTCATTTCATCTTTGGGACAGATGAAAATGGGAAATACTTCCTCTGTCCCAAAGGAAAGATCTTTGGAGTACACATTAGATATGTTAAGATTGAAATAGCAATGGCCCCTGAGTGGCTCACAAACAGTCTGGCAGTCAGAAGCACTGTACAAGGAGAAGCACACTCTGATAATGAACATGCCCACGGGGCTCCCTTGGACTTGAGGCATCCAATTCTAATTTCCCCTTACAGGAGAACCAGAGAAGGAGATGGCGACCTACTCCAGTATTCTTGCCTGGTGAATTTCATGGACCAAGGAGCCTGACGGGCTACAGTCCATGGGATCACAAAGAGTCAGACATGACTGAGCAACTAACATTTACTTATACTTTAAAGTCAAGCCTAGTTTTGTGATAGCTCTTTCTATAAATAATCAAATCCCCTTTTAAGTGCTTCCCCTGCCCCATTATATCTTTTCCTTTTTAAAGATTCCTAGTATTACTTGCTTAGTCTTTCTAATTAGTGTGGATTATTATACTAATTCAGACAAGGACATTCCATCTGTTCCTGTGAGAGTTAATTTTATTCTGTTCCAAACTGTAGACTGAGTTAAGGTTATAGTTGGAATACTTTTAGTATTGGAGGAAACTATTTTAAACAGTATTTATGTGGGGTCCATTCTGATGACATATTCATGAAAATTGATGAGTTTCTCTGAGAGAAGGTTAAAATATGCTTTATATTCCTTGATAAAAAAGATTGAGTCCAGGAAGCCCCACATGTCCCAAATCTGTGTGTGCTCAAGTCCCTTATATAAAATGGTTTAGTAAAGTGGAAACAGTTGACCCTCTGTATCCAAGGGTTTTCTATCCACAGATTCAACCAACCGTGAATGAAAATCTTGACCATAGATGTGAACCCCATTAATATGGAGGGTTGACTGTATATTTATTGAAAAAAATCTGAGTATAAATAGACTAGTACAGTTCAAACCCATATTATTCAAGGGTCAACTGTATATGTTTTTTGCTTGTAACTTCTTGAATAGATGCAAGTGTTTAAAGCAAGAATTATAATACTTATTGTGAGTTTTATAACATTTATATGTTTAACAGTATAGCACAAAGGACAGATTGAATAACCAGTAGCATTGTAAGATTCTTACATTTTTGTAAAGTTATACTGTATTAACTCTAAATGAACTGTGATGTGTTAAAAAGGTATATTATAGTTCCCAGAGTAACTAATAAAAAATACAGAGAAAGATAATACATAACTAAAAAAATACAAAAAAAAAAACCCAGTAGAAGAATTGAAGTGGTATACTAAAAATATCTAATCTAAAGAAGGCAGCAAAGGAAGATCAGAGGGAAAAAACAAAAGAGACAGACAGAAAACAGGTAGCAAAATGTAGACCCACTGTATAATAATTCCATTAAGTCTAAGTGCAGTAAAGACACCAATGAAAAGATTGAGAATATCAGACTAGATTTAAAGATATATATATATGTATATCCCAACTCATTTAATCCTAGTAACACAGATAACACCCTAATCAGAAACCAAAATACAAAAAAAGAATTATAAGAAAATTGCTGGCTGATGTATTCTTTTTCATGAACGTAGAATCAACTCAAAATTTAAGACTTGAAGGTAATACTTAGGACCATAAAACTGTTGAAGAAAACATAGGCCATAAACTCCATAACGTTGGTCTTGCCAAAGATCTTTTGGATCTAACACTGAAAGCAAAGGCATTAACAGCAAAAATAAGTGGGACAACATCAAAATAAAAAGTTTCTGCACAGAAAAATCTTCTTCGTCAACAAAATGAAAAGGCAGTCTGCAGAATGGGAGAAAGTATTTGCAAATTATGTATCTGATAACAGATTAATATACAAAATATACAAAGAACTCCTACAACTCAAAAGCAAAAAAAGGAAATGAAAACCAATCAGATTAAAAAATGGGCAGAGGATCTGACGAAACATTTTTTCTGGAGAAGACATACAGATGGCCAACAGGTACATGAAAAGGTGTTCAGCATCACTAACAAAATGCAAATCAAAACCACAATGAGATATCACCTCACACCTGCTAGAATGGCTCTTATCAAAAAGATAAGAGATAACAAAAGCTGGTGAGAATGTCGAGAAAGGGGAACCTGGGCACTGCTAGTGGGAATCTAAATTGGTGCAGCCACTATGGAAAGCAATAAGGAGTTTCCTCAAAATATAGAACTCCTATGTATCCATCAACTCCATTTCTGAGTGTTTATCTGAAGGAAATAAAAACACTAACTCAGAAAGATACATGTACCCCCATGTTCATTACAGCATTATTTACAATAGCCAAGTATGCACCAGTGGTTGAATGGATAAAGAAAATCTGGTGTGTGTGTATGTGTGTGTGCATTATATGTGTGTGTGTGTGTGTGTATATATATTATACAACCATAACAAGAAAATCCTGCCACTTGCAATATGGATGGCATCTTGAGGCCTTATGCTAAATGAAATGTCAGAAAGATAAAGGTTAATACCATATAATCTCACCTATATTTGGAATCTTTAAAAAGAACGAACTCATGGAAAAAGGTAAGACTTGTGTTTACTAGAGATGGGGGATGGGGAGGAAAGAATTGAAGGAAAGTGGTCAAAAAGTACAGACTTCTAGTTATGAAATAAATTAACTGCTAGGAATGTAATGTACAGTGTGGTACTATAGTTAATAATACTATATTGTATGTTTGAAAGTTGCTAAGAGAGTAGTCAAGTGGGCCTTAGAATGCAAAGTCAATTGGGCCTTAGGAAACATCACTACAAACCAAGCTAGTGGAGATAATGGAATTTTCAGTTGAGCTGTTTCAAATCCTAAAAGATGATGCTGTTAAAGTGCTGCACTCAATATGCCAGCAAATTTGGAAAACTCAGCAGTGGTCACAGGACTGGAAAAGATCAGTTTTCATTCCAATCCCAAAGAAAGGCGATATCAAAGAATGTTCAAACTACCACACAATTGCACTTATCTCACATGCTAGCAAAGTAATGCTCAAAATTCTCCAGGCCAAGCTTCAGCAGTACGTGAACCGGAACTTCCAGATGTTCAAGCTGAATTTAGTAAAGGCAGAGGAGCTGGAGATCTAATTGCAAGCATCTATTGGATCATCGAAAAAGCGGGAGAGTTCCAGAAAAACATCTGCTTTATTGACTATGCCAAAGCCTTTGACTGTGTGGACCAAAACAGACTGTGGAAAATTCTTCAAGGGATAGGAATACCAGACCACCTTACTGCCTTCTGAGAAATCTGTATGCAGGTCAAGAAGCAACAGTTAGAAACAGATATGGAACAACATACTGGTTCCAGATTGGGAAAGGAGTATGTCAAGGCTGCATATTGTCACCCTGCTTATTTAAATTATATGCAGAATACATCATGCAAAATGCCAGGCTGGAGGAAGCACAAGCTGGAATCAAGATTGCCGGGAGAAATATCAATAACCTCAGATATACAGATGACACCATCCTTACGGCAGAAAGTGAAGAACTAAAGAGCCTCTTGATGAAAGTGAAAGAGGAGAGTGGAAAAGTTGGCTTACAGCTCAACGTTCAGAAAACTAAGATCATGGCATCTGGTCCCATTGCTTCATGGCAAATAGATGGGGAAACAGTGGAAACAGTGACAGACTTTATTTTTGGGGGCTCCAAAATCACTACAGATGGTGATTGCAGCCATGAAATTAAAAGACGCTTGCTCCTTGGAAGGAAAGTTATGATCAACCTAGACAGCATATTAAAAAGCAGAGACATTAATTTGTTAACAAAGGTCTATCTAGTCAAGGCTATGGTTTTTTCAGTAGTCATGTATGAATGTGAGAGTTGGACTATAAAGAAAGCTGAGCGTCGAAGAGTTGATGCTTTTGAACTGTGGTGTTGGAGAAGACTCCTGAGAGTCCCTTGGACTGCAAGGAGATCCAACCAGTCTATCCTAAAGGAGATAGGTCCTGGGTGTTCATTGGAAGGACTGATGTTGAGGCTGAAACTCCAATATTTTGGCCACCTGATGCGAAGAGCTGACTGATTTGAAAAGACCCTGATGGAAAAGATTGAAGGCCGGAGGAAAAGGGGATAACAGAGGATGAGATGGTTGGATGGCATCACTGAATCAATGGACATGAGCTTGAGTAAACTCCGTGAGTTGGTGATGGACAGGGAGGCCTGGCGTGCTGAAATCCATGGGGTTGCAAAGAGTCAGACACGACTGAGCGACTGAACTGAACTGAACTGAACTGAAGCTTCGGTGGTTGGTGATGGACAGGGAAGCCTGGCGTTCTGCAGTCCATGGAGTCGCCAAGTTGGACATGACTGAGCGACTTAACTGAAATGAGGAGAGTAGCCCTCAAAGTTCTCATCACAAGAAAAAAAATTATAAATGTGTGTGGTGATGGGTTTTAACTAGACTTACTATGATGATCATTTCACAGTATATACATCCATTGAATCATTTCATTGTATATCTGAAATTAATGTATTTCAATTGTTGAATTATTGTTCAATTATTGAAATTAATTGTATGTCAAAGAAATTTCCTGACTTTGATGATTGTATTGTGATTATGTAAGAGAATATTCTTTTTCTTAGAAAAACACACAGAAATATTTTTGGATAAAGGTATACAGGGTCTCTAACATTTCCAGTAGATCATAAAAAAGATTTTGCATTATATATGTATGTGTTTGTGTTTGTTTATATAGAGAATGGTAAAGCAAGTGGGACAAAATGTAATAAATATGAAAGTCTGGGTAAAGGATAACAAAAGCTGTTATTCCTAGAATTTTTTTTTTTTTGAGTGCTGAGGTCTATAACATTAGATTATATGGACTTGATTGGATTAGATGATTCCCTTCTTGTCTGCCTGCGATGCGGGAGACTCAGGTTCGATCCCTGTGTTGGAAAGATCCCCTAGAGAAGGAAATGGCGGCCCACTCCAATATTCTGCCTGGAAAATCCCATGGACAGAGGAGCCTGGCAGGCTACAGTCCATTGTGTCTCAAAGAGTCGGACATGACTAGCGACTTTCAGTTTCATAGTTGTTTTACAATATTGTGTTGGTTTCTGTTGTACAACAAAGTAAATCAGCTTTGTGTATACATATACATATATTGCCTCCCTCTTGGGCTTCCCACTCACCCCTACTCCGTCCCACCCACCTGGGTTCACTGTAGAGCATCAAGCTGAGCTCCCTGTGCTGTACTGCAGGTTCCTGGTACAGATGAACCTAGAATGTTTTTAACTTTAAAATGTATAAAAATTAAGTTACCCCTCAAACAAGACCAATATTGTTGTATGCAAAAACAGACCTTAAAAAGTGAAAGTTTTGAGGCAGGGGTTTTTATAGGGAGAAGGCAATGGCAACCCACTCCAGTCCTCTTGCTTGGAAAATCCCATGGACGGAGGGGCCTGGTAGGCTGCAGTCCATAGGGTCTCGAAGAGTCGAACATGACTGAGCGACTTCACTTTCACTTTCAAACTGCTCATCAAATTGTTTTTTAACTTGCTCTGTAACAACAGAAGCCAGTGCAATGAGAAGCCCTCTTGCCACTACTAGAGAAAGTCCATGAGCATCAATGAAGACCCATTGTAGCCATAAACAAATAAATAGAAATAAACATTTAAAAATGCTAATGGATGGGTTAAACAGTAAATTAGACACGATTAAAGAAAGAATTGTAAACTAGAAGATTGACCTGAAGAAGTTGCCCAAAAAGTAACATAGAGATCAATGATAAGAAATAGATGTTTAGAGATACGGAAAATGGAATAAAAAATCTAAGGTTTCTTCTAGAGGGAGTCCTAGAAAGGTAGAATCAAGGAGAATCAGTATTTGGAGAGATTAGGGCTTAGATTTTTCCAGAACTGATAAGGTACAAATCCACATAAGAGACTGCCTTAGATACAAATCCACATGGTTGTGTGCCTAGTCGCTCAATCATGTATGACTCTTTGTGACCCTTTGGACTATAGCCCTCCAGGCTCCTCTGTCCATGGGATTTTTCAGGCAAGAATACTGGAGCGGGTTGCCATTTTTCTTCTTCAGAAGATTTTTCCAACCCAGGGATCAAACTCGCGTCTCCTGTGTCTCCTCCATTGCGGGCGAATTCTTTTCCCTATGAGCTATTCAAGGAAGCCCAATTTATCAGTCTTTTGACAAAGAAGCTTTTGACACCGTAAACGTGTTGCCCAATAACTGATTACAGTTTGGGCCAGTTTTATCCTGAAGAATAGCAAGGTTAGTCATTTATTTAGTTACTTTCACATGGTAACCATATTTCTATGTGCGTTGCAGTGATAGTCCCACTTACCCATACTGTAATAGTGAATTATTATATGACCTCTGTGAATGTTGAACACAAAAGAGCATAAACTTGAATGAAAGGGAGAATGCAAAAAAGAGATAGGAGATTCTTATTCCTTCTTTGCTCATTCCCATACATAGAATGAAAAATATATCATTTTAGATTTCTTAATTTATATCTTAAGAGTCACATGGGATATGAATTTGGCCATTGTCTTTAATCAAAGGATTTCTAAGAGTCTTCATAAGCATATTCCATAATCCCTTAAACACTCTTCATGTAGTTGTAGCTGGCAATAATATCTCCATTATACAGAGGAGTAAATGGAAGCACTGTATACCAAATGATATTTTTATATCCATTCAGAAATGTCTTCCTGGTTTACAGGCCAGTATTATCAACTTTATGAAGCTTAGTGAGATTATGTGATTTGCCCAACCTTAGAAGAAGAATTTGGCATAACATCAAGGCTCCCTGAGTCTTATCTGCCTTACTAATTTTATCTCCTCCCCACACATACACACACTTACCCTTAGCTCTGCTACTTAAATCATATTTAATCCAATGTTTTAAAATTCCTTAAAGGGATGATGGATTACAGTTAGTCACGATTGTGGTTACTTATGAGGGAGAAAAAAAGGCTGAACAAGGTGGGACAAAAGAAAGGTTTGGGGGGATAGATGACACACATCTCCCATCCAAGTTCTAACCAGGTTGGACCCTGATTAGCTTCTGAGGTCAGATGAGATTGGGCGCATTCAGGGTGGTATGGCCATAGACAGATGACAAACTTCTATTTGTGCATCCTGGGTGATGGTTACTAGTGTGATTGCCTTATAATAATCCATTAAGCAGTATATTTGTTTAATGTTAAAAAAGAGAAAGTCCTGTAAGGGAACCTTAAGTCATATAGCTTCATGAATCTATCATTCATGATAGATAAAAGTATCATTCCTGGTTCTTAATTAAAAATCAAATGATAGTTTATTTTTTTCTAGAACAACTTTTTAAAAAAATATTGTAACTGCTATTAGTAATCAGTTCGGTTCAGTTCAGTTGAGTAATTCTTTAGTTCTTCTTCACTTTCTGCCGTAAGGGTGGTGTCATCTGTGTATCTGAGGTTATTGATATATCTCCCGGCAATCTTGATTCCAGCTTGTGCTTCCTCCAGCCTAGCGTTTCTCATGATGTACTCTGCATATAATTTAAATAAGCAGGGTGACAACATACAGCCTTGATGTACTCCTTTTCCTATTTGGAACCAGTCTGTTGTTCCATGTTCAGTTCTAACTGTTGCTTCCTGACCTGCATACAGGTTTCTCAAGAGGCAGGTCAGGTGATCTGGTATTCCCATCTCTTTCAGAATTTCCCACAGTTTATTGTGATCCACACAGTCAAAGGCTTTGGCATAGTCAATAAAGCAGAAATAGATGTTTTTCTAGAACTCTCTTGCTTTTCCGATGAACCACCAGATGTTGGCAGTTTGATCTCTGGTTCCTCTGCCTTTTCTAAAACCAGCTTGAACATCTGGAAGTTCACGGTTCACGTATTGTTGAAGCCTGGCTTGGTGAATTTTGAGCATTACTTCACTAGTGTATGAGATGAGTGCAATTGTGGGTTAGTTTGAGCATTGTTTGGCATTGCCTTTCTTTGGGATTGGAATGAAAACTGACGTTTTCCAGTCCTGTGGCCACTGCTGAGTTTTCCACATTTGCTGGCATATTGAGTGCAGCACTTTCACAGCATCATCTTTTAGAATTTGAAATAGCTCAACTGGAATTCCATCACCTCCACTAACTTTATTTGTAGTGATGCTTCCTAAGGCCCACTTGACTTCACATTCCAGGATGTCTGGCTCTAGGTGAGGGATCACACCATCGTGATTATCTGGGTCTTGAAGATCTTTTTTGTATACTAAAACTCATGCACTTGTTCCCTTCTGATGAATTGTTATTCATTTGCCAAATCATGTCTGATTCTTTGCAACCTCATGGACTGTAGCCCACCAGGCTCCTGTGTTCATAAATTTTCTATGCAAGAATACTGGAGTGAATTACTATTTCCTTCTCCATGGGCTCTTCCTGAATTAGGGATCCAATCCATGTCTCCTGCATTGGAAGGCGGATTCTTTACTACTGAGCTACCAGGGAAGCCCTCTGATGAATTAGAGAATCCTAATCAGGATATTACCATGTGGTAAGCTAAATAAAATAGGGGAAGCTGGTCGTAAAGAGTAATATGGCTAATTCTACACAGTTACTCTCTTTACCTGTTGATATAAAACTATATATCTTTATCTTTCTTAAATTCTCAGCAGCAGTAATGCTGGTAGCAAACAGAATTTTGATCCCAGTGAATCTAAACTTAGTACACCTAAAGCTGGACTTATATTTAAATTGTGGGCATAGGTGTAGATTTGTGTTAAGGTAGAAATGAAAAAAAAAACAGTAGAAATTAAGGAGTTACCCATAAGAGGGATGTAATTAGGAAATAATAGGTGAGATGTAATTAGTATATAGTGAGGCTTCCCTGGAGACTCAGTGGTAAAGAATCTGCCTTCTAGTGCAGGAGACACATATTCGATTCCTGGGTCAAGAATATACTTGAGAAGGAAATGTCAACCCACTCCAGTATTTTTGCCTGGGAAGTCCTATGGACAGAGGATCCTGGCAGGCTACAGTTCATGGACTCATGAAAGAGTCTGACATGACTTAGTTAAAGTGTAGTTCTGTGGCATTTAAGTACAGGTAACCCTTGAGTAATTTGGGGATTAAGGACACCAGTTATAGTCCACTTACAGCTTTACAGTCAGCATTGAGTATCCCTTGTTCCACATGCATGGATTCAACCAACTGGTTTGTGTAGTACTACAGTATGTATTTGTTGGAAAAATAAAAGTCAAGTATAGGTGGATCCTCACAGTTCAAATTCATGTTGCTCAAGGATCAACTGTACATTCACGTTGTTGTACAGCTGTCACTATCATTCATTTCCAAAGCTTTTTTTTATCTTGCAGAACTGAAATTTTCTGTCTGTTGAATAGTAACTCCCTATTCACCTCTCCTCCCAGCTCCTGGTGACTATCTATTTTCTAGCTTTATGAATTTGATGGCTTTAAGCACCTCACTTGAATGGAATTACATAGTATTTGTCCCTTTTTGATTGGCTTATTTCACTTGCATAATGTCTTCAAGGTTCATCCATGTTGTAGCATGTGGAATTTCATTCCCTTTAAGGCTGAATAATATTCCCGTGTGTGTGTGTGTGTGTGTGTGTGTGTGTGTGTGAGATTGTGTATATACACACAGAGATATATATATGCCAAATTTATTTTACTTATTCCTCTGTCCACAGACACTTGTACTGCTTTCACCTTTTGGCTATTGTCAGTAATGCTGTTATGAACATGAATGTATAGATGTGTTCCTACTTTCAGTTCTTTTGGGTATATGTTCAGAATTGGGATTGCTGGATTATATGTTAATTCTATGTTTAATGTTTTGAGGAACTGCCAAACTATTTCCATAGCAGCTGTACTATTTTATAGTCCTATCAGCATAAGAGTTCTAGTTCTGCATCCTGGCAAACCCCTATTTTCTGGGGTTTTTTTTAGGGGGTGGAGTGGGGTTGATGGTAGTCATCCTAATGGTTGTGAAGTGTTATCTTGTGGTTCTGATTTGCATTTCCCTAATATTATTGATGTTGAGCATCATTTCTTGTGTTTTCCAGCCACTTATATACATATTTTTTGGAGAAATGTCTGTTTGAGTTCTTTGCCTGTTTTGATGTGCCCCTTTTTTAAAACCAGTGAAAGGGAGAGTCGCTCTGTCGTGTCCGACTCTTTGCGACCCCATGGACTGTCTAGGCCAGAATACTGGAGTGGGTAGCCTTTCTCTTCTCTAGGAGATCTTCCCAACCCAGGAATCAAACTGGGGTCTCCTGCATTGCAGGCAGATTCTTTACCAACTGAGCTATCAGGGAAGCCCTAATAAAACCAGGTTTGATTCCTGGGTCCAGAAGATCCAGTGGAGAAGGGATAGGCTACCCGCTCCAGTATTCTTTGGCTTCCCTTGTGGCTCAGCTGGTGAAGAATCCACCTGCAACGCAGGAGACCTGGATTCAATCCCTGGCTTGGGAAGATCCCCTTGGAGAAGGGAAAGGCTTCCCACTCCAGTATTCTGTCTGGCCTGGAGAATTCCATGGACTGTATAGTCCATGGGGTCACAAAGAGTCGGACACGACTGAGCAACTTTCATTTTTTTTAAAACCAAGGTAGTAACCACAAGAGATGCTTATTTATTACTTTATAGAACTACCAGAGATAGATCACTTTTACTTGCTAATTACTACAGGTAGCAGATGAGTTAATAATTTCGGAAAATATTTGTGTATATAAACATATAATCAAGTTTTGCCTGTCCTTTGTGCATTTCATCCCTCTCTTTCTCTCTATTTCTGTTAACACAATCCTAATCCATTTAACATCATCTCATGTTTGTGCTACTGTTGATTTTTTCAAAAAGGTAAAAGCATTTAGTGGGTACTTAGTTTGATAATTTATATCTTGACACTGGGCCCAGTTCTAACAGAATGGTAAAAATAGATGGTCATAAATTCCTCCAGTAGTTTTCTTCTTTACCTCTTCTTTAGCACCTCCCCCTCAATTCAACAAGGATTTATTGGGATGTGAAGTCTGAGTTTCCCTAAGATTGTGTGATATTGGGTAAATCACACCAAGTCTTCCCTGTTGGATGAACCAAGTAATCTCTTAGGTCCCTCCCAATTGTGTCTGGTAAATGTCTTTATGATTTTTGTAAATATTACCAGCTTTTGGTCATTAGATGCCTGAATTATCTGAAAACCACATTACCCACAATAAACCATGTTTTTAGATTCTCACTGAAGAGAGGGGAAGATAACAGTCTAACTCAGATCACTTTCTTATTTACTATCATATATCTCCTTGGGCTTCTTAGATCAACCTCAGACCTAACTAGAAACCTTTTAAATACAAGCATTTAGTTTTCTAAGAATTAGCCATCACTCATAAAGCAGTATAGTATTTTGAGCAGTTAATGTCAGGGTGGGGTTTGTTTACTTCTGAAAAGTTGTATTGCATCTTAACAGCATGTAAAAACAAAGGCTAAAACTGTACTGTGTACTTTTAGTTTTTGATTTCTACTTTTGAAGTTTTATGGGCTTCACTTGTGGCTCAGCTGGTAAAGAATCTGCCTTCAATGCCAGGGACCTGGGTTAGATCCCTGTGTTGGGAAAATCCCCTAGAGAAGGGAAAGGCTACCCACTCCAGTATTCTGGCCTGGACAATTCCAGGGACCGTATAGTCCATGGGGTCGCAAAGAGTCAGCAACTTTCATTTTCACTTTCACTTTGAAGTTTTATAAATACAAAAACGTCTCACACACCTGAATAGGGTAATATATATTCCAAAACTAAATATGTGTACTTTTTTGAATTAAGTGCCATTTTTATTTGTTCATACCTCTGTTCTCTTGCTTCATTGAGAATTCACATTAAATTGATTTCAAGTGGACTTCTAAAAGGTATGAGTAATTCTTTAAACCAATTTAGTTAATCTTAAGAAATAATATTATGTGTTAGGCTAATGTAGATATAATAGCAAAATCAAGTGAACTATTTTAGATAAACTTTTGCATTTAACATTTATTGCTGAGTAATTTTTATAAATTGTCTATTTCTTCTATTCTTGCTCCTGTCACTTGTTCGAAATTCAGTAGTCATTTATGAATAGTCATTTTCTAGGATCTATAAATTTTGTTTTGTTTTCTGTAATACAAGCTATAATACATTTTTTTCTTTATGCTCAAATTCTCTAATATTTTAAGTAATTTAATTTCTTTTTCTCAGAGATTAAGAAGATACTTTTAATGCTGCATTTGCACTGAGAAAACTAGTTTTAATTTATATTGACCTTTTTCTCCTTTGAGCATTTAGTCTGCTTTCAATAAAATGTTGATGACTGCTCTTTAGAAGACAGCTGTACGAAATAAAGTATTATAAATATTCAGCTTTCCTTTCTAAGCTTTGTCACCAACAGCTGGGCATCCAGTTTAGTAGAACAGATTTTGCACAGAGAGAGCCTGGCATGTTCCTGAATCAGTATAGTGAAGGAGACAAAAAAGTAGTTTCTTATGGATTGGGGACTTATAAAGACATAGAGCATCTGTTCCTCAGTTAAGTCATAGTCTGGTTGCACTGAATCATGTTTAAAGCTAGAATAATGTGTAAAACTTTTTCACCTTGTTCATACCTTTATTTTAATATCTAGTATATTATTTTTGCAAATAAAATACTTTCAGCATCTCCACTGAAGGTATGTAAATGGTTTTGCTCTTATCTATAGCTTTTCGTTAGTGATATTTTAAAACACAAAGATATTAATTTTTTACTAAGATTATCTTATTATATAACTTTAATGTTTGAATTGTATGATAGTGCATATATATATACAACTCATATATAAAAACCCATTTAAATATTTAATTATGATTTCATCTTGATATATGCTATTAAAAAAAGTTTCCTCATTGTGAAAATTGCTTTCTTCATAGGTATTCTACTTTAGTTGGTGAAAGTAACTTAAAATGGAATCTTTGTTTATACAGATTACTCTTAAATACTTGGCTACTTGAAGCATATTAAATTAAGATGTCTTTAAATATTTTGTTTGCAGTGTTAGAAGATCACTGAAATTGGATGGTCTGTTAAAAGCAAATGTAAGT
Source organism: Okapia johnstoni (assembly GCA_024291935.2). Lineage (NCBI taxonomy): Eukaryota > Metazoa > Chordata > Mammalia > Artiodactyla > Giraffidae > Okapia > Okapia johnstoni. The sequence goes on from CM044315.1 coordinate 61,708,589, forward strand.
ATTTACCTGTGAGTTTATAGTTGCATAATAACATAGTAAGATTGTATTTTTATTTTTTTAACAGCTAATTTTCTCTTATACTAAATGTAAAAAGTATCAGAAACTCCTATGACATAATTGTTATTGACACACCATTTTCTATATATAAAATTTGTAATATATGGAAATTCCTGGCAGGTTTGAGATTTTTATTTAAGGGACAAATTATTTAGAAGCCTTAATGAAATAATTTAGTAGAAAAAAATGCTTTGCAACTTAAATGCAGATAAATAAAGATGGAACAGTGACAGTGCTTTAATCTACATTCTATATTCTGCTAAGTTGAAATAAAACATTAACAACATTTTTATATCAAAAAGGTAACTACCCCCTCACCTCGCTGACGTGATTAAACATAAAATACTAGCACTGTAATAACTTTCACCATGGTTGTCACAATAAGAATAAAATTGTACTGTTGCTGTTATGTTTTATAAATCTTGTCATAGCACATTCCCAATACCAGCATATCATGACATATGCTAGTTTATTATCTGTGTATTACCTTTTCATACCAACAGTGGATCTAGATACAAACACTAATACTAGGATACTTATGGCCTTAGTAATCTTAAATGCAAATAAATTGGTGAGAAAGTAAATTAAAATAAATAGCTAGTCAATAAATGGGCTCCTATATGAGATCCCATATGAGAATGCCATTTCAAGAAATAGGTTTTACATGGAATTTCTCTTCAGAAGACTCACTGGTATTTAACAATTTACCCTTTTTAAAACTTCCTAGATGCTTTTCTAAAAAATTTAAACAAAGGTGGCAAAATACTGCAATGCCACTAAAAAAATCATTAGCGGTGTAATTAGCAATTTAAAACACCATTATCCAACTTGTTCTGTACAGAATGCAGCTGTGACTGTAATTTTGCATCTGTTTCTTTGGTCAGAATGGTATTTTGGTAGATGAGTAGTCCAGCTTGAAATGAAATACAATTCTTCTCTGCCCCAAGATTGTTCTTTGGGAGGTGGTAACACCATTTGAATGAAAGAGAATGGCCATTTAGGAATTCATCCTTTTCATAAAGTACAGTTGTCATGGATAGCTTTCTATCTAGCTTTTCTCCAGATTAGGATGTATCAAGGAGCCAGTAAAACAGTGAATATCCTGTATTAGAAAAATACATTGTTATATTTGGCCCAATTCTGTACCTTTAAACCAATTGACAGTACCACATGGCCACCGACTGCTAAATGCAGGTTCCTTAAATCCTAGCCAGGGCCTTCAACATTTCTATTTTCTAACCTATTTCTAATATTTATTATTATTTCTGATATTTTCAGCTTTTGTACTTTTGCCTTATCATTGATTTGCAGCTCTATCTTAGATCTGACAACTTTTGCTCTGGCGTTACATCTAGGCTTCTCTTCTTAGCTATATTTATGCATCTATCTACTCTAGTAATAATTTAGCCCTGAAGCAGCCTGGTTCCCAAGAATCTACCTATATGCCAGTGATTCCACTGAGGCTGCCTTAGCCCATGCAAAAGAAAATCAGACATTTAAAACATTACCTATAATTCTAAGAGCACCTAATTGCTTTGAAGCTACAGAGGAACTCATAGTAACTTTGTGGTCATTTTGCCTTACCAGCATGATGCCAAAAGAAGACAACTGTGGTGTTGAAGGAAAGGAGATGGCTCTTAAATGCTAGTTGGTTGAAGTGTAGTCTGTTCATCATAAACATCTAGTGTTTCCTCTCTGAGAGATGTTTGAAACTAGCAAATCCCAGTGTTCCCAACATGGCTACATGAAGATAATGCTCCTTGATGTTAGGGCAAGTCTGCAAAAGTAATTTTCCTTGTGATTCCCCTAATAGGAGAAATAGAGGTATGGCTCATCCCCTGTGATCTTCCATTTCATATATAGTGTATATACTACAAGTACCACTGTTTGCTAGTCTTCCGAAATTGTTGATGGTAGTGAGGAGTGATGAAGGTTTTAATTTCTCATTACCTACAGTATTGGGGTTGCTCAAGTTATTACCCTTCAAACACTGTTTTTAGATGAATTTTCAAAGACAAAGTTGAATTATTTATTACAAATAATTTGCAAATTATTCATTACAAATAAACTACCAGTGGCAGTTCAGATGAATTTGTAGGGACAGCTGTAACCTGGTCATATACCTAGTCAGCTTGACCTAATCTCTTTCAGGCTACCTCAGAGAAGGAACTGGAGAGCAGATGCTGCAGATGGGAAGAGAAGGATCATACTTCTACCAAGGCCAACTTAATAGGCATTCTGCCAGAAGGAATGGCAGTGCAGGTTTAGGGGAAGTTTGCTGATTTGGACATGCATACTCAGTCGAAATTACTCCATTACCATTAGTAGGATACTCCTAAGTCTGATTATTCCCATTATCTCGTCTCTCTGAGATAAGACTTTTCCTGACTCCTGAAATTAGAAAGAACATTGGATTTCAGGGCTTTAGAAAATATGGCAGCTCACATTCTGTAGCCTCACTTATTGGTCTGGCTCATGTCTGCTCCTTTCTCCTCTCCTCCCCTCCTCCTCCCCTGCTTTTTTCCTTACCTTTTTATTATGGAAATTTTTGAACATACACTAAAGTAGAGACAATAATACAATGAAGTACCATGTAACCATCACCCATCTTCCATAATTATTAACATTTTGCTAATTTTGCTTCATCTGTCTCTATATGTGTACGTATATATTTATGTATGTGTGTATGTATGTATCTGTATATTTTCCCTGGAATTTTACAAATCTCACACGTGTTATTTCATTAGAATATTCTTCAGTATGCATTTTTAACAAATGACGACTTCTTTCATAACTGTAGTGCCACTATCGTAACTTATAAAATAAAAAGTAACTCCTTTAATAGTATCTTTCACCTAGTCCATATTCACATTTCTATGGTTGTTTCAAAATGTCCTTTTATAGTTGGCTTATTAAAATCAGGATCCAAACAAGATTTCCACATTGTAATGGTTTTTATGTATCATAAGTCTTTTTTTTGCACCAAGTCTTTTAAAATCTTTTAAAATCTCACTCTTTTTCTTATAGCTTATCTTTTGGAAAAAGCTGAAATATTTTTTCCATGAAGAATGGGCCTCCATTCTTCAGTGCTGCTAGTGGTGAAGAAACGCCCTGCCAAGGCAGGAGACACAGGTTCTATCCCTGGGTCAGGAAGATCCCCTGGAGGAGAGCAGGGCAACCCACTTCAGTATTCCTGCCTGGAGAATCTCATAGACAGGGGAGCCTGGCAGGCTTTGGTCCATAGGGTCGCAAAGAGTCAGACATGACTGAAACGACTTAGCATACACATACAGCTAAAGGGCATTTGAGTTTCCACTTTTTTACTATTACAAATAATTTTTTACTATTACAAATAACATTCTTGTACAGCATTATGAGTATGTTTTCAGTTTTCTTATATACCTTGAGGTGGAATTGTTGAGTCATATGGTGATTCTAACTTTTTGCAAAATTGCTGAACTCTTTTCTACAGCATTTTACACACCCACCAACAGTATGTAAGGGTTCCAGTTTATCCACATCCTCCCCAACTGTTGTTATTATCTGACTTTTTGATTCTAGCCATCCTACTGGGTGTAAAGTCCTATCCTGTTGTGGTTTTAATTTGCATTTCCCTGGTAATGTTGAACATCTTTTCATGTGCTTATTGGCCATCTGTATATTTTCTTTCGGGAAATATCCATTCAAATCTTTGCCCATTTTTTAATTGGGTTGTCTTTTTACTATTGAGTTGTAAGAATTCTTTATATATTCTCAATACTGTTACCTTATCAGATGTATGATTTGCACATACTTTCATCAGTTCTGTGGATTGTCTTTCTTGATAGAATCCTTTGATACACAAAAGTTTAAAATTTTGATGAAATCCAACTTATTTTTCCTTTGATGGCTTGTGAAATCTATGGTAATGCAGACTTCCACTATGTTTCTTTCTAAGAGTTTGATAGTTTTTAGCACATATGTTAAAAATCTAATAGGTAATAGAGTTCATTTTTGACATGGTGTGATGTTAGGGGCATGTAGTTCATTTGTCCTAGCAGTGTTTGTTAAAAAGCTCTTATTTCCACCATTGAATGGCCTTAGAACTCTTACTGAAGATTAGTTGACTATAAATATATGAATTTATTTCTAGACTCTCAAATCTATTCCATTTGTCTACAGATATGACCTTATGCCACCACCATGCTGTATTTCAAAATAAACAGGTTTTAATTACTATAAATTTGAAATTAGGAAATATGAGTCTTCCAACTTTGTTCTCTCTGTTGCAGAGATTGGGCTATAGTTTTCTTTTAAGGTATTCGTCTGGTTTTGCTATCAGAGTAATTCTGGTCTCATAGAATGAGTTAGGAAGTGTTCCTTGCCTTTTTATAGAATTTAAGAAGAATTGGTGTTACTTCTTTAAATGCTGGTAGAATTAACCAGTGAAGCTCTCTGGGGCTACAGTTTTTTTTTTTCACGAGTTTTCTGAATTAATCTAATCTCTTTACTTGCTTTTAATGTGTTCCATTTTCCATTTCTCCATGATTCAGTCCTGGTGGGCTGTGTATTTGGGGAATTTGTCCATTTCATCTAGATTAGCTAATCTGTTCGCATACAATTGTTCATAGTATCCCCTTATAATCCCTTTTCTTTCTCCAAGGTTGGTTGTAGTATCTGCCCCCTCATTCCTAATTTTAGTAATTTGAATCTTATTTCTTTCTTTGTCAGTCTAGATAAAGGTTTGTTGGTTTTGTTTTTTTTTCCCAAAGAACCAACTTTTGAATTCATTGATCTTCTCTTTTTTCTTATTTTCCATTTCATTTGCTTTCTCCTTAATATTAACATTTTTTTTTCTTCTAGTGTCTTTGGGTTTAGTTTATTCTTTTTCTAATTTCTTAAGGTGAAAGCTTAGGTTATTGATTTGAGAGCTTTCTTCTTTTTTTAATGTAAGTGTTTAAATTTTTCTCTGAGTACTACTTTCCATCCTATAAATTTTTATATATGTTATGGTTCATTTTCAGTCTCCTCAATGTGTTTTCTAATTTCCTTTTTGATTGATTGTCTAGGAGTATGTTGTTTAATTTCCATAAATTTATTTTCCAAATGTCTTTCTGTTTTTAATTTGTAATTTTATTCCATTGTGATTAGAAATTGTTCTTTATATGATTCTATTTTTTTTTTTCACATTTACTGAGTGTTGTTTTTTTTTTTTTTTTGGCTGCTTAATGTATCTTCTGTCCTGGCTAATATTACATGTGCACTTGAGAAGAATGTGTATCCTGCTATTGTTGGATGGAGGGCTCGATAGATGTGTGTTAGGTCTAATTGGTATATAGTATTGTTCAAGTCTTCTGTTTCCTTGCTGATTTTTTGTCTAGTTGGTCTATCTATTATTGAAAATGGGGCATTGAAGTTTCCAGCTATTATTTTTCTTTTTCTTCCTTCAGTCCTGTCAGTTTTTGCTCCTTGTTTTTTGGGGCTCTCTTGTTAGATGTGTGTGTGTGTTTATAATTTTTTTATCTTTTTTTTTTTCAGTATCAGTACGTCTCTATTCATTGAGTTTTCTTGGCGAGAAGAGGAAAGGGAATAAGGATCAGCATATAGCAGAAACATATAGTAAACATATTGCAGAAAGGAAAGAAAGTATCCAGTACAACCAAGAATTCACACTGCTGATAGAGTCACCAAAGGTCAAGGGAGCTCAGTTTTCAGTAGTTCAGGAATGAGAAGAAGGAATCAAGGAAAGAACAAAGAGGTTCAGGCTATCCTTCCTTCCCTATAAATTCAAGAACTGTCACAAAGTTTTGGTGTCTAGTAGTAAAACATGGAATTATTAATATATTTGTCCATCTCTTATTAAACATAAATTTTGACTTAAGTTTTTTGTATCTGCATAAAAGCTCCTGAGTGACTTAAATATACATTCATCTTCCTCTCTTGGTTTCCCACCCCTTCTTTCTACATGAAAGCCTCCCGTTTCTCCTCTCAATCTTGTTAATAGGAAATTAAGTAGATTTGGTTCATCCATATGCCAATGTAAGTTTTGGCATGAATCATATCAAGGAGTAGTCTTGACTAACAAGGTTTGGCACAAGGAATGACATTCCTAACGTCTTCAGGTTATTTTACACAAATCATTCAAAAGTTATGGAGACACTCAAGAATCACATGAGTATGTCTGTGTAAGGTAGGAGTCAAGCTTTTAGGAATGATCTTGTTTAAAACAGGAAATAGGGAAAGGAAAAAAAAGGATGACCCAAGGCTTTCACTTTTTTCCTCTTTGTTGTTATTGTTTAGTTGCTAAGTCGTATCTGACTCTTTGTGACCCCTTGGACTATAGCCCACCGGACTCCTCTGACCATGAAATTTTCCAGAGAAAAATCCTGGAGTGAGTTGCCATTTCCTTCTCCATTTCTTCAACTTTACTGAGATATAACTGATCAAAATGTAAGATATTTAAAGTGTACAATGTGATGATTTGATTTGTAGATTGTGAACATGTATATTCATTATGTGTACATATATATGTGTGTGTCTTTTTACACACACACACATACACACACACACACACACAGTGAAAGGATTGTTCCCATCAATTAATCCATCTGTAACTTCAACTTTTTCTTTTTCTTTTTTGTTAAGAACATTTAAGTTCTACCCTTCTAGCAGATTTCAGTTGCTATACAGTAGTGTTATTAGTTACAGTCACCATGCTATCCATTAGATCCTCAGACCTTATTTATCTTACAATGAAAGTTTGTACCCTCTGTTCCTCCATCTCCCAGTGACTAAAACTGCTTTCCTACTGTCTCTTTTTGTGAATTAGACTTTTTTATTTTCTTCACATATAAGTGAGACCGTGAAGGGTTTGTCTTTCTCTCTCTGTCGCATTTCACTTAGCATAATGTTCTCCAGGTTCATTCATGTTGTCACTAATAACAGAAGTTCCCATTTTAAGACTTAAGATGATGTTTCAGATCCCTTTGGCTGCTGAGCAATCCTCGGAAAGATATTTCGTATTTTTTCTTTTGATACAAGATAAATTTGTGAACAATTAAAACCCAAAAACACATTTGGAATGATCAATACCTTATGTTTACATAGTCTGAGTCACATAACAGTCACCAATTCATTAGCTGTCAAGCTTTACAAATCTCAGACAGATATTTACATGGAAAATTAGAAAATGAAAAAATATTCAGTGTCATTTGTCATTGAAAAATTAATTAAAACCATAAAGTGATACCATTCCCACTCACTACAATAGCTAAATTCAGTTCAGAAGTTGCTCAGTCATGTGTGACTATCTGCGACGCCATGGAGGAGCAAGCCAGGCTTCCCTGTCCATCACCAACACCCAGAGCTTGCTCATACTCACGTCCATCGAGTCAGTGATGCTATCCAACCATCTCATCCTCTGCCATCCCCTTCTCCTCCTGCCTTCAATCTTTCCCAGCATCAGGGTCTTTTCAAATGAGTCAGTTCTTCACATCAGGTGGCCGTATTGGAGTTTCAGCTTCAGCATCAGTCCTTTTAATAAATATTCAGGACTGATTTCCTTTAGGATTGACTGGCTTGATCTTCTTACAGCCCAAGGGACTCTTAAGAGTTTTCTCCAACACCACAGTTCAAAAGCATCAATTCTTTAGCACTCAGCTTTCTTTATGGTCCAACTCTCACATCCATACATGGAAAAACCAATGGCTTTGTCTGGACAGAACTTTGTCGGCAAAGTAATGGCTCTGCTTTCTAATATGCTGTCTAGATTGTCACAGCTTTTCTTCCAAGGAGCAAATGTCTTTTAATTTCATGGCTGCAGTCACTATCTGCAGTGATTTTGGGGCCCAAGAAAATAAAGTCTCTCACTGTTTCCATTGTTTCCCCATCTATTTGTCATGAAGTGATGGGACCAGATGCCATGATCTTAGTTTTTTGAATGTTGAGTTTTAAGCCAGCTTTTGGAGTGTCAGACCACTTCAGTATTCTTATCATGAGAACCCCATGAACAGTATGAAAAGAATAGCTAAATAACAATATCAAAACAGAACAGCTTTAAAAACCAACACAGTAACGCCTAAAACAATCTCAGGGTTGGTGAGGATGTGCAGCATTTAGAGCTCTCATTTATTAATAGCAATTTAAAATGATATAAACACTTTGGGAAAGGAGTACATCAAGGCTGTATATTGTCACCCTGCTTATTTAACTTATATGCAGAGCACATCATGAGAAACGCTGGGCTGGAAGAAACACAAGCTGGAATCAAGATTGCCAGGAGAAATATCAATAACCTCAGATATGCAGATGACACCACCCTTATGGCAGAAAGCAAAGAGGAACTAAAGAGCCTCTTGATGAAAGTGAAAGAGGAGAGTGAAAAAGCTGGCTTAAAATTCAACATTCAGAAAACTAAGATCATGGCATCTGGTCCAATCACTTCATGGTAAATAGACGAGGAAGCAATGGAAACAGTGAGAGACTTTATTTTCTTGGGCTCCAAAATCACTGCAGATGGTGACTGTAGCCATGAAATTAAAAGACACTTGCTCCTTGGAAGAAAAGCCATGACAAACCCAGACAGCATATTAGAAAGCAGAGCCATTACTTTGCCAACAAAGGTCCATCTAGTCAAAGCTGTAGTTTTCCCAGTAGTCATGTATGTGAGAGTTGGACTATAAAGAAAGCTGAGCACCGAAGAATTGATGCTTTTGAACTGTGTTGTTGGAAAAGACTCTTGAGAGTCCCTTGGACTGCAAGGAGATCCAACCAGTCCATCCTAAAGGAAATCAGTCCTGAATATTCATTGGAAGGACTGATGCTGAAGCTGAAACTCCAATACTTTGGCCGCCTGAAGCGAGAACTGACTCATTTGAAAAGACTCTGATGCTGGGAAAGATTGAAGGCTGGAGGAGAAGGGGACGACAGAGGATGAGATGGTTAGATGATGGCATCACCAACTAGATGGACATGAGTGTGAGCCAGTTCTGGGAGTTGGTGATGGACAGGGAAGCCTGGTGAGCTTCAGTCCACGGTGTCACAGAGTTGGACACAACTGAGCGACTCAACTGAAACACTTTGGAGAACTATTTAGCCTTTATTTTGTGTATACAAAATAAATCTACAGCCATCCTATAGCTGGCAATTTTACTCCTGGACTTTCCAAGTAAATAAAATCATATAGCCACAAAAAGACATACAAGAATGTTCTTAGCATCTTAATGCATAATAGCGTCTAACTGAAAACAATTGATATTTAGGACTCTTCTAGGAACCTTAGGCCTAAATTATGAAAAATCCCTGAGACAGCTGGTATTTAAAATTTTCTAATGTAATTCCATAAGTACTAGTGATGCATAGTATCTTAGGTGCATCATTCCAGTAACTGGGTTAGCCAGTATAAGGTTATAAAGAATTGTCTCTTTTAGCTACCCTAGTTTTCTTTTGCTTCTGGTTGTCCAAATACCTACAGTACCTGTATTTTAAACATTTCAGTGATAGCATAGGCTAATATTTTATAATAATAGTAGCAGACCCATTTTATCCCATATTTCATCCTGAAAGAACCCTAAGTTGGTACTTTTTAGACTGTTTATAATAGGTAAAAATCAATAACTTTTTGGTAAAATATGCTTTAAACATGGTGACGAAGCAGGCTACAATTTGTGAAAGAAATTGAGAGAGAATGTCACATATATTTGAGATTATGGAGAGAGCATGCATTTCTTTTGTTCTGGGCAGAAAAATCAATACTCAAATTTTGGTTTTGCTAATATACAAGATTTGACCTCCTTACAAAAAGTACAGTGACATTTGGACTGAGTAGGCCAAGTCCTTCAGTGTTTGGGGTTTGGCAAAATGGAAATTCTTAAATGGATTATAGGATCATCTTCAGAGTTTAAAAATTAGAGGACCTTGGTTAAACTTCAAGAGAAATAGAACTTAAAGAAGTATGATTCTGGGGTTTCCCTTGTGGCTCAGTGGTAAAGAATCCACCTGCCAGTGCAGGAGACACAGGCTTGACCCCTGGTCTAGGAAGATCCCACATGCTGTGGAGCAAGTAAACCCGTGTACCACAACTATTGAGCCTCTGCTCTAGAGCCTGGGAACCACAACTGCTGAAGCCTGTGTGCCTAGAGCTGGTGCTCTGCAGCAAGAGAAGCCACTGCAATGAAGAGTAGCCCCCACTTGCTACAACTAGAGGAAAGTCCACTCAGCAACAAAGACCCAGCACAGCCAAGAAATAAAAATAAATAAAATTATAAAAAAGAAGTAAGATTATACATTTTTGTCTGTTAGTAGACAGATACATATAAATATGCAGAGTATTTAGTGGGATAGTAGAGAAAGGTAGATTTTCTTTTTTGCAAGTATATTACCATTATATGGGCTTCCCAGATAGCGCTAGTGGTAAAGAACCTGCCTGCCAATGCAGGAGATACAAAAGACTCGGGTTCAATCCCTGGGTTAGGAAGATATGGAGTAGGAAACAGCAACCTGCTCCAGTATTCTTGCCTAGAAAATTCCATGGGCAGAAGTCTGGCAGGCTACAGCCCAGTGGGCCACAAAGAGTTGGACGTGACTAAGCACACACACACACATTACAATTGTGGACAGACATTTTCGCTTTTAATCAACACAGATCACAAAAAAAAAAGCTAGCATAGGAGAAGCCTTAGTATTTTTAAGGTGAGGGCAAAAATTTTATATATACATATATATATATATGTATATATAAATTCACATACGTGTGTGCACGTGTACATGAAGACCTATTTTGTGAAAGCTAGAAAATTGTTTTCAAGGAGAAATATATGATCTATGCTTAGATATTTGGCAATTGGAAAAATAATTTTTGGTGAAAATAGGAAAACAGATTGACATCAATGTACATTAGCGTAGTGACTTTCATTTCTTGTACATACACTGTGAAATAGTTCTGGGCAATAAATTCTTAGAAAAGTGGGGTTGGATTGGATAAATGTCATAGTTTATGACTGAATACATATAAACAGGTGAAAACTCAAGGTAGAGAGGTAATAATAGCCACCTGATAAAGAGACTCAAAACCCTTTCACCTTATGAAAAAGATTGCTTTAGAGCTATAACTTGATATTATAGTTTGATTTTTTTAAAGATATTGGTTACATTTGTGGCTACTGCGGATACATAAAATAAAGAATGCCTTTTGTTCCCCCAATACAAAGAAGTATCTATCATTTAAAATCTTAACTGTAAAAAAATAATTGATGCTATAGATTCTGGAACTAATACCAAAATTATTGGAAAAGGTAACATAGCTACTATGTCTGCCATGGTGTCTTAAAAATAGTCGACAGTAGAAAATTATATAACTATTTCAAGTCAGCAACCAAGCTAAAGTGTAATTCTACAATGTTCGCAACATATCATGACCCTTCAGACCTTTCCTTTATCCACCAAATCCACCCTTTGCTGTCCATTTCATCTCTAGATTTCAGGTTTTTCATACCTTTTGTTTTCACTCATCTAAGCCTCACCCTTCCTCCTTACAGGAATCCTATGAGGCCATTTTGATTTTCCCTCTTCAAATTTCTATAGCACACATACTACCTTTAGACCTGTTCTCTGCTGTTTATGAGGCCAGAACAATTTGTTTCATTCCTGTATGCACATTAGTTAGCCAGATGCTGGGTGGTAAGTAAGCATTATAGAAAACAAGTTTAAAGGGAATTCAGAACAGAAAACAATAGTGTGATGATGGGTATTTGGAAAAAGTGGATTATGAGTGAGGTCCCAAACAGTGAAAGACTAGCTGAGGCCCAAATGAAAAATATGGCTTAAAACTCAACATGCAGGAAACTAAGATCATGGCATCTGGTCCAATCACTTCATGACAAATAGATAGGGAAATAATGGAAACAGTGAGAGATTTTATTTTGAGGGTTCCAAAATCACTGAAGATGATGACTGCAGCCATGAAATAGAAAGATGCTTGCTCCTTGGAAGGAAAGCTGATCAACCTAGACAGCATATTAAAAAGCAGAGACATTACTTTGCCAACAAAGATCCGCCTAGTCAAAGCTATGGTTTTTCCAGTAGTCATGTATGGATTTGAGAGTTGGGACCATAAAGAAAGCTGAACTCCAGAGAATTGATGCTTTTGAACTGTGGTGTTGGAGAAAACTCTTAAAGTCCCTTGGACTACAAGGAGATCCAACCAGTCCATCCTAAAGGAAATCAGTCCTGAATACTCATTGGAAGGACTGAGGCTGAAGCTGAAACTCCAATACTTTGGCCACCTGATGCAAAGAACTGACTCTTTAGAAAAGACCCTGATGCTGGAAAAGATTGAAGGCCGGAGGAGAAGGAGACAGGATGAGATGGTTGGATGGCATCACTGACTCAATGAACATGGGTTTGAATAAGCTCCAGGTGTTGGTGATGGACAGGAAAGCCTGGCATGCTACAGTCCATGGTGTTGCGAAGAGTTGGACACAACTGAGTGACTGAACTGAACTGAACTGAAATGTGCACAGCCTAAGTGACTGGGACTATAGGTGTCATTTAATAATGGATGAATGAACAAATGAATGTATTTTGAGTGGAATCGTGGCTAAGTTTGTTGGACTGTTCCTTTTGAATCATTCATTCATCATACATTTTTGACTTCTAGACTGCAAAGATGAAATAATTTATTTTCAGAAACATAAATTCTAGTGGAGTATACAGAAATGTAAAGAATTATTAGAATTTACTAACTCCAGTAAGAGGTATACACAAGGTCTGTGTAAACACAGAGCAGGAAGCTACAGAGAGGATTTATTTAGAATAGATCAAATTCTCAAAGGCCTTATATGCCATACTCAACTGTTTGAACATTATTTTGGTTATTATTAGGACGTATGTCAGAGCAAGTTTGTGAAGTTGAAGGACACCACTAACCCTTCCTAGGATTTCCTTTTGGGTTTTACTAAGAACTGCTGAGCATTTCTCTGGCCTAGCCCTATAATTATCCTTCAGGTTCAGCTGACAGCAAATGTCAGGATGTAACTGGGAGAGTTGGCTGTCTCTACTTGCTTGGAAATACAGTCTCAGAAGGTAGCAACCCTTCAGTGTTAAAACTTCATAAACATCAGATTGAGATGCCCTAATTAGTATGGAGACCTGAAAAATGTGCATACCCTGAAATAACAGTGTTCACTTTGAAGATAGTAATTGTGTATATTTAAGTCCAAAAAGAAAGAGCAAAGAAAAGAGTATCTTTGAATTTTGTGAGTTTTTCAAATGTATTTCCAAAGGTCTATAACTAAACATAATATATTTGTCCCAAATTAATATTTATTTCTAGTCATTTGATTCTCCTAAAATCACAAGGAAGAAAAGTGCTGCAGCCTATTCTCCAACAACTGGAACCTGTCAAATGAGCCCAGTTGCTTCTCCCACAAGCTCAAAAGAACAACAAAACAGAAATGGACCATCAAATGGTTAGTTCAACATTCTTTTCTACTTATTGTGAGATTTTTTTCTACGTGTTGGTTAAATCAGAATTTTGATTTAATAATATGTGAATCATGCAGCAGCTGATTTTTGTCTTTTTTAAAGAATTCAACATGGAAAAGACTAGAATATAGGTAGTACTTTGGACATAAATGTAAACTTTCTAGGCAGTTATATTAAAATGCTGCTGCAGACTTTGTTACCTTACTTTCCCATCCATTAAATAGAAATTACGGCCTGACTGCCTTCAGCCACTATCAATTATAATGGTATAGCCCCTTAACAAGTTAACAAGCTATCCATCATGTGCATAAATTAAAGGGCGCATAATTCAGGTAATGCACTACACTTTAAGAATAATACTTCTAAATGTTATTTCTATTCATGTTGTCCATTTAGTTTTATCCACATTTTCTGTCTTTATAACTTGTTTTATTTATTGTATTTCATTCTCTTCAGTTACTATTTTAAGTGCATTTGCAAAAGGTTTATATAATTACTGTTAGAGAATAACCTAATTTTAATATGAAATTCTTTATTTTAAATTATTGTTAGTTTAATTTTGACCACACATATTTCTTATCCTCTGGTAGTTTATTGCTAAAATATTCATTTAAAAGGTATAGGAATCTATATTTCATAGGATTAATTTTTAATATTGTAAAAAAGTCATGAATCAGTGACATGTCAAGTTTCTATAATATGAAATATTAAGTAGGCTTAAATTTAAAATAATACATTTTAGATATACTGTGATTACCCTGATTCATATTTATTGTAAAATGTTTGAGTGCTGAATATATACTAAAAGCTACAGAGAAACAAAGACATCTCCTCATTTTACCTAATTTGTTGTAATGAAACCTATAATGAGATCTTAACTTTTGAATGACTTTAATCAAGTGCTTCTTAATCTTAAAGCTATCACTGTTAAGTTTGCTTTCACAAAAATACATGAAGATATATGTTTTCTTCAAGCTCTATAGTTCTGGGTTGTTTTTTCTTTAATTCACTTGATATACCTTTTGTTTAAAATTAAAAATTAGTGCCTTATATATGGAACATCTCTATATTGAAATGTGAGTAGATTTTAAGTGGATATGTACTTAATTTCCATATTGAAATTAAATATGGACTTAAGGGAACATTTCTTTTGCCCATAAAAAGATTGGTCACATGATCTCAGTTGACATTTAAGTGGGTAATTATCACCAGTTATAGTACTTGGTAAGCTCTTTTTTGAAAAGTCATATAGCAAGAGTTCCTAGGGTGGTGGTAATATTCTATTTCTATATGATGGTTATGCTAGTTCACTCTATAATTATTCATTAAACTGTGCATATGTGTTTTATGTATTCGTTGATATATAGTTCTCACACAAGTCTCAAAATAGAATTCTGCCTAGGATCTTATAGCGGCTTATGTCATTTGTAATCATTATATTGATTTTCCTAATATGTCATCTTATATGTATTTTAGAAATAGAAAAGCTGAGTCTTACACTTTAAAGTTCTAAATGAAATCGTAACTTCTGTTAACAGTGTCACTTTTTAAGTATTGTACGAAACACAAGGTACAGTTTAAATAAGCACTTCTACTTAAAGCACATTTTCAAAGACATTTTAGGTGCTCTTCCCATCACTCTTAGGATATAGTTCAAAACTTTATCATGACTTTTAGGGCTATATGTTATTTAATACCTGATCATCTCGTCTGCGTCATTTATTCTGCCCTTCCCATGTTTACAGTACTTTAGCCACTCTTACTTTCTGGCTATTTGTCAATCATGCTGAGCCTGTTGCCTCCACAAGAACTGCACTTGCAGTTCTTTCAACCTGGAATATTCTTCCTCCAGGTATTTATATGTGCTTTCTATGTTCGGTTGAATTACATACTATATGAACCGGTGGCAGTATTAAATTTAAATCTATTTACAGTTATAAAAGGAAAAAAATCTAGATGTAAGTCTTCCCTCTACTTAAATTCTACATAGCCCTCAAATGGAGTGACTGCTTCAAGTTTATACAGTGAAGATACACCTACACACACACTCTCTGTCTCTCTTATTTATTTGTCATCATGTATATTGATTACATTTATGTATGGTTGTGTGTGTATCGTTATACTGCCCTACCCCTTAGTAGGGGTCATCCCCATCCCTACCACTTGGCTAATTTTTCCAAAGTAGTATCCTTTTTAGAGGAGAGAAAAGATGGTAAAATTTTCTGTTCCTTTACTCCTAAGAATGCTTCTATTTTTTAATATTTGGGGTGGAAGGATAAACACCAAATTTGCATAGTCAAAGAGAGTACTTGTAAAATAGACAATAGATGTGTAGAAATCACCCCAGATTGTAGCAGTGTTAACAGCTTAGACAGATAAAGAGATGGAGTATATGATAAAACAGTAAAGAAAAGTAATGGATAGAATAAACTCCAACATATGTCAAATAGGAGTTCTACAGTAAAGGAGAGAAAAAAAGAGAAGAGGCAGTAGTCTAAGATATATGGACTTGAAGGTTTTCGTAGTTGAGGAAAGATGTGAATTTCCCGATTAGAATGACATGCTTTCTCTGAGCAGGACGAATTAAATTCACACCTAATTATATCATGATAAAACTGCCGAACATCAAAAACAAAGAGAAAATGTTAGTGACAGGCTGACATTAGACTTCTCATCAGTATCTGTAGACTGTGGCAGGAAATGGAGTAATACCAACTGAAAATCACATCTGAATTTTTCATCCAGGAAGTAAGAATGAACTAAAGGTATTTTCATTCAGTCTAAGAGAATTAACCATTCACAGATACTCCTTGAAAGATTATTAAAGAATATTCTTCTGTGAGTACATGCTCATAACTGAGCCTCAAATAAAGGAATGGAATGCAAAGAGCAATGGTAAAATAATAAATTAGCAAGCATGTTGGTAAATCTGTAAACCTAGTTATAAAACTGTGATTACCAATCCTGCTGACTATAAAGCAAAAGAGTGGGTTAAAAACAAATGCTAATAGACCATAACAGCTTGGAAGATATATGTGGAAGCAGAAAGGAATTACAAATTTAAAGTCCTTGTAATCTTCAGGGAGCAGATGAAATATCTGTCAGTTGAACTTTAATTGTGTTTTTGTTTACTTGCCTTTAAAATGGGGAAAATAATATCTACTTCAGGATTGTTGTAACAATTAAAAGAATTAACATACAGAAAGTACTTAGAACAATGACTGGCATATAGTAAGTGTTTAGTACATATTTTCAGTTCAGTTCAGTGACTCGGTCGTGTCCGACTCTTTGTGACCCCGTGGACTGCAACATGCCAGGCTTCCCTGTCCATCAAAAACTCCTGAAATTTACTCAAACTCATGTCCATTGAGTTGGTGATGCCATCCAGCCATCTCATCCTCTGTCATCCCCTTCTCTTCCCTTCATTCTTTCCCAGCATCAGTATCTTTTCCAGTGAGTCAGTTCTTCGCATCAGGTGGCCAAAGTATTGGAGTTTCAGCTTCAGCATCGGTCCTTCCAATCAAGATTCAGGACTGATCTCCTTTAGGATGGACTGGTTGGATCTCCTTGCAGTCCAAGGGACTCTCAAGAGTCTTCTCCAATACCACAATTCAAAAGTGTCAATTCTTTGGCGCTCAGCTTTGTTTATAGTCCAACTCTCACATCCATACATGACTACTGAAAAAACCATAGCTTTGACTATATGGACCTTTGTTGGCAAAGTAATGTCTCTTCTCTTTAATATGCTGTCTAGGTTGATCATAGCTTTTCTTCCAAGGAGCAAGCGTCTTTTAATTTCATGGCTGCAATCACCATCTGCAGTGATTTTGGAGCCCAAAAAAATAAAGTCTCTCACTGTTTCCATTGCTTCCTCATCTATTTGCCATGAAGTGATTGGACTGGATGCCATGATCTTAGTTTTCTGAATGCTGAGTTTTAAGCCAACTTTTCCACTCCTCTTTCACTTTCATCAAGAGGCTCTTTAGTTCCTCTTTGCTTTCTGCCATAAGGGTGGTGTCATCTGCCTGTCTGAGGTTATTGATATTTCTCCCGGCAATCTTGATTCCAGCTTGTGCTTTATCCAGCCTGGCATTTCACATGATGTACTCTGCATATAAGTTAAATAAGCAGGGTGACCATATATAGCCTTGACATGCTTCTTTCCTGATTTGGAGCCAGTCTGCTGTTCCATGTCCAGTTCTAACTGTTGCTTCCTGACCTGCATAGATTTCTCAGGAGGCAGGTAAGGTGGTCTGGTATTCCCATCTCTTGAAGAATTTTCCACAGTTTATTGTGATCCACACAGTCAAAGGCTTTGGCATAGTCAATAAAGCAGAAATAGATGTTTTTCTGGAACTCTCTTGCTTTTTCTATGATCCAACGGATGTTGGCAATTTGATCTCTTGTTCCTCTGCCTTTTCTAAATCCAGCTTGAACATCTGGAAGCTCTCAGGTCACATATTGTTGAAGCCTGGCTTGTAGAATTTTGAACATTACTTTGCTAGCATGTGAGATGAGTGCAGTTGTGCGGTAGTTTGAACATTCTTTGGCATTGCCTTTCTTAGGGATTGGAATGAAAACTGATCTTTTCCAGTCCTGTGGCCACTGCTGAGTTTTCCAAATTTGCTGGCATATTGAGTGCAACACTTTTACAGCATCATCTTTTAGGATTTGAAATAGCTCAACTGGAATTCCATTAACTCCGCTGGTTTTGTTTGTAGTGATACTTCCTAAGGTCCACTTGACTTCGTATCCCAGGATGTCTGGCTCCTGGTGAATGATCACACCATTGTGGTTATCTGGCTTATGAAGATCTTATTTGTATAGTTCTTCTGTGTATTCTTGCCACCTCTTCTTAATATCTCCTGCTGCTGTTAGGTCCATACCATTTCTGTCCTTTGTTGAGCCCATCTTTGCATGAAATGTTCCCTTGGTATCTCTAATTTTCAAGAGATCTCTAGTCTTTTGCATTCTATTGTTTTCCTTTATTTCTTTGCATTGATCACTGAGGAAGGCTTTCTCATCTCTCCTCACTATTCTTTGTAAATCAGCATTCAAATGGGTATATCTTTCCTTTTCTCCTTTGCCTTTAGCTTCTCTTTTTTTCTCAGCTATTTGTAAGGCCTCATCAGACAACCATTTTGCCATTTTACATTTCTTTTTCTTGGGGATGGTCTTGATCCCTGCCTCCTGTACAATGTCATGAACCTCCGTCCATAGTTCTTCAGTCACTCTGTCTATCAGATCTAGTCCCTTGAATGTGTTTATCACTTACACTGTATAATTGTAAGGGATTTGATTAGGTCATACCTGAATGGTTTAGTGGTTTTTCTTACTCTCTTCAAGTCTGAATTTTGCAATAAGGAAATACATATTTTAGCTATTTTTATGAATATTATTATCAAAGACATCATATGATTTATTATAAAGGGGTAGAAAGAACAGTAAATACTAGCTTCTTAAAAAAACTAAGAGTTGGTATAACAATATTAATATTAATATAGACCAAAATATTTATTATGACAAAAGGGCTTTGTTGCAAACAATAGAACTTTTTACATAATGAGAGAATGAAAGATTCACTACCAGAAAAGGAATCCCGAACCTATGTGCATCAAAAATAAAAACTCAAGCAAAATGTGACAAAATAGGACAGGATTACAAGGAGAAGCTCACAAATCCTTAATCAGAGTAGGCTATTTTTTCGGAAACTGATAAAATAGATTTAAAAAGTTAGGAATGATAGAGATAATTTATGTGTTTATTTTTATGGTCATTCAAACAATACTTTTTCTTCCGGTTTTATTGACCTATAATTGACATATTTGAGATGTTCAACATAATGATTTGACTTATGTACATCATGAAATGATTATCACAGTAAGTTTAGTGAACATCCATCACCCATTTCACTTTTGCTGTTGTTGTTATTTAGTCTCATTCAGTCTCTCAGTTGTGTCCTACTGTTTGCGACCCCATGAACTGCAGCATGCAGGCTTCCCTGTCCTTCACCATCTCCCGGAGCTTGCTCATTTCACCTAGATACAAACAAAAAGGAAAAAATTTTTCCCTGTGATGGGAGCTGTTAGCTTTCTCTGTTAACAGCTTTCATATATAATATACCAGAGTATTAATTATATTCATCATGTTGTATGTTACATACCTAGTACTTATTTGTCTTATAACTAAGGTTTGTGCCGTTTGACTACCTTCATCTCATTCCTCCTTCCCACTACTATGTGCCTCTAGTAGTATTCCATAGTGGCTGCACCAATTTATATTCCCACCAGTAGTGCATAAAGATTCACTTTTCTCCATATCCTTGTCAACACTTGTTGATTCTTGTCTTTTTGATAATAGCCATTCTTACCACATATGAGGTTTTGATTTGCATTTCCCTGATGATTAGTCATTTGAGCATCTTTTTGTGTGCCTGCTGGCTATCTGTATATCTTCTTTGAAAAATGTCTGTTGAGACACTCTGCCCATTTTATAATCAGGTTGTTTGGTTTTTTGATGTTGAGTTGTTTAGGTTCTTTGTATATTTGGGATATTAACTCCTTACTAGACATATCATTTTGAAATATCTTTTTCCATTCAGTAGACAGTAGTTTCCTTTACTATGCAAAACTTTTTTAGTTTGATATATTTCCATTTATTTATTTTTGCTTTTGTTTCCCTTGCCTGAGAAGATAATATCCAAAAAACATATTACTAAGACCAGTGTCAAAGAGCTTACTGCCTAGGCTTTCTTCTAGAAGTTTTATGGTTTCAGGTCTTACATTGAAATCAGAGCGTGAAACTCTAGCTTTGTTCTTTTTCAAGACTGTTTGGCTATTTGAGTATCTTTTTTGTTATAAAGTACAAAATATTTAGAATTGAGTGATAATAAAAACATGTCAGCACTTAGAGGAATAAATTTATACATAAACATGGCATGATAATGAAAGCATTCATAGTGGATTTACATTTATCAATGCATAATTTTAAAAGGAAGACTGAAAACTAACAAGCTGAACATTCAACTCAGAAAGATAGAAAAAGAACAATAGAACAAACCGTAAAAAGTAGAAGGAAATAAGAAAAATATAAACAGAAAAATATTACATAGAAATGGTTCAATTAAAAGAATAATAGGATCTCATTCACCTCTTAGCCTACAGACTCCAACTTGATCTGCAATAACTCTTTTAGAAAAAAAAAATTTAGTGTGTGACACCTTAGACAAGTATTTTAAACCTCTCTGGGTCAAGGTTTTCCTCAATTCTTAACTTCTGGTTTAGGACCAAAAGATCCCTGAGATGTGCCAAGTGTGAAGTATATTTATCAAGAAGCAGCATGATACTGGCCTAAACCTGCTTGAACTTTAAATTAATTAACTAGTAAATAATCATAGCATCTTGGGTAATAGAATGATCTTTGTAGCCAAATGGCTGGATTTAGATCCTGACTGTACCACTTACTATCATTGGAGCTTCAGATAAATTTTATGACCATTCTGTGCATTTGTTGTCTCATCTGTAAAATGGTAATAAGAATGACTATCTCAGAGATGTGCAGATTAACTAACTAATATAACATTTAAAACAGTGCCTGGCCCTAAAGGCACCTTTTAACTGTTAGCCATCATCATCACCATTGTTGATTATACTTCTAAACATTATTATCATTATTATCTATTGAAAGTTATCTTCATTAGTTCAAGAAAGGGCTTCTGGGAGCCTTACCAGAAAGTCCAAATACAATTTTTAAAGCAGTCCCAATTCAGTGATGTTACATTTATCACCAGTGTTTTGTGAAACTACCTTTAAAGGGTATCAAATACAAAATTATTAATCATATATAGCATAGCAAGGAAAAGAGTACATAGAATCCACAGTACTTTAGTGTATGTTAATTGCTAATAAAATGGAATGAAATAAGGAAAAGTGATTATTAAATAAGTGGAAAACTCTTGGTGTGATAGAGTCCCCTCAGTAGTCTTTGATAACTGATCCAAATGTTATTCTTTGAGACATTAAATCTCCTCCTATTTAACAATTGAAATGTCTGTTATTTAAAAGCATAAATCCTGGGGGCTTTTCTGATGGCTCAGTGGTAAAAAATCTGCCTACCAATGCAGAATACCCAGGTTCAATCCCTGATCTGGGAAAATCTCACATGCCTCAGAACAACTAAACCTGCGCCACAACTTTTTTTTAAATTTATTTATTAATTGAAGGATAATTGCTTTGCAGAATTTTATTGGTTTCTGCCAAACATCAACATGAATCAGCCGTAGATATACATATGTCCCTTCCCTCTTGAACCTCCCTCTCATCTCCCTCCCCATCGTACCCCTCTAAGTTGTTACAGAGCCCTGGCTTGAGTTCCCTGAGTCATAACAGCAAATTTCCATTGGCTATCTATTTTACATATAGTAATGTAAGTTTCCATGTAACCGTCTCCATACATCCCATCCTCTCCGTCTCACCCCTGTCCCATGTCCATAAGGCTGTTCTCTATGTCTGTGTTTCCATTGCTGCCCTGCAAATAATTTCATCAACTTTTGCACCTGTACTCTGGAGCGCAGAAACTACAGCTACTAAGCCCTCAAGCTGCAACTACTGAAGCCTGTGTACCCTGGAGCGCAGAAACTACAAGTACTAAGCCCTCAAGCTGCAACTACTGAAGCCTGTGTACCCTAGAGCCCATGCTTCACAGCAGGGGAAGCCACCACAATGAGAAGCCCTCATACACCTAGAGAGTATCCCCAGTAACTGCAACTAGAGAAAAGCGTGCACAGCAACAAAGACCCAGCACAGCCAAACATAAATAAATAAAATTATATATATATAAAAGAAAAACAAAACATAAGTCCTTCCATGAGAAGATTGAAATTAATGCTATTAATTATGTTTTATATTTGGTGATATCTGACTAATCCCCTTATAATAATCAGAATATTTAGAAAGGCCTAAAACACCTGGTGAAAAATTCAAATAAAGCAGTCTTTTACTGTTTCTCACCTAGCACTACTGACTGCTTGTGCTAAAATGTGAAAAATAATCACAGGTTAAAACAAAGTAATATTGTGGAGCTTTATTCAATGGAAATAGCTTAATTCAAAATTCATGAAGATTATTAATCTTTAGGCAAAGATTGATACTGTTTTATGAAACAAAAGTATATAGTGTAGTTTTCATTTGTGGTTTTTCTATTAAAAATACTTTTTTTGAGAGACAGATTTTAATAAACTTATTTCCTCAAAGTTCTCTAAAATCATAAGTAGAATATTATTACTCTTTTCCCCACTCATCTTTTACTAAATAAACTCTTAACCATATTGATTTATTCTCCTTGGAATTTAAGAATACCAACAAATCAAACCAGTCTGTTGTTCCATGTCCAGTTCTAACTGTTGCTTCCTGACCTGCATACAACAGACTGGTTCCAAATAGAAAAAGGAGTACGTCAAGGCTGTATATTGTCACCCTGCTTATTTAACTTATATGCAGAGCACATCATGAGAAATGCTGGGCTGGAAGAAACACAAGCTGGAATCAAGATTGCTGGGAGAAATATCAATAACCTCAGATATGCAGATGACATCACCCTTATGGCAGAAAGTGAAGAAGAACTAAAGAGCCTCTTGATGAAAGTGAAAGAGGAGAGTGAAAAAGTTGGCTTAAAGCTCAACGTTCAGAAAACTAAGATCATGCCATGTGGTCCCATCACTTCATGGGAAATAGATGGGGAAACAGTGGAAACAGTGTCAGACTTTATTTTTTGGGGATCCAAAATCACTGCTGATGATGAGTGCAGCCATGAAATTAAAAGACGCTTACTCCTTGGAAGGAAGGTTATGACCAACCTAGATAGCATATTTAAAAGCAGAGACATTACTTTGCCAACAAAGGTCCGTCTAGTCAAGGCTATGGTTTTTCCAGTGGTCATGTATGGATGTGAGAGTTGGACGGTGAAGAAAGCTGAGCGCCGAAGAATTGATGCTTTTAAACTGTGGTGTTGGAGAAGACTCTTGAGAGTCCCTTAGACTGCAAGGAGATCCAACCAGTCCATCCTAAAGGAGATCAGTCCTGAGTGTTCATTGGAAGGACTGATGTTGAAGCTGAAACTCCAATACTTTGGCCACCTCATGCGAAGAGTTGACTCATTGGAAAAGACCCTAATGCTGGGAAGGATTGGGGGCAGGAGGAGAAGGGGCCGACAGAGGATGAGATGGCTGGATGGCATCACCCACTCTATGGACATGGGTTTGGGTAAACTCCGGGAGTTGGTGATGGACAGGGAGGCCTGGTGTGCTGTGGTTCATGGGGTTGCAAAGAGTTGGACACACTGAGTGACTGAACTGAACTGAACTTAGTTACATTTGTGTTTCTGTTTCTGTCAACTTGTTAAAGTTTAGCTAGTGTTGGCATTGGGAAACTTCATAGTTTTTTAAGTGGATAGAATTTGTTTATTTTATTAATATCTAAAATAAGTACTTTAATGAATAAAGTATTTTAGTAGGGACCAAAGATCTTTCCAAGAATTAACTAAGTCAATATGCACTTTTAAATTGAAGTTTAAAAGTTGATTTACAATACTGTGATTTACAGCATAGTGATTCAGTATTTTTGCAGATTATATTCCATTGCAGTTTATTAGAAGATAATGGGTATCATTCCCTATGCTATACCGTGTATCTCACTGTCTTATATATAATTGTCTGTGTCTGTTCATCCTGAACCACTAATTTGTCCCTCCCCTTTTCGCTTTCCCCTTTGGTAACCACAAGTTTGTTTTATCTGTGAGTCTGTTTCAGTTTTGCATATACATTCATTTGTATTATGTTTTAAATTCCACTTATAAATGACACCATGCAGTATTTGAGATATCTTCATAGGCACTAAAGGTATTTCCAAGAGTTTACCAAATCATTTAGCATTTAAGTAGTCAGGTACTTTTGTCCCTAAAATTGTATTTAATTTACTGTGCTATCATGAGGAACTCACTATTTTCTAGATATTAGTATCAACAATTCCTTGTTAACTGTGAGACAAAAAAATAGGAATTAAATAATATAAACTGGAAACTTTAATAATTTTTATTAGAATATTTGATGAAAGCATCCTTTATCAAGTAAAGTTTATATTATCAAGTTGGGTTTATTTAGTTTTTCTTTTTAATATACCAGTCCCCAATAGAAATTTTGTACAAAAGATTGTTTCTTTTATATAATATAATCATGAATAAAAAATTAGAATGGAAAATAAAAAAAGAAACAAAGTACCTATTGCAAAGTTCTTCACAATACTGAAAAAATTTTCCCATACCAAATTTCAGGATACTTTTTCATTAACTACTCTTCTTTCATTTATCTACCCTTTTATTTTTATTTAAAATTTGGTGATCCAAATTCTATTTAAAATTTGACAATTTTGCTTTAACTCTATTTTCCTTTTTTGCACACATGTAGGAAAGAGGGAAAACTTGAATCACCTCAGTATAAACAAAAGAAAGGAATCTACTATGCAAGACAATGAGTAAGTTTGTTTTTGCTGTAATAATATACATGTGTCTTAAAAAGGTCATATTTGTTAAAGTGATGTTTTAAGATAAATCATTTCTTTTGAGAAATGAATGGTTTATAGAAATGTTTATAATTTATAGAAATAAATAAAAAGTTTGTAGTTTCTACTTTCTGAGTAGAACTATTTTTTCTTAAAGGAGTAAAATATTTTATTTATGATGTGTTTTAACAGTGTTCATATGATGGTGATATATGATATCTTAATTTTAATACCCATTTAGCCCAGTTTCCCCAGCCTATGCTTAAGAAACTAGCTTAGGGTAAAACTGAGGGAAACACCTTCTTTGGATTTACATGGATGGAGAAGTAATATATTAGAACATAATGTCTAACAAATACTGGTTCAGGAACTAGGAACATAGTGAGACCAGCAGAGTAAGGAATCTAGAGGAACCTAGAAGGCTTATTGGCCATCAGTCAACAATTTTCATACTGGCCTGTCAATAGTGCCTTGAATGAGATCGTTCTGTGTAGAAAGCTACTGCCTGTGTATTCTGGAAAGAATATTTATATCTATCCACTAAGGCTGGAAAACTTGAAATAAGCAGAACAGGGAGTTGAATTTTCATAATAGTTCATATGTTCAGCTCATTTACTTTTCCAGCTGTATCTTCTTTGTCCCATACAATGTCATGAATGGGTAAAGATGAGGAAAATGAGGTATCTACCCATTAGGGGCTTATGGTCTCATGTTGTAAATTAATATACCTTCCCTAACTTAGAAGTGTGTTATAGGTTATGTTTCAAAATATTACTTATTTATTTATTTAAATTGAAGTACAATTGATTTACAGTCTTGTATTAGTTTAAGATGTACAACACAGTGATTTAGTTTTTTATATGTATGTATGTATTCTTTTCAGATTCTTTTCCATTATAGTTTGTTACAAGATATTGAATATAGTTCCTTATGCTATAGTATGTCCTTGTTGTTTATCTGTTTTATATATAGTAGTGTGTATCTGTTAATCCCAAACTGCTTATTTATCCCTGCCTTCTTCCCCTGCTTTTCCCTTGATAACCATAAGTTTATTTTCTATGTGAATGTATTTCTGTTTTGTAAATAAGTTCATTTGTGTCATTTCTTTTTAATTCCACATACAAGTGATATCATATGACATTTGTATTTCTCTGACTTAACTTCAGTTAGTATCTCTAGGTCCATGAAATTTAAAGGGCATTATTTCATTCTTTTTATGGCTGACTGATATTCCATTGGGTTATACCACTTGTTTTTTATCCATTCATCTGTCAGTGGACACTTAGATTGCTTCCATGTCTTGGCTATTGTAAATAATGCTGCTATAAACATTGGGGTGCATGCATCTTTTCAAAAGAGTCCTTTCCAGATATATGCCCAGGAGTGCCCAGGATTGCTGGATGATATGGTAACTCTATTTTTAGTTTTTTAAGGTGCTTCCATACTGTTTTCCATAGTGGCTACACCAGTTTACGTTCCCACTAACAGTAGGAGGAGGAGGGTTCCCTTTTCTCCACACCCTCTCCAGCATTTATTATTTGTAGACTTTTTGATGATGATCATTCTGAGCAGTGTAAGGTGATATGCACTGTAGTTTTGATTTGCAGTTCTCTAATTAGCAATGTTAAATGTCTTTTTATGTGCCTGTTGGTCATTTGTATGTCGTCTTTGGAGAAATGTCTATGTAGGTCTTCTGCCCAGTTTTTGATTGTTGTTTGGTTTTTTGTTAGCGACTTGTATGAGTTGTTTCTATAATTTGGAAATTAAGCTCATTGGTTCCCTCATTTGCAAATGTTTTCTCCCAGTCTGTAGGTTGTCTTCTCATTTCATTTATGGTTTCCTTCCCAGTGCAAAAATGTATAATTTTAATTATAGCACATTTGTTTATTTTTGCTCTTATTTCCATTACTCTAGGAGACAGATCCAGAAAAAATATTGCTGTGATTTATGTTGAAGAATGTTCTGTGTATGTTTTTCCTCTAAGAATTTTATAGTATTGAGTTTTATATTTAGGTCTTTAATATATTTTATTTTTGTATATGGTGTTAGATAATGTTCTAGTTTCACTTTTTTTTTTACATGTAGCAGTTCAGTTTTCCCAGCACCACTCATTAAAGAGACTGTCTTTTCTCCGTTGTGTATTCTTGCCTCCTTTATTGTAGATTAATTGACCATAACTGCATGGGTTTATTTCTTGGCTTTCTGTCTTTTTCCATTGATCTATGTGTCTTTTGTTCCAGTACTTTACTGTTTTGATGAGTGTAGCTTTGTAGTATAGTCAGAAGTCAGGGAGGCTAATTCCTCCAGCTCAGTTCTTTCTTAAGATTGCTTTGGCTATTCAGGGTCTTTTGCGTTTCCATACACATTTTTAAAATTATTTGTCATAGTTCTGCAAAAAATGCTATTGGTAATTTGATACAGATTACATTGAATCTGTAGATTGCCTTGGGTAAGTATAGTCATTTTGACAATATCAATTCTTCCAGTCCAGAAACACAGTATGTCTTTCTATCTGTGTATGTTGTCTCCAATTTCTTTGAATTCAGCATCTTATAATTTTTGAAGTAAATCTTTAGGTAGGTTTATTCCTAGGTATTTTATTCTTCTTGATCTGACAGTAGATGGCATTATTTCTTTAATTTCTCTGTCTTTTGATGTTAGTACATAGAAATGCAACTGATTTCTGTATTTTAATTTTGTATCCTGCTGTTTTGCCAACTCCTTGATGAGCTCTAGTAGTTTTCTGGTGGTGTGTTTAGGATTTTTTGTATATAGTATCATGTCATCTGCAAACATTGACAGTTTTATTTCTTCATTTCCAGTTTGGATTCCTTTTATTTCTTTTTCTTCTCTGATTGCTGTGACTAGAACTTCCAAAAGTATGTTGAATAAAAGTGGCAAGGGTGTGTAGTTACTCATTAGAGGAAATGCTTTCAGCTTTTCACTATTGAGTATGATATTAGCTGTGGGTTTGTCATATATAGTCTTTATTATGTTGAGGTATGTTCCATCTATGCCAACTTTCTAGAGAGTTTTTATCATAAATGGATGTTGAATTTCATCAAAACCTTTTTCTGCATCTATTGAAATAAATAAAATTTATTATTCAGTTTGTTAATGTGGTATATCACATTGATTTCCTGGTATTAAAAAATCTTTGCATCTCTGAGATAAATCCCATTTGATGATGACGTATGATCCTTTTAATGTATTGTTGGATTCAGTTTGCTCATATTTTGTTGAGGATTTTTTCATGTATGTTCAACAGTGGTATTGGCCTGTCGTTTTCTTTTTGTGTGATATCTCTGCCTAGTTTTAGTATCAAGGTCATGTTGGCTTCACAGAATGAGTTTGGGAGTGTACCTTCCTCTCCAGGTATTTTGAAATAGTTTCAGAAGAACGGGTTTTAAATGTTCAATAGAATTCACCTGTGAAACCATCTGGTCCTAGACTTTTGGTTTTGGGCAGTTTTTAAATTACTAATTCAATTTCTGTACTTGTGATTGGTCTGTTCTTATTTTCTATCTTTTTCTGGTTCAGTCTTGGGACTAAATATTTTTAGAATGCATTTTCCATACAAACTGTGTTGTAATTTGTGGTTAAGACCTCATTTCAGGGCTACAGGTCTATTTTTTTCATAATGTAGGTAATGTATAGTATTAATCAGTGGTAGTCTAGGTAAAAAAAAATATATATAGAAAATGCCACACAGAGTATAATAGGGACAAAAAGAAGAGTTTATCAAAGAGGTCTCCTAGTTTGACATCTATATCTCTATCACCTTTACCCCTTTATCTTTTTATAGCTGCTTTCCCTAGTCATACTCCCCCCAGCTGCAAATATTTTTATGTGCTCTATCCCACAAATAGTTTTTTTGTGAATTACTACTCCTCCTTCCTTTAACCAAACTTCTAGCTTCCTTGGTGAAACCAATTTCAGCTAGATATTAAGATAAAAGCATTATTTTTTAACTCACTTAATATATTTTAAAATAGGTGATAGATGTCCGTAATAGAAACTCAAAGGGATATATAGAAAGCAAGTGGCAAGCAATGATTTTTGAATCACATATATTCTTGTTAGATGTCCTTTATTATTTTGTAAAACCAGACTTATATCTTTTAAATCTGAGATTAAACTGACTATTTCATGCTTTTAGATCAGTTTTAAGTGATTATAACATTTTATGATTTGTTTTGGCAATTGTATTAGGTTACAGTTTTCCAGAGAAACAGAATGAATAGCAGATGTGCATATATATAGTAATACAATAATGAGAATGAAATATATTGTGATGTAATAACTGTTGATTAATAATGAATTATATATAATTACATATATAGGTAGATTTACTGTGAAGAATTGACTCATGCAAATATGAAGGCTAAGTCCTACAATGTACCATCAGCAAGCTGGAGACCCAGCAAAGCCAGTGGTGTAATTCCAGTCCAAGTCTAAAGGCCTAACCATCAGGGGATCCAGTGGTGTGAATCTCAGTTCAGGGGCAGAAGAGCAGTGTCCCAGCACAAGCAGGCAGGCAGCGAACTCAGCCTCCCATCCTCTGCTCTTTCTTCTGTTCAGACCCTCAGTGGATTGGATGGTACCCATTCACACTGGGGAGGGCAATTTACTGAGCCAGTAAACTAAGACAGTTACATAGTAGTGATTTTCTATCCATAATCCTATTAATTGGCCTTTTTATAATTCATGAATTCTCTTTGTATATGTATTTCATTATATCAATTTTATCACATCCACCACCACAGTCAAGACATAGAATAGTCCTCTTTGCTATATAAAATGTATTTTCAATTACTGGCTTATTCTCTTGTAGGCAGAAGAGTAACTTATTTCTACACTTATCCAAATAAAGCCTTTTTAATAGTAATGTTATGCTAGAACTAGGTTTTGTTTTTTATCTGTACAATTTAATTGTGACAATTAACCACATTTCAGAATTCTGATTTTCTCTTTACTGTATTTTAAGTATTTAATCATACAGTAAGAATACTGACTTTTGTATCACTTTCTGCTTAAACGAAGGTCTCTGGAGTAACTTAGTAGAAAACATTTATCAAAAACATAGGATGAAGGTATAATTATGCCTATATTCTGTAGGCAATCAAAGACTAAGAGGGAGACCAGTATTGACTTTTACTTTCAACTGTTTAAAATTCTTGACAGAAAAAAAATGGAAACTTTCCTCCAAACATCGGTATTAAGATAAGCATGCTCACTTTCACCACTAGTATTCAATATTTTACTGGAAATTCTAGCCAGAGCAATTAGATAAGAAAAAAGAGTAAAAGGGATCCAATTGAAAAAGAAGAAATAAAACCATCTCTATTTGCAGATGACTTGATCCTCTTGATCCTACATAGAGAGACTCTTAAAGAATGCACAAGAAGCTGTTAGTACGAATAAAGTCAGCAAAATTACAAGGTATAAGATCAATACACAAAAATCCATTGGGTTTCTATACACCTGCTGTGAACAATTTGAAAGAATTGAAGGAGGCAATTCTATTTATAGTAGGATTTAGAAGAATAAAGCCTTCCTGGTTTCCTTGTTGGCTCAGAGGGTTAAGCGTCTGCCTGCAATGCTGGAGACCCGGATTCCATCCCTGGGTCGGGAAGATCTCCTGGAGAAGGAAATGGCAACTCACTCCAGTACTCTTGCCTGGAAGGCCCGTCGACGGAGAAGCCTGGTAGGCTACAGTCCATGGGGTTGCAAAGAGTTGGACACGACTGAGCAACTTCACTTCATTTCAGAAGAATAAAATATCGAGGAATAAATTTAACCACAGAGGTGAAAGACTTTGTACACTGGAAATTGCAAAGTATTGCTGAGAGAAATTGAAGAAGACCTAAATAAATGGAAAAACAATCTGCTTTCATGGGCAGAAGATTTAATATTATTAAGGTATCTGTACCTCTACCCAAAGTGATCTGCACACTTAATGTAATGCCTATCAAAATTCCACAGTGTGTAAAAAACTATTCAAGCATAAAAGAGATTGAGGTTCTGATACATGCTGTATAGCATGATGAACCTTGAAAACATATGGTAAATGAAATAAGCCAAATACAAAAGGACAAATGTTATACAATTTCAGTTATGTGCGATATCTAGAGCAGGCAACTTTAAAGAGACAGAAAGTATATTGGAGATTACCAGAGGCTAAGGGTTATTGTTTAATGTTATGGAGTTTCTGTTTGTGGTAATGGTGTTTGTTTAGTTGCTAAGTCGTGTCTGACTCTTGCGACCCCATGGACTATAGTCTGCCAGGCTCCTCTGTCCCTGGGATTCTCCAGGCAAGAATACTGGAGTGGGTTGCCATTTTCTTCTCCAGTGGATCTTCCTGACCCAGGAATTGAACCCAGGTCTCCTGCATTGCAGGCAGATTCTTTACCAACTAAGCTACAAGGGAAGCCTGAAATAGTTCATTGTATTTGTTTTAGTCTGTGGTAATAGAATGGTTTTAAAAATAGATAGTGTTGATAGTTGTAAAGCTTTGTGAATGTAATTAACACCACTGAATTGTACACTTGAAAATGGTAAACTGACAACTTTTATATTTTATATATATATATATATATACATATATACTACAATAAGAAAAATTTTTGAATTGAAAAAGAACTACAGGGACAACATGAATATGCATTGTTTACCAAGATAGTAGAGTAGAATGACGTGAGCTCACTCGTTACAAAAACATTAAAATCACAACTACTTGCTGATAAAAAACAATGGAACCTACCAAAAAAGATACTCTATATCCAAAGACAAAGAATAAGCCACAATGCAGTGGTAGGAGGAACACAGTTGCAATAAGCTGGGCAATCCACAAACTGGAAAATAATTCTATCACAGAAGTTTTCCCACAGAAGTGAAAGTCCTGAACCCCACATCAGGCTTCCCAGACTGGGGGTCTGTTAACAGGACAAAGAGCCCCCAGAGAATCGGGCTTTGAAGTCCAGTGGGGTTTCATCACAGGAATTTCACAGGACTAGGGGAAACAGATTTTACTCTTATAGGGTGCATACAAGGTCTTGTGCACCAGCTCGTAGGGGAAAAATCTTAAGAGACTGGGCCACACCTACCTGCTAGTATTGGAGGGTCTCTTGCCAAGGTGGGGAGCAGATGTGGCTTACTATGGGGAAGAAGACACTGACAGTGGCAGTTCTGGCAAGCACTCATTAAGGTGAGCTCTCCTGGAGGTTGCCATTTTCTCCCCAAGACCTAGCCCCACCCAACAGCCTGTAAGCTCCAGTGCTAGGACACCTCAGGCTAAGCAGTCAACAGGACAGGAATACAGCCCCCCCACCATCAGCAGATAGGCTGCTTAACATCTTCCTGAGCATGGCCCTGCCCACTAGGGGGCAAGAACCAGCACGCACCAGTGGACAGGAACCAGTTCCTCCCACCAGGAATCCTGCATAAGCATCTTAGCCTCATCCACCTGATTTCAGATCACAAAAGCAAGAATAATTGCAGTCTTGCAGCCTGTGGAATAGAAACTGCAATCACAGAAAGTTAGACAAAATGAGACAGGAAAGGAATGTATCCCAGATGAAGGAACAAGATAAAACCCCAGAAGAACAACTAAGTGAAGTGGAGATAGGCAATCTAATGGAAAAAGAATTCAGAGTAATGATATGAAAATGATCCAAGATCTTGGGGAAAAACGGGAGGCATATGTTGAGAAGATACAGGAAATGTTTAAAAAAGATATAGCTGAAAGAGAAATAAAAGGAATACAGATAGGAAAAGAGGAAGTAAAACTCTCACTGTTTGCAGATGACATGATCCTCTACATAGAAAACCCTAAAGATTCTACCAGAAAACTACTAGAGCTAATCAATGAATATAGTAAAGTTGCAGGATACAAAATTAACACACAGAAATCCCTTGCATTCCTATACACCAATAATGAGAAAACAGAAAGAGAAATTAAGGAAACAATACCATTCACCATTGCAACAAAAAGAATAAAATACTTAGGAATATATCTACCTAAAGAAACAAAAGACTTATATATAGAAAACTATAAAACACTGATGAAAGAAATCAAAGAGGACACAAACAGATGGAGAAATATACTGTGTTCATGGATTGGAAGAATTAATATAGTGAAAATGAGTATACTACCCAAAGCAATCTATAGATTCAATGCAATCCCTATAAGCTACCAACGGTATTTTTCACAGAACTAGAACAAATCATTTCACAATTTGTATGGAAATATAAGAAACCTCGAATAGCCAAAGCAATCTTGAGAAAGAAGAATGGAACTGGAGGAATCAACCTGCCTGAATTCAGGCTCTATTACAAAGCCACAGTCATCCAGACAGTATGGTACTGGCACAAAGACAGAAATATAGATCAATGGAACAAAATAGAAAGCCCAGAGATAAATCCACGTACCTATGGACACCTTATCTTCGACAAAGGAGGCAAGAATATACAATGGAGAAAAGAATCTCTTTAACAAGTGGTGCTGGGAAAACTGGTCAACCACTTGTAAAAGAATGAAACTAGAACACTTCCTAACACCATACACAAAAATAAACTCAAAATGGATTAAAGATCTAAACGTAAGACCAGAAACTATAAAACTCCTAGAGGAAAACATAGGCAAAACACTCTCTGACATAAATCACAGCAGGATCCTCCATGACCCACCTCCCAGAATATTGGAAATAAAAGCAAAAATAAGCAAATGGGACCTAATTAAAATTAAAAGCTTTTGCACAACAAAGGAAACTATAAGCAGGGTGAAAAGACAGCCTTCAGAATGGGAGAAAATAATAGCAAACGAAGCAACAGACAAACAATTAATCTCAAAAATATACAAGCAACTCCTGCAGCTCAATTCCAGAAAAGTAAACGTCCCAATCAAAAAATGGGCCAAAGAACTAAACAGACATTTCTCCAAAGAAGACATACAGATGGCTAACAAACACATGAAAAGATGCTCAACATCACTCACTATTAGAGAAATGCAAATCAAAACCACAATGAGGTACCATTACACACCAGTCAGAATGGCTGCTATCCAAAAGTCTACAAGCAATAAATGCTGGAGAGGGTGTGGAGAAAAGGGAACCCTCTTACACTGTTGGTGGGAATGCAAACTAGTACAGCCACTATGGAGAACAGTGTGGAGATTCCTTAAAAAACTAGGAATAGAACTGCCATATGACCCAGCAATGCCACTGCTGGGCATACACACCGAGGAAAGCAGAATTGAAAGAGACGCGTGTACCCCAATGTTCATCGCAGCACTGTTTACAATAGCCAGGATGTGGAAGCAACCTAGATGTCCATCAGCAGACGAATGGATAAGGAAGCTGTGGTACATATACACAATGGACTATTAGTCAGCCATTAAAAAGAATACATTTGAATCGGTTCTATTGAGATGGATGAAACTGGAGCCCATTATACAGAGTGAAGTAAGCCAGAAAGAAAAACACCAATACAGTATAGTAATGCATATATATGGAATTTGAAAGATGGTAACGATAACCCTATATGTGAGACAGAATAAGAGACACAGATGCATAGAACAGTCTTATGGACTCTGAGGGAGAAGGTGAGGGTGGGACGTTCTGGGAGAATAGCATTGAAACATGTATATTATCATATGTGAAACAGAACACCATTCCAGGTTCAATGCATGAGACAAATGCTCAGGGCTGGGGCAATGGGATGACCCAGACGGATGGGATGGGGAGGGAGGTGGGAGGGGGGTTCAGGATGGGGAACACATGTAAACCCATGACTGATTCAAGTCAATGTATGGCAAAAACACTACAATATTGTAAAGTAATTAGCCCCCAACTAAAATAAATAAATTTATTAAAAAAAAAAAAGATCTAGAAGAACTAAAGAACAAACAGAGATGGACAATACAGTAACTGAAATGAAAGATAACACTACAAGGAATCAATAGCAGAGCGACTGAGTAGGAACAGATAATTGGCTTGGAAGACAGGGTAGTGAAGATCACTCCCAGGAAACAAAAAAGAATGAAAAGAAATGAAGACAGTCTAAGAGACCTCTGGGACAACAACTCGAGAAAATATTTGAAGTGATAAAGCTTAAAACTTCCCTAGCAAGGAAACGAATTAGTCGCCCAAGTCCAGGAAGTGCAGAGAGTCCTAGGCAGGATAAACCAAAGGAGAAACACATGAGACACATAGATTTCAAACTGACGAAAATTAAATTAAAATTTTAAAAAATATTAAAAGCAACCAGGGAAAAGCAGCAAAAAAACATACGAGGGAACTCCCATAACATTATCAGCTGATTTCTCAGCAGAAACTGCAGGTCAGAAGGGAGTGCCATGATGTATTTAAAGTAATGAGAGGCAAAAACTTACAACCAAAAACACTACCCAGCAAGACTCTCATACGGATTTGACAGAAAAATCAAAAGCTTTATAGAGAGGCAAAAAATATTAGAATTTAGTACCATGAGACCAGCTTTGCAACAAATACTAAAGGAACTTTTCCAAGTGGAAAAGAAAAGGCCACTACTAGAAACAAGAAAATTACATATGGAAAAGCTCACCAATAAAGGCAAACACGCAGTAAAGATAGGAAATCATCTGCACACAAACATGATATGGAAACCAGCAGTTGTGAGAAAGGAGAGCTCTTTGAAATGAATTTGAATTTGAAATTAAAAGATCAGCAACTTGAAACAATCTTGTATATATATAGACTGCTATATTAAAACCTCATGGTAACCACAAACTGAAAATCTACTGTAGATATAAACAAAAAAAGAAAAAGAAATCTAGACACAACACTAAAGTTAGTCATCAAGTCACAAGAGAAGAGAACAAAATAGGAAGAGAAGAAAAAAGGCCTACAGAAACAAATCATAAACAATGTAAAAAGTAGCAATACAAACATACATATTGATATTTATATCAATGGATTAAATGCTCCAACCAAAAGTCATAGACTGTCTGGATGGATTCAAAAACAAGACCTATATATATGCTGTCTACAAGGGTCCCACTTTAGATCAGGGGACACATACAGACTGAAAGTGAGAAGATAAAGATATTCCATCTTTATTGCAAATGGGAATGAAAAGAAAGCTGAAGTAGCAGTACTCATATCAGACAAAATAGACTTTAAAATAAAGACTGTTGGAAGAGACAAAGACAGTCCAACAGTCCAAGATAATCCGAGAAGAGGTAACAATTGTAATTATATATGCACTCAACATAGGAGAATTCTAATATATAAGGCAAATACTAACAACATGAAAGGAGAAATCAATAGTAACACAATAGTGGGGGGAGTGTAACACCCCACTTTCATCAGTGGACAGATCATCCTGATACGATCAACAAGGAAACACAGACCTTAAATGTTACTTTAGACCAGATGGACTTAATTAATATTTATAGAGCATTCCATTCAAAAGCAGCAGAATACACATTCTTCTCAAGTGCACATGGAACATTCTTAAGGACTGATTATATGCTGGCCACAAAACGAGCCTTGGTAAATTTAAAAAAATTGAAAGCGTAATCAAGCATTTTTTTCAACCTAAATGCTATGATCTTAGGAGAAACTACAAGGAAAAAAACTTTAAAAAACACGTTGAGGCTAAACAATATGCTACTAAGCAACCCCATGGATCACTGAGGAAATCAAAAAATACCTAGAGATAAATGAAAATAAAAGCATGATGATCCAAAATCTGCAGGATGCACCAAAAATGGTTTTAAGAGGGATGTTTATAGCAATAAAATCTTACCTCAGGAAACAAGGAAAATCGCAAGTAACCTAATCTTACACCTAAAGCAGCTAGAGAAAAAAGAACAAACAAAATCAAAAGTTAGTAGAAGGAAAGAGATCAGAAAGATGAGAGCAGAAATAGAGATGAACAAAACAATAGAAAAGACCAGTGAACCTAAAAGCTGGTTTTCTTTGAAAAGATAAACAAAATTGATAAAACTTTAGTCAGACTCATCAAGAAAAAAATGGAAGAGGGCTAGGATCAATAAAATTAGAAATGAAAAAGAAATTACAACAGACACCACAGAAATACAAAGGATCATAAGAGATTGCTACAAGCAACTATATGCTAATAAAATGGACAATCAGAAGAAATGGACAAGTTCTTAAAAATGTATAGTCTCCCAAGACTGAACCAGGAAGAGATAGAAAATATGAACAGACCAAGCACAAGTACTGAGGTTGAAACTGTGATTAAAAAGTTGAACAAGGAAAAGTCCAGGATCAGATGACATCACAGGCGAATTCTATAAAACATTTAGACAAGAGTTAACAGTTAAAACCTGTCCTTCTGAAACTAGCCCAAAAATTGCAGAGGAAAGAACACTCCCAAACTCATTCTATGAGGCCGCCATCACTCTGATACCAAAACCAGACAAACATACTACACACAGAAAAGAAAATTAAGGCCAATATCACTGAAGAACACAGACAAAAATGCTCAACAAAACACTAGCGGTCTGAAACCAACAAAATATTATTAAAAGAATCATATGCCATGATCAAGTGGGATTTATCCCAGGGATGTAAGAATTTTCAGTATCTGCAAGTCAATCAGTGTGATGTACCACATCAACAAGTTAAAGAATAAAAACATACAGTCCTGTCAATAGACACAAAAAAAGCTTTTGACAAAATTCATTGTTCATTTATAACCAACCTAGACAGCATATTAAAAAGCAGAGACATTACTTTGCCAACAAAGGTCTGTCTAGTCAAAGCTATGGTTTTTCCAGTAGTCATGTATGGATGTGAGAGTTGAACTATAAAGAAAGCTGAGTGCCAAAGAATTGATGCTTTTGCACTGTGGTATTGGAGAAGACTCTTGAGAGTCCCTTGGACAGCAAGGAGATCCAACCAGTCCATCTTAAAGGAGATCAGTCCTGGGTGTTCATTGGAAGGACTGATGTTGAGGTTGAAACTCCAATACTTTGGCCACCTGATGCGAAGAACTGACTCACTGGAAAAGAACCTGATGCTGGGAAAGATTGAGGGCAGGAGGAGAAGAGGAGGACAGAGGATGAAATGGTTGGATGGCATCACCAACTGAATGAACATGAGTTTGAGTAAACTCCGGGAGCTGGTGATGGACAGGGAGGTCTGGCATGCTGCAGTCCATGGGGTCTCAAAGAGTTGGACATGACTGAGTGACTGAACTGAACTGAACTGAATGTTCTTTGATGGTAAAAACTCTTCAGAAAATGGGCATACAGGGAACTTACCTCAACATAATAAATGCCATATATGACAAACCTACAACTAACATCATACTCAGTGGTGAAAAGTTGAAAGCATTTCCTCTAAGGTCAAGAACAAGACAAGGTTGTCCACTCTTGCCACTTTTATTCAGCACAGTTTTGGAAGTCCATCCATGGCAATCAGAGAAGAAGAAAAAGAAATAAAAGAAATCCAAATGGGAAATGGAGAAGTAAAACTATCACTGTTTGCAGATGACACATGATTCTATACATAGAAAATCCTAAGGATGCTACCAGAAAACTACTAGAGATCATCAATGAATTCAGTAAAATTGCTGGATATAAAATTAATACACAGAAAGCTTGTATTTCCATACACTAACAATGAAAGATCCAAAAGAGAAGTTAAAGAAGCAGTTCTGTTTACCATTGCATCAAAAATAATGAAATACCTTGGAATATACCACCTAAAGAGACAAAAGACCTGTACTCCAAAAGCTGTAAGACACTGATGCAAGAAATCAAAGATGACACAAACAGATGGAAATATATACTATATTTTTGAATTGGAAGAATTGATATTGTCAAAATGACTATACCACCCAAGGCAACCTACAGATTCAGTGTGATTCCTATCAGATTACCAATGTATTTTTCACAGTACTAGAACAAAAAGTCTTAAAATTTGTGTGGAGACACACAAGGTCCAGAATAACCGAAGTAATCTTGAGAAAGGGAGCCTGATTCATCCAGCTCCATTCTTCTGACTTCAGACTATACCCAAAGCTTTAGTCATCAAAACAGTATGGTACTAAAACAAAAACAGAAATACACATCAATAGAACAGGATAGAAAGCCTAGAAATAAACCCTCACACCTAAGATCAATTAATCTACAACAAAGAAGGCAAGACTATGTAATGGAAGACAGACAGTCTCTTCCATAAATGGTGCCGTAACGACTGTACAGCTACATGTAAAAAGATGAAATTAGAACGTTTTTTAACATCGTAAACAAACATAAACTCAAAATGGATTAGAGACTTAAGCGTAAGACTAGATACTATAAAACTCTTAGAGGAAAACATAGGCAGAACACTCTTTGACATAGATTGCAGCAATATCTTTTTCAAGCTGTCTCCTAGAATAGTGGAAAAAAAAACAAAAATAAGCAAAATGAAACCTAATTAAAATTAAAAGCTTTTTCACAGCAAAGGAAATCGTAAACAAAATGGATAGACAACCCCAGAAATGAGCAGATGACCTAAATAGACATTTCTCCAAAGAAGACATACAGATGGCCCAGAGGCACATGAAAATACACTCAGCATCACTAATTATTAGAGAAATGCAAATCAAAACTATAATGAGATGTCACCTCACACCAGTCAGAATGGTCATTATCAAAAAAAAATCTATACAATAGAAACAGTAAATGCTGGAGAGACTTGGAGAAAAGGGAGCCTCCTTCTTCACTGTTGGTGGGAATGTAGATTGGTACAGTCACTACAGAGGACAGTATGGGAGTTCCTTAAAAAACTAAAAGTAGAGCTACCATGTGATCCAGCAATCCCACTCCTGGGGATATGTTCAGAGAAAAACGTGATTTGAAAGGATGCATGTACCCCAGTGTTCATTGCAGCACTGTTTACGATAGCCAGGACATGGAAGCAACCTAAATGTCCATTGACAGATTAATGGATAAAGACGTGGTACATGTACACAGTGGAATACTCCTCAGCCATTAAAAATATTGAAATAATGCCATTTGCACCAATATGGATGGACATGGAGATTATCATACTAAGGAAGTCAGAGAAAGACAAATATGGTATTATGTTTGTGTGGAAAGTAAAAAAAAAGAAAAAGCACAAATGAACGTATTTATAGAACAGAAACAGACTCACAGACATAGAGAATGTAGTTATGGTTATCAGAGGGGAAACGTGGGAGGGAGGGATAGATTGACCTTTGAGAGTATATAACGTTAGCAGAGTAGTAAGGGAGAAATCTGAATGTTGGAATTTAATTTCAATATGGAGGAAGTGGAGATTGGCTTAAATCATTGTTTTGAGCAGTAGTTTGTGGTGGAGAGAATATTCATTAAGTAAAAGGAGAGTTAAGCAGAGTAAATAAAACAAATAGGTAGGAAATCCAGGATAACACATTAGAAAGATATGTGTGTAGCAGAAGGTTAGGGGACTGGGAAAATTAACTTTCTTTTTTTTAAAGTTTTTCCTGCTTAATTGAAGTATAACTGAAAAATAAAGTATGTATATTTAAAGTGTATAATGTGATATGTATACGCTAAAATAATTATGACAGTTTGGTTAATTAACACATCTCACATTGTTACCTTTTCTCTTGGTGAGAATGTTTAAGATGTACTCTCTTTATCAATTTGAAGTGTCACTCACTGTCTCCAGCACTCTTAGTCACTCAGTTGTGTCCTACTACTTGTGACTCCATGGACTGTAGCCTGCTAGGCTCCTCTGTCCATGGAATTCTCCAGGCAAGAATACTGGAGTGGGTTGCCGTTTCCTTCTCTAAGGGATCTTTTTACCCAGGGATTGAATCCAAGCCACCTGCATTGCAGGCAGATTCTTTACCATCTGAGCCACCAAAGTATACAATGTCGTATTTATAACTATAGCTACCATGCTATGCATGAAATCCCCAGAACTGATTCATCTTATATATGAAGGATTGTACCCTTTGACTAGCATCTCCCACCCAACTTGCTCAGTGAGATAACAAACTAATGAAGTTTGAAGTCTATGATTAGAGGGAAGTAAAAGGAAGAATAAAATGAAAGATGAGCATATTTCATTTGGATCTAGGAATGAATGTTCACTGGACGAGGTCTTTTATAATTTATTCATTGTTCCATCAAGTAATATCTACCATACTACAGACACCATGCTAGGTAACTTGGTTTATAACATAAACAAGGTAGACACTGTCCTTGCCTTCATGGTACTTATGATCTAGTGAGGAAGAAAGGTGCCAAACAGTTGGAAGTTACAGAAAAGGGTAAATCAGTATCTTTATAGGCCACTATGGCTTTTAGAGGTTTCACATCTTATTCCACTACATCAACATTGCCTGCACAGTCAGTATAGTAGGCACCATGGGTTGCATGCCAGGGAATCTTAAAGAAATTGATGACCTCCCTTCCACATTTGTGATGGCATAGCAGCAGCTGAGTTAATGCTTGCAAATCTAGATAGCATATTAAAAAGCAGAGACATTACTTTGTCAACAAAGGTCCGTCTAGTCAAGGCTATGGTTTTTCCAGTAGTCATGTATGGATGTGAGAGTTGGACTATAAAGAAAGCTGAGCGCTGAAGAATTGATGCTTTTGAACTGGGGTGTTGGGGAAGACTCTTGAAAGTCCCTTGGACTGCAAGGAGATCCAACCAGTCCATCCTAAAGGAGATCAGTCCTGGGTGTTCATTGGAAGGACTGATGTTGAAGCTGAAACTCCAGTATTTTGGCCACCTGATGCGAAGAACTGACTCATTTGAAAAGACCCTGATGCTGGGGAAGATTGAAGGCAGGAGGAGAAGGGGACGACAGAGGATGAGATGGTTGGATGGCATCACTGACTCGATGGACATGGATTTGGGTAGGCTCCAGGAGTTTGTGATGGACAGGGAGGCCTGGCATGCTGCGGTTCATGGGGTCGCAAAGAGTCGGACACGACTGAGCAACTGAACTGAACTGAAGAATGGAAAATAATTGAAAGCAGTCAAGATAGGGAAAAAAGCAGAATTGGAGCAGAATGATACTTTTAAAAGTTATGTATCACTTGCTTGAGACTGAAGAAATCACTATGGAAGAAATTTAAAGGATAATTAATGGATACATCCCTCCATATATTTTATATGAACAAAACATCTAATTTCAGTTGTTCTTCGGAATAACAAGACTTTCTCTTTGGGGAAAATGAGAGAACTCTGGATTTTATAGTGAGACTTTTCTAGGCAAATTGGAAAATACATCAAAAATCCTGAATTTTTGGCATGTGGCTTTCTCAAGAGAAAAATGGATATTCATAGTAAACATACCATAAGAATCTGCTCTGAGGTAAGGCTGTCTGGCAAAATATGTCAAAACTTGAACAACTTTCTCTTGTGCCAGACCAACTGGATCATAGTTTCTTTTTAAAAACAGAGTACTAATCTAGACACTTTAAAAATACTAGTTGCTAAAAAAAAGATGATGCTGAATTTTTACCTGCTGAAACAAAAAAAAGATTCATTCAAAGAAGACCGAGATTTCAGATTTCTCAAGTTGTACAATGGTGGAATTTGGCCATAATATAGGATTTGATCAAATTTTGTAAGGATGTCATGAAACAGGCAGCAGTCACTGGATATCTGGATGCAATACCCATCAACATCTGCATAGTTTGTAGTGGTCATTATAAGATGAAGGGTTTGATCCAGTTTAGTCCAGCCAGAGGCAAATCTGTTTAAGAAAGGAATAGTGTTTTATAAAATATGATGGCACCCACTGATAATACTTTCACTCACCAACTTGAAAAAAGGGGCAACAATAACTTGGAAAGTTTGTAACAGAAATGTATTCTGCAGGCAGGTATAAAAGATTGTTGATTTTCAGAAACAACTAAATTAGTGAAGGGACATAGAGGTAATATTAAAGCAAACAATAATGCTGTCTTAGGACAGCAAAGTATAGTTGAAACCATCCTTTGAAAATATAGAAAATGCTATCACTGGCAATAAAAATTCAGCTTCCAGCACATGAAATTAAATATAAATGTTTCCATTTTGTCTGGGATAAAGACAGTGGCAACCATTCTTCTCCCAAAAGCTGCTCAGCAAGTTGTTTGTCTCCAAAGTTTTGACGTCTTGTCCACTGAGTCAGAAGACCACACTTCCTGAATTTCTTAAAATGTAGCAGTTGGATGACAGTTTAAAAGCCATTCCATGAATTTGCTTACCATCGAGATGAGGAAAAGAATTGATTTCACCTAGCGAGAAGTATAATGAGGAGGAGAGGAAAGGAAATTAAAAATGACGAGAGTGATGGAATGTCCACTACTCCAATTGGTCCTGCAGTAGAGGCAAGTTTAGGCATGTGAAGGATATCTTGATACTTGAGGAACTGATACTCAGTCCAAAAACTCCGAGGCTGTTGAACAGGTTGCTTAGCTGCTGGATAACTGTCTTAACTTGGGAGAAAGATTTTCTAATAGGTTCATTGGGTATGCTTACATACCACAGCTCCTGTGGGTGCCATTCACTTCTCGCTCTTTCTGAACAGAGCTCTTTGGAGTCATTCACGATGGCAACACTGCAGGACTCAGCCCTTCCCACACAACTCCCGGGGGTAGACAGGGAACAGCATCAGTTCCTTAAAGAATGGTAAGACATTGTGAAGAGGCTCTGCCACTCCAATCGTCCCAGGAAAGGGATGCAAGAAAAAGAGCCCCTAGGACTCCTCATAGCAAAGGAGGTTAATTGCCTCAGCTTTGTATTTCTGAGGTACTTAGTGGGCTTAGGTATAATGTAGGGGAAGCTGGAGGTTCCCAGCC
Source organism: Okapia johnstoni (assembly GCA_024291935.2). NCBI lineage: Eukaryota > Metazoa > Chordata > Mammalia > Artiodactyla > Giraffidae > Okapia > Okapia johnstoni. Next base: position 61,752,467 of record CM044315.1, read on the forward strand.
TTGAGTGGGAGTCACTGAAGTCCTCCTGCTCCTTCAGGCTTAATTGGAGGAGCCAGAATTCCTTTATGATAGTCTCTCTCATATGGAGGTAGTCTGTCTCATATGGAGGTGGTCTCGCTCATATGGAGGTTCCATTGGTAAGCAGCTGGGACCTAAGACAGACAGCTTCTAATTTAAAATGCGTAATAATGAAGGAAAATTTAAAGGAAAAAAATATCACTTGGAATTCAACTATGTTCACATAATTTTTAGCTTTTGCATATCACTTTCTTTTCATTCTTTGCTCGCATACTTATATACATATTTTACTTAGTTGAAACATACTGTTCATATTCATTGTGTATGAACATTTAATGTCACATTTGTCTTATTTTTATAGCACACACAAATGTTGATAACACTGATGTGATTTTGAAAAGCATTTAAGTAGAATTTCTAGTTTCTCTCATAAAATTGATAGGACAGATTTGTGCTCTCTGAAACAGTAGTCACTAGCCAGCCACACATGGCTAATGAACTTTTAAAATGTGACTATTCTGAAATGAGATATGCTATGAATATATACACTGAATTTTGGGAAAAAAGTATAAAATATCTCATGAATAATTTTTATATTGATTACATGTTGAAATGGTAATACTTTGGATACATTGAGTTAAATAAAATATATTATTAAAATTATTAACTTATTAAATTAAGTTCACCTATTTCTTTTTACTTTCAATGTGGCTATTAGAAAATTTTTAATTATATATATGACTTGCATTATATTTCTGTTAAACTGTACTGGTATAGATTATCATATACAAACTGCAAGATCTTAAAATTCAAAAAGAAACTAAAGTTGCAGCCATAAGGAAGTAGTTAAATCACCTTTGATATATTTACTAGGTCCAATATTGTGCAGCTTTTAAAAGTATAGACACATGAATGTAGCCAACATATCTTTCGTTGTCTTCAAATTTAAAAGAGTACCTTGGTGTATTTGTCACATGGGAATATATTAAGCTAAAAATCTTATTTTTTAATTTAAAAAAATTACTGGGTAACACAGATTCATGGGCTTAGATCTAGGTAAATAAGGTGATGGTGGTGTATTTGTTCTCTCAGAATGATATGAAGGAGAAAGGACAAGCCAACTATATATCTCTTCTTTCCCACTGCTCAGTGGTGATGAGAAAGTGAAATGCCAAAGGATAGGATGGTTGGTAAAATATATTGTTTGTAAAGGAGTGAAAGCTGAAGGAGGAGCATTTGCATCTTTTACCACTTTTAAAAATGCAAAGAAAATGATGAAAACTGAATATAAGATTCTTTTAAAAGAATTAAAGCTTTGAAAATGACTAGCCATGTTCAACTGCTTGATCTTACTGTTTTTTTTTTTTTCCATTCACAGATTCATGGTGTTGCTATCTAAAGTTGAGAAATCATCAGAAGAATTCATGGAAATAATGCAAAATTTAAGCAGTATACAGGTTTGCTTTTTTTGGCATATAATTTTTCATACTTCTGTTACCCCATTAGAAGAAGAATAGGAGAATCTAATCCTGGAAAGAGTTTACAGAAGATATATTCATTTTACTTTTCATAAGAATTTCTTACATGAACATTAATTAACCGTAATATTTTAGTAATACCTGACTTCACATTGAAAAGTAAATTTATCAATTATGTTTTGTCTTTGTAGTTAATAGATTGGTTTTATTCAGATATTTTAAGGCTTTAGTTAACCTGCCAGAAAAAGTTAAATTTCATTATCACAGAGTTTAAGTTTTTCAGAGAAAGGAAGCCAGTGTACTGTATTTTCACTAGAGTTGTCCGTAGTATTATATTTATAGAGAACTTAACTCATTTAAAATGCCTTTCTTTTAGGCTTTGAAGGACAGTAAAGAGCTTGAAAATCTCATTGGTATCCCCCATGCATCATGTGTCTTTAAAAGAGAAATGCAGAAAACAAAAGAACTAAGTAAGAGAAGTTTTTGAGTTGTTTCGTTTTTTTTTTTTTTTGTCCCCCCACCCCTAATTTATGAGTTTTTAATGAGTTTCTCTCTATTGCTTGTTTGTAAACTTAGAACAGAAAACCACATATCTTTTGCTAGGATGTGTTATTTCAGGGATTCTTCTTGAATGTGAGGGAAAGAGTGTTCCTTGGTAATTTGTATTAGGCTTATTTTATGTAGTTTTCATTCTTTACATAAGATATAAGGTATTGCATTTTGTACTTGATACTTTTAAAAATATGTATTTTTTTAAAGTTGTTTCTTCCAAATTGAAAAATGATTAATATCCCATATTATTTTTTTTTCCTTTAGTGACTAACGTAATAAAGCAAAAACTATTTAAAAAGAAGAATTCAGGGCTTCCCAACAAAGGTAAAGAATTCTGTCTTGGTTTATTGTATAAAGAGATCCTTTCATGTCATTTTACCATTTCAACCAATTGTCATGAGCCCTTTTCTAGTGTATTCTTTTAAAAGACCACCAATCTCATTTGAAAAATGTTGTACTGCATTTAGCAGAAGACCGTGTCTAGTAAGATCAGTTTTCCTGATGATTGAACTTTTGAAATACAGTTTTTAGGTTAAGAGTTATAGTTTTTTCTTCTATTAAAAGTTCTTTTTGAAAATACAGACAGATGGGGCAATAATGCAGTATATATGGCAAATTTTAATGGTGATTTAGAAAGATACACAAAACATAAAAAGTTACTTTGTAGGCAGTGTTCTGAGATTTTTTAATAACATTTGCTCTACTGTGAACTCTTATACCTCTGAGCATTTCACACTATGGGAAACTAAATTAGGAGATTTTAAATTCCCATAACACATGCACATTCACACCTTAGTAAGCAAAATAATCACAGACTATAAAATATTAAAGCCACTAGACCAACTTGAGAGATCATTTTAATATTACTAACATGAATGCCATTTGGCAATCTCTGCAAACGGAGGTAGGCCTTGAAGTGGGTAGCCATGTGTTAGTCTACCATTTTTGAGTACCAGTGACTTCCCTTTGTTGAGGACTAATAATTACTATGTTCTCAACACTAGGATCAGCAGATCTATACAACAACCCTGCAAGATAGCTGTTATTGTCATTATAGATAAGGAACAAAGACACAATAAAATGTTGAGTATTTTGCCAAAAGACACTGCTACTTAAGTGTCAGAGCAGGGATTCCAACTGAAAACCAGTTTCACGTCAAAAAGTGTGGTCTTTGTATTTTTCTGTGTTGTGTCTTCCTAAAACAAATGAAAGCATCCAGTCATCCCAGCTCTCAGGTTCAAACATAAGACATAACTCAACCAGTTTAGTCTGTGTTTAGGAACTTTAACAAAGTTAGTGATGAGTTTGCAGGAGGAAAAGCTGGGATTACCTGCTGGTCAGTTCTAGAGGCCAGCTGGGTCATGGCAGGGTAGCAGTCATGGAAAAACTCCTCCAAAACTCATGTGGGAAGATATCTGAGCAGACTTCCTGGGTCCTTCGGTTGGACAGCTACCTCCCATTAGGATCCATAGAATTTAAGTGCATACAAGAAGCTCTTTCCTAGAAGAGGATTGAGATCATTTCTCTCCAGTGCAGTGTATCTTGATTATAATGTGTAACTGGCTTTCAATGATTTTAATTTCTACTGACTTGACAAGTTTTAGAGGATCATAATGGGAAATCAGAATATTTATTATTTCTCAACTAGAGAAAATCTTTCTTTTATATATTCAATAGCAATGGTGCAATTTTTTTTAATCTGTTAATTTCCTAGAGCTAATTAGAATTAGGCTTTACATTAGGCTTTTGCCAACAGTTTTGAGGAATGAGGAAGGGAAAATTATAGAACAAATAGATGAACTGTCACTGCTAATAATTAATGGGAAAAAAATTCCCCAAAGTATTCTTTCTTTCCGTAAACATGCATTAAGACATTAAAGTTATTTTCATGTGTTAAAACAGTCACCTCCTTTCAGTTATCCAATACATAGGAATTCTTTGTATGTTTCTGCATGAATCAGCCTTAAATCTATTTTCTAGTATTTTAGGCATTAAAACTGACCTGCCCATTACCAGGTTTTCCCTGAGAGCTGAGTGTTTCTTCATGCATAGAGGAGATTGTATCACTAAATCATGTTTTAAAGGTTCTAATAAGCATTGGTTATTTGTTGTGGTTTAAATGTAAACTGAGCTAACTGAGCTAAGATACATTAAATATATAATATCTATATAATATAAACTGTATGGTAATATATATTATATATATGAGAATGTATAAGTCATTTTCCATTTTTTTTCTTGGCAAGATCTACATTGACCCTTTATACTTACTGAGGTATTCAAATCTTCGTTAGTTTTTTATCTTAATTTTTACATTAATATTGCCTGGAAAATAGATTGAAGCTTTTCTTTCTAATTTGAATTTGAGCTAAAATTTTTACAGAATGCTTTTCCCTATTTTTTTCTCTAGTTCCTAATGTGTGTATATATATATATATATATATATATATATATATTTTTTTTTTTTTTTTTTTTGGTTAAAAATGATGCATGCCAACACATGCACATTATATGTAAATTTCTTTGCCAAGTTAACTTTCACCCCCTTCTATTTATACATTCATTTTAACAGGATTTTGTTAGTTTTTTTGACAGTCCAAACTAATTTGCTTTACATATTCCTTATTTGGGGATCTAGCTATCAGCTTTTTACAGAAATTTCTACTTTACTCTTCTTGTACTATGCTGTTACTCAGAATTATTTAAATTTTAAAATGTTCTGAGAATCTCCATAGAAATTACATAATATAAAAACCAGCTAATATGTTTTTAATGTTTTAGATTTGTTATATTAGGTAATTAATGAAAATTAGAGTAAACACATTATATATTTCACTGTCAGAAGAATGTCCTTCAGATTTTTGTCAAATTTTCCTAGAATAGTTAAAATAGACAATACCAGGAGAATTCCAGCATTTATTTTGTCATTGTGCCTTTGAATTAATCCTTTAGTTCTATTTATTTTTTTCATTTTACTGCTAATTTGTTTAGTGGCAGTTGTAGTTTTTATTATAGTCAGAGAAGTATAATTGTAAAGATAAGACTCTAGTGTTTTAAATAGACATCTGAGACACATTCTAAGGCTTTGTATAATGTATTCTATGGAAATTTAAGACATCCACATTAACATTTAACATTAAAAGGTTACACTGAGATTTTCATAATTTTCAGAAGTGGACCTTGCAAATTAGGCAATGACTTGATAAAGCGTGTGAATAAAGAAGACCTCCTTTACAGAATACAGATTTCTTAAACAAAGGAAGGCTTCTTTTTTTCAATTTTTTAGGAAGTAAGCCTGTCTTCACTTTCCTTAATAATATTGGCTTTATGACTATTAGAAAAATAATGAAATGAAAGGTTTTTTCTGTTATATTTGGATGTGAATTTTCAAAATTATTTTTAATTTGTTATGCTAAAGATTTAAAACATATGACCATTCAATGGGTTGATTCAGAAGGACTGTCACATTATCATCACATGAGAAGGCATGAAATTTATTTACTTTGCATAGTCAACCTCTGCATAAAACAACTTGATACAAATATTCCTGAGACAATAGGTGGCATTATATGGTACTGAGTATTTTCATTTTTTCTGGAGATATTAGAAAATACCATCATTGTTTGTCCATGACTAGTACTTCCAGTAAACAAAATGTTTTTTAAAAGAATGTAAGCAAATTGTAGAGCATTTGCCAAGATATGAAATCTAGACGCTTAGCTTCAGTCCAAAACATATTTTATCTGTTTTGAGAATAATTGTGTAGGTTGAAATATGCATATTTTAAAAGAAACGTAACCATCTGAACTTTACATTGTTCAAAAAAGTTGATTGTTTCAGCTGTCTGTAATACTAAATATTTCAAAATTTCTAGCTCTGGCCTTAAAAAGAAAAAAATGCCAACTATAAATGTTCTGATTTTCTTTAACTAAATTACTGTCTTCTTGCATTGTAAAATTCATCTTGGTTATAGGATTTTTGAGGTTTTCAAATTCTTGGTCCAAAGGACAAATTTTAAACTTCTTCTGTTTTAAGACTATATAAATAGTTTGATATTGTCTTTTCATTCTAACCACCTACTGAAGTATTTTTTAACTTAAAAATATGTTGTTCTTTCCCCCACTCGGTCTTGAAAAAGTATTCGTCATATCAGCTAAATACTTTTACTCCAAGAAAACTGCTTCCCTTTTATTTTTTTCTGTTATATCTTAACATGAAGCAATATCTTTTTCAAACAAATACTCCAGTATTAAAAACACAGGTTTGAAATTTAGACATGAATTTTAGAAGAAACAACAAAAATTCCACTATGCTTTTAACATTCTTCATTTATTTAGAGCTAAAAAATAGAGATGTTATTTTTGGTAACACAAATACACATTAATGTGCAACTGTAGTCATCAGCTCTTTATACGAATTCAGTTGTCACTTATCCTGTATGTGGGTCATATCTTTTCCTCTTATTAATGTTAATGCTTGTGCTCTACATTGTTCATCACTGGTTGGGGGCTATATTTCAATTGCTTACTTGAAATTTGTCTAGGATTTAAGGAAACACAAACTGGTTTATTACTTTTCAAAGCCTTTTAAATAATTTCTCCTATGATTTAATTTTTTTATACATTACTAACAGTATGGTGCTTTTATCTTATAAATAATCAGTTAAACTTTTAAACCATAGATTTTAACTCACTTAATAGCAATTATGTGTTTAAGAGGTGTAAATAACTTGCTATCAGACATTACAAATATCCAGGTGCTCTGTATGTGCTGATGACAACAAAATTGAAACGGAAGACTGTAATAATTCTGACTGGTTTTCTCTGCAGAAGATATTGATTATTTGTGTGTGGTGAGAGATTTGGAAAATTCAATTAAAGGAGTTGTGCAAAGGTTTCATAAATTTTCCTTCTACAGCGTGTACACAGACATTGTTGCGTATTAAATCAATGCAGCACTTCACAATATATTTTCTTTGAAACATAAAAATAAATAACATTTAAACAGTTCTGCTTACTACAGAAACAAATTTTATTTTCTGTGAAGCATTTAGTCATGTGCTATCACTGACTCATACACATTTGCCAGCTGTAACAAATTTTATAGACATTTTCTCCAGAGACATATCTCACATACTATGAATTTTTAAATGAGCAAATGGTGAAGAAGGGATGTCAGCAATATAAAAATTGATCAGTTAAAAGATAAAAGCATAAGTAAAGAGATTTGTATGGTAGTCTTAATAGGTTTTATTAAATAAAAATACTATAAAAAGACAGTAATGAACAGACTGAAGACTAACTGTTCTTGAGGTGGAGAAAAATTATTCTGGCACATTTAGTAGAAATTGGTTTTATGTCACCTGACAGATGAACATTTTTTTTCCACTTTAACTCTTAGAGTAGTTAGAAAAGCTCCTCAAAGTGTTACATAAATTCTCTAAGTGGTTTATGTATTTTAAACACCTCTACATAATCATAAAGCAAATATTTATAGTGTTATATAATTAATTATATAGTTAAAAGCAAGACTTGGGCAATCAGTAAATAGTAGATGATATTTTTCCTCTACCTCAGACTTCACATAGGAAGAAAGTAGTCTTTTTCCTTCACACTCTTTATACCCTATGCTTTAGTCCTCTGGAATCTCTGTTTCAGGACTCCAGGCTTCCCTATTACCTCCCTTTCTATCTGGACTACACTTTCTTCCTTCTCTGTCTAGCAAACTCCTGCTCATTCCTTAAGGTCAGCCTTCAACATCACATTCTTTGAAATTCTCCACAGATAACCTAGGTAAAAAATAAATCGTTTCATCTTCTAGGCTTCTACAACACTTGTCTGAATGTTTATAAGTGTACCATGTTGTAGTGTATTGTAATTTTCTGGTTACACAGCTCTCTCTGGACTTCTCTCCTTGGCGAACAAAGTCTTATCTCTCTACTGTAGTATTGAACCTGGATGGAAGGCCCACAATACATGTTCAGTGAATGAACAAAAATGAATGGCCGCTCTAAGAATTTTTTTAAAGGAATTATCTAGATATTTTCAAATAGGTATAAATGGCTATTTCCTTACATGCCTCATTCATTTCCTTACATGCCTCATTCATTTTATATTTACTGAATGCCTACTAGGAGCCAGGCACTGTTCTAGCATTGTGGATACACTAATAAACAAGACAGACATAGTCCTGCCCTCAGGATTATAGAATCTAGCATAAAAGATGAGTAATTATAATAAAACATAACCACACATTATAATAATGAGTTTCTTGGTAGTTTTCATCCTAAATTTTTAAATGTACATTCTGAAACAGAATCAGGCCAATCTGTAGGATGTTGAAACAAGAATTTATAGCCCTAAAACTTTTATTTATAATGTAAAATAAAACTTTATGTTTAGGCTCTTTATTTTAATTTCGTTTTGATTAAGCATTTATTCTGCATCATATACTATGACAACTTACTTTACACTGTTTCCTGGAAAAAATCTTTTTTCTTTCATATAGAATTAGTGATCTTGACAGCTGTGAATTCCTTAAAACCATTTTAAACTTAGGTAGTTTCACCTTTATAATTGAGGTTACCCTTGTTATAGTTCACTGTTTTTTCTTTCAGTTCAAAACATTTTAATTGTATTATCAAATTTGGTATTGTCTGTAAAGAAAATAGGGACATGAGCTTTGATGCATTAATTAAAATTATATTTAATCTATTATAAATAATAGGAAGATAATCTGACAAGATCTATGAGTTAGAGGCCAATTGAAAGAGAACACTACTGAGCTTGCCAGGCTAGCTTTCAAAGAGGGCATATTTTTAGTGAGTATAAAGAAGGCCCTTAATTGAGTAAAAATAGCTAACTTAACAGTGACAGGTAGGTTATAGTTTCTATAGGGCACGTCAGACCGAACAAGATAAAACAAGTCATGGATTTGGAAATGTGCTGAATTGATTAAGTGAATAATTGCATATTAATTCGTTAATTAGTGTGCTAATTAATTGCCCACTACACAGTAGTAATCAGTGAATGTCAGGTTTCATAATTGGTCAAAGGTTTTAGATTCTATTAAGTATACAATATATATACAAATACACACAATCGTTCACTGTAAGGTTAAGTGTTTTATAAAAATTTCTGACCCTTGGAAATCCATCAGGCTATTGGATGGTGATCATAAATACACAGTTCATACATAAATATTCACAGTTATACATTTGGCAGATGAATATACATATTTAATATAGGGCAGTCTCATTAATGAATGAGTTTGGGGAATCTTAAGAATACTGAGAATAGCTTTGTGTTCATGGATTCTAGTAAAGATCATCATATGTTAGGGGTGTTTTTCTGAGTCTTTGAGTAGTACTTTCAAAAGACTTGAAAGAATTAAAGGTTGACCTACAGAGAAATAACAGTTGAATGTATTTGACTACCTTGTAGACATTTCCCTGGATTTTTTTTTTTTTAACTCTTATTTATTTATTTATGCTGTGCTGGGTCTTCATTGCTGCGTCTGGGCTTTCTCTAGTTGCAGCGAGTGGGGTCTACTCTCTAGTTGTGGTGTGTGGGCTTCTCATTGTGGTGCCTTCTCCTTTTGGAACAGGGGCTCTAGGTGCACAGGCTCAGTAGTTGTGATGCATGGGCTTAGTTGCCCCACGGCATGTGGGATCTTCCTGGACCAGGGAATGAGCCCATGTCCCCAGCATTGGCTTGTGGATTCTTAACCGTTGGACCACCAGGAAAGTCCTCCCTAGGTTCTTTTGATATTGTTTTCTCTCACTTTGGACTCTTTCTTCATGCTGCTGCTGCTGCTGCTAAGTCGCTTCAGTAGTGTCCGACTCTGCGACCCCATAGACGGCAGCCCACCAGGCTCCCCCATCCCTGGGATTCTCTAGGCAAGAACACTGGAGTGGGTTGCCATTTCCTTCTCCAGTGCATGAAAGAGAAAAGTGAAAGTGAAAGTGAAGTCGTTTCCGATTCTTAGTGACCCCATGGACTGCAGCCTACCAGGCTCCTCACTCCATTGCATTTTCCAGTCAAGAGTACTGGAGTGGGGTGCCATTGCCTTCTCCATCTTTCTTCATGACCTCATCCATTCCTTGACTTTTGTTCTCACCTTTGTGTATATGGTTTCCAAATCTATTTGTCACCTTCCTCCTGAGCTATAAACATAATCTCAGCTGCTATACATTATTCCCCAAATATGCTGACATCACCCTCCCCGCTCCCATATTGTCCCTCATTGTACCTTTTTAGGGATTCCATTCATCCAGTGAAAGAGGTCAAAACTACAATTCTGTCTCTCTTTTTGTCCCCACATCCAAACTGATACCAAGTCATATCACTTCCCAGAACGTTACTTCTCCTTTCCATGTACACTGCACTGGTTTATTCCTTCACTAACTCTCATCCAGATTACTTGCATCCTCATTGTAATCTGCCTCTGTGCTCTTTGTTGTTGTTTCCCTACAGCCTGTCCTGCTACTGAACGAATTATGATTTCGAAAGTATCACTCCACCATATTTGTCGTAAAATCCAAATTTATACCATTGTTTAGAACTCTCCCTGATCTGACCACAACTTACCTTTCTAATTTGTCTTTGTCTCAGTTACTCCAGATTATTTGCCATTCATTCCTGAACACATTCCTTAGAACATCCCTTTCTCATTTCCTTACTTTTGATCTTGTCTCCTCCACTTGACAAACCTTTCCCCCCATCATCAAAATTTTACTCATCTTTCAAAACCTGCTTAAGAGTTTCCTTACACTAGGCTTCCTTAGATCCTTCTCTTCCATGTTCTTCTTTTATGGATTTGTCACAGCTGCCCAACTGGTATACCTAAGAGAGGATATTAAACTTCCTGACCTTGTCCTATGCCCTAGAAACCTCTGATAGTCATGATATATCCCTAACACCACTGTGTGACCAAATTCCCTGTCTGCACATCAGCTTTTGCCCTATTACACTTCAGTAATTATTCCTCCTGATTTTGTTCAGTGAGCATAAGCACCCCATATTAATTCACTCACAGAGCCTTTAAAAAGTGAAGCCTTTATAAAACAATGTTAGAATAAGGGAGACAGCAACCCATAGGCCATAGACAGTATGAAGACCAGCAAAGTGTTAGTTGCTCAGTCATGTCTGATTCTTTGCAACCCAATGAACTGTAGCCCTCCAGGCCCCTCTGTCCATGGGATTCTCTAGACGAGAATACTGGAGTGGGTAGCCATTCCCTTCTCCAGGGGATCTTCCTGATCCAGGGATCGAACCTAGGTCTCCTGCATTTGCAGACAGATTCTTTACCATCTGAGCAACCAGGGAAGCCTCTGAGAAAGCATGATTTTGGCTAATGTTAACTAGGAATACTGCAGGGGATGCTGAGATAAATCTTGTAGAAACAATGTAAATCACTTGGTTAGCAAAAGTGTGAGGCTTAGTATAAACAAAGCCCTTTGCATACTGCCCATCTAGTATTCAAACTGAGGATGTGAGGTTTATATACATGAAATGATTTAATCAAATAAAGCAAGCAAGTGATAACAAGTTCAGACTCTTCTTTCCAGGATTCTGGCCCATAGCAAGTATAAAAAAGGATTATGAATCCATTGAGGATCAAAGTATCAACTTGATAGTGGAGGAATTAATAACCTTCAATATGGCAGGCCCTCTGGTAGACACTTGGGGTACTAATGTGGACTAAGGCAGAAGTGGAACCTTCCCTCTCCCATAGATGGAAGAAATGCTGCTGGATAGAAGTGCTCAGTCATATCTGACTTTGTGACCCCATGGACTGTAGCCCACCAGGTTCCCTCTGTTCATGGAATTTTTCAGGCAATACTAGATTGGGTTGCCATTTCCTCCTCCAGGGGATCTTCCAGACCCAGGGATCAAACCTGCCTCTCCTGCATTGCGGACAAATTCTTTACTGCTGAACCATCAGGGAAGCCTTCCCTCTCTTCCGTACTGAATGAAAATCTTAAAACCTATGTGCTCTCCTGACCTGAGGAGAAAGCTGGATCTTTGAATAGATCCATGTCCATGTGCCTCTATAACAGTAAAGACTGCAGACCTGCCTTGTATGCTTGGTTGCAGAAAAGAGAGTGAATGGGCTGTTCTCCTTACAAGAAATTAAGAAGAGCAAAGGCCCACTGGATTTGAGAGTAGACAGACAGTGAAAGGGAAACTAAATAGTGGGGCACAAGAGTGCTGTGTAAGAACACTGACTGAATATGACTTGTAAAACGTGGTCTGCTATTCTGGATGTCAGTCAGTCAAATTTGTCACTTTTCTGTAGGCTACTGGAAGCAGAAGACTTGACAGAAGTTTCTTCCTCTTCAGACTGAGGAGTGTAAACATTCTTCCCTACTCTAAGTAACGAAGAGTAAGCAGTATGGAAATACACAAAATGGGCCACCTCAGGATGGAATGATTAGGTCATTATTTAAGGGTTCATGATTTTAAAATCAGTTCTAGTTATTCCACTCTGCATAATCTCTAACAGAGGGCCCTCCAGGCCCTCGTAATGGAAGCTTTGTATTTTAGTAGGAAGCTGGAATTTGAAACATGGGTAATTTTGATGGGCTGTGTAAACATTCTAGGCAGAGAGAACACTGTGAACAGAAAAGGCAGAGGAGCAGAGCGACTGAACAGTAGATTCCAGACACATCATTGACAGTTATGATCACCAGGCTAGTAAGTTCAGACTTTATTCATTAGGCAGAAATGAACCCATGAAGATTATTAAGGAAGTAACAATCTAAAATATGTTTTAGAAAGAATAAAATATAATTGCCATGTGAAAGATGAATTCTGTCAAAATACTACTCATGAACCGCATCACTGTATCTAAATTTCTTTTCATTTGTGTTCTGAGATCTTCATCTCTATAACCAGTATGGCCGTGTAGAGATAACAGACATACTGCTGCTCCCTGCTCCTGTGCTATGATATGTATCACACTGATCAAAGTATTGATTTTTGCTGGATCCTGAATTTGGCCTCAGAATCTTTCTCAACACAACTGTCTTGGAAACCATGATCAATTGATGACACTTCTTTGCAGGGCCTGGCATTGTAGCAGAGAATGGGATTTGGATTAGATGTCCAGCATCAGTTCTACTACCTGTTTAGCTGTGTGGCCTTAAACAAGGCACTTGGTTTCCCAAAACCTTAATTGTAAAATGGGACTGGTGTTATTTACCTTGTGGGTTATATACAAGAATTAGCTTAAGGAATTCCCTGGAGGTCCAGTGGTTAAGACTCAGTGCTTTCACTGCCAGGGCCTAGGTTCAGTCCCTTGTCAGGGAACTAAGATCCTGCAAGCCATGCGGTGTGGCCAAAAATTTAAAATAAAAATTAAATAAAATAATTAGCTTAATTACTACCTTTCCCATTCCCTGTTGTTTGGTCGCTAAGTTGTGTCTGACTCTTTTGCAACCCCATGGACTTTGCACCAGACTCCTCTGTCCATGGGATTTCCCAGGTAAGAATACTGGAGTGGGTTGCCATATCCTTTTCCAGATCTTCCCAGCCCAGGGATCGAACCTGCAACTTCTGCATTGCAGGTGGATTCTTTACTACTGAGCCACCGGGGAGGCCCATCTTTCCCATAGTAATTATTTAATAAATGGCAGTCTTCCTTTCTTCCACAGTATTAGCTTTAGTTCTGGTAACTGCATCAATAACCTATAAGAATATTAGGGGAGCACTAGAATGCTTAAAATCTATAGGTATTCCGACCAGACTCAAATGAGTTAGCAAAAGTTGTTTGTCAAGTTGGCAAACTATCTTCTTGTAGGACAGGAATAATATATGTGGCCCATCATGAATAGGGAAATATAGGGGCTCACCATATATTACTTATTCATAGCTGCCAGGAAGGGATATTTCAGGAAGTAAAGAGTCCACATGCCCTATGGGGATACATGCCACTTGTTGCCATTGGGTTTTTCTCAAAGGCTTCATCTCACAAGGATCCTAAAGCCAGACAGACAAGAACTTCTATCACCACTAGGAGTCCCCAGAGGGACATACCCTGAATAGGAATGCCAGTCAAGACTGTCTCTTTTTTGGGGGGGGCAGCTGTTGGAGGAAACACCTGCTGAAAGGCCCTGAAGGCTTATAGACAAAAGGCGTGTAAGATTTGGTGTTTTCATTGGGTCATGTTGGAGCTTTAGAACTCTCGCAGAAGTATCTCAAATCCATCTTCATCAAATGAAGTGTGCTGGGTCAGAGTAGTCATTATTGACAATTATTTGTGAAGGTGAATCTTGCTTTGAAGATTCAAAAATAAGCAAATAAGATATTACCCATACCTAAGTAAATTAGGTACCAAATTACATAGTAAATGGGTGTTTAAGTCATTTCTCAAGTCATGTATGAGATAGATGCATGTTAATTTGGAAACTAATTCTTGATGATTTAATAATCACCTTTTATATCCCACAGGCATTTAGAAGAAACACACTCACTATGAATGCCAACTTCTGTATCTGCCTGATCATATTTAAAGGAACAGAAGATATGTTTGTAATTAATCTGTGCAGTGAATACCAGATCATAGCATAGGCAGGTGTGTGTCTAGATAAAATTTCTTGAAGCTAATTTAAACTTTCTACACACACCAGTAGATAATCTCAACATAAATAATCCATTTCTTCTTGACCCTTTAAAGTAAGCCAACATATAGAAGAGGATCTTGACTTATATTCTGTATCTCATACACTTCTGTATACTTTTATCATTTGTGGATAGACATAGCTTGTATGAAAATGGAACCTTTGGTAGAGCTATATATCTTAAAACTCACATTAAATCTAATAGTGAGTGGAAGTAGGTCCTGATTTTCCAACTTAAAGCCCTAGATTTGTACTAATTAGATTCTTTTAAAAGCTTTTAAAATTGTCTATAAGTTTATTTTAGCTTCTACTTCATAGATGAGTTTATTCTAGTTATGCCTATGCTTGTAGAGAAAAAATATTTTCAAAGTTTTAAAATTCTTACATCTTTTATAAAATACTGGAATGCATTTTTCAGTGCATATATTTAAATGTGAGGTTGTTTTTAAACTGAACTACACAGAATCTCCTGAATATAAAGAAAAGACCTCATCTCATGGGACAGTATGTGATTCCCTCCACGTTTTGAAGCATCAGATTTTTAATTTTCTACAGTGTTGCTTTGTATCATCTATTTGTGCTGTCACAAAATAAAGGGGAAGAGCAAATCACAGAAAGTGTTATAACTTGATAGCACTTTCTTTTTTTTCATACTTCTACACCTTTCTTTGACCATTTCCATAGGGGAAAAAAATGCTGTTCCCTTGGTATTCACCCTAAATCTTGGCAAAATTTGTATATTATGATGTCACTTAATTCACTGTATCATGAAAATAAAAATACTATGTGAAAAATCTGAAACAAAATGTTAACAAATTGAAGTTGAAACTAACTTTCCATTTAGATAATTTCAGATTTGCCCCTTAAAATGAAAATGAATTATTTTTTAAAACTATTAATTGAAATAACTAAATAGTAACTCAATTTATAAACTAATTGCCTTCACTAATGATTTTATTGAGACAATCTAAATAAAATTTTTAAGATAATCTGCTAAATATTAAGAGTACTTTGTGATATAGCCCTTATAATAAGAGTACCTAAAAATATACCAAAAAGGTTAATTTGTTTGTGTTCCAGCATTGAAAACTAACCTCAGAATGTAAACCAAAACATATAAAGACACCTACATTAGTCAGGAAATGAAGGGTTAAGAAGTAAGATTGGTTTCATATGTAATTCAACTTATGTAGCTATGTGCTTAATGCTATTAAATCAGTTACTATATGTTTGACCTCTTGATATACCAAGCTTTTGCCTTTCAGAACAGCTGGGTCTGCTAAGAATCATTTCCCAGTTCTTTTCATTGTAGATCAGATGACTCTCGCTTTATCACCCTTGGAGGCCACATGAAGGACAAAGCAGAAAGATCCACAGACAAAACTAATGTTTATATGGAGGCGGTGTGGGGGGAGGAAGGCAAAAGGCGGGGGATACACTGGGCCCTGATCTTCCAATGAACATAACAGAAGTACCAATAGAGACTTGAAACCATTGTGTTCCTACAACCATTATTTAGTTACATCCTATCCATCTCTTACTTTCTTTCTATTGAACAGAGAGGCTCCTTTGGCTGCCTTGACTTTTGTAAATGTTTCACTCACTTAGTTGTGGTTTATCATTTGGACAGAATGCTACATTGGGGATTTTTCTCCCCTCCCTGAGGCTTCAAGGCAAAATGACTTCTGTTGCCTCATATTTGATACATGAACATACACTGTATTCTCTTCATTTTAAGAATCAAACCTAAGTTTATGGCAACAGAGAAAACTCCATTTTTCAGAAACAGCTTTTCCCTGTAAAAGAACTTGAAAATAACTTTCCTAAGATCATTTTTTGACAGGTATATTAGTGAATAAAGGGAGGCGTCTTTAATAGTTTTTGTACAGGCTAAATGTCTTTATAATAAAATATCCCTATAATCCTGAATGTAGCTGAGAGAAATGCTTTGGAACTGCCTAATTTATCACTGGATGTTTCTGTTATTTTGGTACTTAATTGCTCAAAGTTCAAAGTGAACTCTTCTTAAATTGGTTTCTAATAGATATGAGATACTTATAATTGCTACAAGTCTCCAGTAAAGCTACAGTGTAACTCCATATGACTAAATAGTATGGAAATATATTTTTATTTAGAATTTACCTATAAGATACCTTGAATATGGGTGTATTCTATTTTACTAATGTTTATATATACTTTCATTTTCCAAATAATATTTCTGTTTCAACTATTTAGAAGTTATAACTTCCTCATCATTGATTTAAATCAACATCCTGTATTAAATGTAAGTATTCTATTACAAAAAATAAGACTACACCAGCCAGCCAAGATGCTGACATTTGGGCATGGTGATTATAGATGGTGACCACGGACAGCGATGTTCCTGCTGATTCGGCAGCAATTCAAGGCTTTTTCTGTGCTGACCTACCCTTTGAGTCTTTATGCACATTTGCTTTGAGAAAGAAATACTTCTTGATTTTTTGCTTTGTCTAAAGCTACTTCCTTTATCGGACTTAAAAACATATACCTTGTTGCACCAGCTGTCCATGTCTAGAACCAAATTCTCTTATGTGTGTGTATGTGTTTGACTTGCATTGTTTTAAAATATACCACCACTTAGTTAATATGTTTTAATGGCTATCTTATTAAAGAAATATATTCGTTAAAAACATAAGTTGGTAGGGAAGTGATTATTTTTATTAGAGACTAAAGAAAACATATCTTTACATAAGAAACTACATGGTTATAATAAATTATTTTTACCAATTGAATACTATAGTAAAGATGTGCTTCTTCTAATATATAGTGATACAGTAGTAATAGGGCTAAGTTAATACGAAGCATGATATGGATCAGTGCTTATGGCATTGATGGTAACCTTGAACCATGTCACAACAAAGAAGAACAGGATGAACCCCTCCCTGGATAAGGCCATTAACTTAAACAGAATGAACCTGGAAGTTTAGAGCCAATGATCATGAAAGACTTCATTCAAACAAACCACTTAAATTCAGGAAAATCCATTGTTTAATGGCATTCAAATAAATCAGAGTTCTTAGAAATAAATAAAAACACAGTTTAATCTTTCTGCCTTTCTAAAAAAATTCAAGTTTACACATGGTAATAAGGCGTGTTCAAGCTTTAAACAGTTTAAATTGCCTTCTCATAGTAATTTAAAAGATTATCACAAATTTAATCCCTGAGATATAATTTCTAAAACATACTAAAATATAAGAAAAACTAAATCTGAATACCAAAATTAGTGATTTCCTTCAAAAATAAGGGACTAAATTCTCCCATTAAGCTCACCGTATTTGCAGATTTTTTTCAAGACAATAAATTATAGAGTACATTTCTTAAGTAAACACTGGGATTAAGGACACGTTTCTCTTATTTTCCCACATTAATAACTGAACATAATAAAACTATAATATGTCTTGGTCACTCAGCAGTTAGAAAATAAAAGCCTTCATTGCTTTGGTGCCATATAGATTTATTTTGGGTAGACAACAATAACTTTTCACCATTTCCTTTCCTATTTCCATGATTCTCAAAATGGTCCTTTTATTTATACATAGCAAAAAGTTTACAAAACCTTGTGGCACTATTAACATTTTCACATTTCTTTGGGGATATAGCTAGTTGATTTTCTTCTGACTTCTTCCATTTTTGGAATCCCACATGATTATAATATTAAAGTATACCAAGAAGAATAGGAAATGTAAGCAGGATACAAAACACACCAACACAGAAAATAAGTCCGGTAGTTTCTGAGGAGGATCCAGTGTGACAGTCATCATTGTCAGAAGGATCATAGTGGTTACTGATGTAAGAAACTATAAGGGGGGAAAAAGTGTTACTGCATAGTATAAAAGGTAACAGTTGAATGTACTGGTAACATTGATTTATAGTTGTAAATGAGCAGAACTGAAGGGGACAGCTGGGGGTTCAATCTCCTCTACTAATGGATCTCAACCTAATTTGTATGTAAGAGTCATTTGGGGTTTAAAAAAAATCTCAATTCTCAGACCACATCCCAGACCAATTAGAATCTCTGGGGAAGGCTCTCCAAGTGATCCCCATGTGTAGCCAAAGCCTGAGAACCCCTTTAGACTTCATATCACCCAAGCACTAAACAAAGGTACCTAGAATAGATAATATTGCTAGTCAGCTCCAAGGGCCTATGGGATATACAATTCTAAGTTAATCTAAGAATTCATCTATGAAGACATTTTCCACAGCAAATGAAATATTACATTTCATATTCATTGAATACTTTCAGTGAGCTACTTCTATAGTAGAGCATGGTGGGACACATGAAAGAAAATGTCCTCTGGCCTCAAAGAGCTTCCAATTTAGGGGACTACATGAACTAGTTAAATAAAATCACAGAGTCACATCTTATAAATGCCAAAATGTGTAGTAGACATAATTGACTGCATTTATTCCAATTGTGCACCAGTCGGTTTCCTTTTTCATACCGTACCACAACGTACCGTACCACAGAACTTTCTGCAATGATGGAAATGTTCTAAATGTGTATTCCCAAAAGGTAGCTGCTAACCATGTATGGCTACTGAGCCGTATATAAAATGTACCTGCTGTGACTGAGGAGCTGAATTTTTAATTTAACCACATGTGTCTAGTGTCTATTGTATTGAACAATATAGCTATAGACTTTGAGACAAGGACACAGAAGCTGCTTAAGTAAATGTAGAAAACAAGCAGTGAGAAACAAGTCAGTGACTTTCATGATGAAAGTGGGACATAATGGAACCCTGAAAGATGCTTTAATGGCTAGATTATGACAGAATTGATGGGACCTGAAAAAACTGTAATGCAGTGATCATTCTAGATGGAAGCCAAAAAGACTAAAAGAGTAACCTATAACTTGCTGTGTCTATTCTCCCACTCATTAGTGAACCCACACCAATTAGGCTTTCACTTCAGTCTCCAATGAAACTGCCTTGGTAAAGATCTATAATGACCTCCACTAAACTAAACCCAGTAGTCAATTCTTACTACCTTACTGGATCTCTCAGCAGCATTTGAAATAACACACCACTGATATCTTGAAACCCTTCCTTCACTTGGCTTCCATGACATCATTCTCTCCTGGTTTCCTCCCACATCACTAGTTAATCTTTCTCATAACTTTGCTGGTTCCTTCTCAATCTATAATCACACCTTTGGTGAGCTCATTCATCCAGGGACGTGACTTTAATTACTATATGTATACTGAAGACTCAAATTACTGTCTCCAACCTGGACCTCTCCCCTAACTCGAGGCTCATATGTCCAAGTTCTCCTTAAAATCTCCACTTGAGTATATAAGAAGTACCTAAAACTGTATATATAAACCATCCTCAATAAGATTAACATTTGACTTCTCATTAGGAAATATGGAGGCCACAAGACAGTGGGATGGATGATGTTCAAAGAGAGCAAAAATACCCTTCAAAAATGAAGGTGAAATTAACAAAGTCAATAGATTTTAAAATACTGAAATAATACAAGGTCTGTTTTCCAAATACATTAGAATTGGAATAGAAAAACAGGAAGTAGTCAAGGAAGTCCCCAAGTATTTGTAAACTGAACAACAGATGTGTAAATAATTCATGAACCAAAGAAAAAAATCAATCACAAGAAATGGACTATATTTTTAACTAAATTAAAAAACACATTTCAAAGTTTATGGAATATTGCTTAAAAATGGGGGTTTTATATGGGTTTGAATAACTACATAAAAATGGAAGAAGGGTCTCAAATCAACAACCTCTAACTTGAACTTTAAGAAACTAAACAAAGAGTAAACCAAACCCAAACATGGAAAAGGGTATAATAAAATTAGAACCAAAATCAATGACATAGAAAACAAAAAAACCATAGAGAAGATCAATAACCAAAAGTAGGTTGTGTAAAAATATTTATCAATGAAACCACCAAACTTAAGCTAGACTGACCAAGGGCAAAAGAGAAGGTTTGGAAATGAAAAAGTAACATCACTCCTTACCATATATAAAAATAAAAAAGGATGGTACGGGAATATTATAAACAACTGTTTGCCAACAAATTAGATAACATGAAGTGGACAAATTCTTAGAAAGACACACTACTGAGATTATGTCAAGAAATACAGAAAGTCTCAATAGACCTGTTAACAAGACATTGAATTAATCATTTTTTAATTGAAGTATAGTTGAAGTACAATATTATGCTAATTTTAGGTGTACAGCAAAGTGATTCAGTTATATATATTTTTCAGATTCTTTTCCATTATAGGTTAGTAAAAGATACTGAAAGTCGTTCCCTGTGCTATACAATGAAAAACCCTTGTTGCTTATCTATTTTATGTAGTTTGTTAATCCCCTGCTCCTATTTCATCCCTCCCTCCTGAATCAGTCATCTTTAAGATCCCATGAAGAAAGATCCAGGAACAGATGGCTTCACTGGTGAATTAAACCCAATGTTTCTAGAAGAACTAATACCAGTCTTTCACAGCTCTTCCAGAAAGTAGAAAAAGAACCCTTCCTAACTCATTCCATGAGGCAAGCATTAAGCTTGATTCCAAAATGATACAAAGATATCACAAAAAAGGAAAACCACAGACCAATATCCCTTATGAATATAAAGTCCAAAAGTCTTCTACAAAATACTGACAAACCCAAGAAAGTGACATATAAGAGATTATACACCATGATCAAGTAGAACTTATTCCAAGAATGCAAGGTTAGTTCAATATAAAAATCAGTCAATGTAATATACCATATTGATAAAGGAGAAAAAAAACACAAGATAATATCATTAGACACAGGAAAAGCACTGGACAAAATCCAACACCTTGTAATGATAAAAAAAAAATTTTAAGACACTGTTGAAGGAAGTTAATAAATAAATGGAAATACATCCTATATTCACAGGTTTGGAAGACGAAATCTTGCTAAGATGGTAGTGCTCCACAAATTTAAATACGCACTCAAAGCAATCCCTGTAAAAATCTCGGCTGGGATTTTAGAAAAATTAATGAGCTAATCTTAAAAAGAATACAGAAATACAACGGATGTAGAACAGCTAAAACAATCCTGAAAATGAACAAAATTGGAGGACTCGTATTTGCAATTTTGAAAACTAACTACAAAACCACAGTAATCAAGACAGCGTGGAAACAGCATAAAGATAATACAGATCAGTGGAAGAGAATTGAGAGTCTAGAAATAAACCATTACATTTAAGATCTGTTGATTTTCTACAAGGGTGCCAATACAATTAGTGCTGGAACAACTAAATAAAGTTGGACTTCGACCTCACACCATACACAAAAATTAATTCAAAATGAATCAATGTCCTAAAGATAACTAAAACTATAAACCACTTCAAGAAAACATAAGAGTAAATCTTCGTGACCTTTGGTTATACACAGTTTCTGAAGTATGACATCAAAAGGACAAACAACAAAAGAAACTATTATTAGACTTAATAAAAATGAAAACTCTTATGCTACAAACAAAACCATCAAGAAAGTCAAAAAGCAACCCACAGAATGGGAGAAAATAGTTTCAATTTAGTAAGAGACCTGCATTAAGAATGTATAGAGAACTGAAAAATATAGAAACAACTGAATTAAAACTGGGCAGTGGATGGGAACTCCCTGGTGGAATTTCACGCTTTCACTGCCAACAGCCCTGTTTGAATCCCTCATCAGGAAGCGAAGATCCCACAAGCCACTCAATGCAGCCAAAAAAAAGGGAAAGGATTTGAATAGGCATTTCTCCAAAGAAATTATTTTTTAAAGTGCTCAACATTATTAGTCACTAGGGAAATGGAAAAAGTACAATGAGATACCACTTCACATCCACTTGGTGTGGCTATAATAAAAGATAACCAGTGTTGTCAAGGATGTGGAGAAACTGGAACACTCATAAATTGCTGGTGGGAATGTAGAATCACGCAGCCCTTTGGAAGATAGTTTGGCTGTTTCTCAAAATGTTAAACACAGAATTACCACTCCTAGGTATATACTTGAAGGAAATGAAAACACATGTGCACCAGTAAACTTAGACACAAATCTTCACAGCAGCATTATTCACAATAGATAAAAACTGGAAACAACCTAATGTGCATCTACTGAAGACTAGATAGATAAAATGTGGTATATCCATATAATGAAATTGGCAGTAAAAAGGAAGGAAGTATTGATACATGCTACAACACAGTTAAAAATCAAAAACACACTAAGTGAAAGAAACCAGTCACCAAAAACCACATTTTGTATGATTCCATGTTAGAGAATGTGTGTCCCCACAAAATTCATATGTTGAAGCCCTAAGCCCCAGTGTGACTGCATTTGGAGATGAGATGAAATTAAGATTAAATAAATCTTAAGGGTGGTCCTTAATCTTGTAGGACTGATGTCCTTATAAGAAGAGGAAAAGACACCAAAGAATTCTCTATCTACACAAATACACACACCAAGAGGCCACGTGTGGAGACAGCAAGGTCACCTACAAACTGGGAAGAGAGGCCTTACCAATGCTGATGTCACACTGATTTTGGCCTTCCAGCCTCCAGAATTGTGAAAAAATAAATTTCTGTTGTTTAAGCTACCTGGTGTGGTGTTCTACTATAGGAGCCCTAAGGGACTAATACATTCCATTTATATGAAATGTCCAGATAGGCAAATCTATAGATAGTGAAAGTAGATCAGTGTCTGTCCAAGGCTGGATCTGGGGTGAGGGTGGAATGGAGAATGACTGCTAAAGGGCACAGGGTTTCTTTTTGGGGTGATGTAAATCTAAAATTAGGTAGGGTGGTGGTTGTAAAACTCTGTGTACATACTTAAAACACAAGTTGCATGATTTAAGTGAGTAGATTTTATGAGTGAATTTATGGGAATTCTATCTCAAAAATGCTAGAAAGAAAAACAAACAACTTACCAAGTGTTGTATAATTCTGGGAAGAAATGTAAAATATGTAAAATACTTCCTAATAGAAGTGGAAAAACATTTCAGTTGCAATTCTTCTTCAGAAGTCTTTTCAAATATTGAAAAGGAAGTTGCACAAGCTATAAAAAATGCCATCACTGTCACAACTGAAGGCATTAGGAGTTCATCTTTTAATAGAAGAGGTAGCATACTATATAGGAAAAAAAAATCAAAAGAGAATTGTCAATTCAAACCACAATCACTTTGTAAAAAAGTTTTAAATGAGTTTATAAGTACTATACTGAACATATTATACTGGAAATTGGTTTGACTCACCTAAATGTTGACACAAGTAAAAACCAAGTAGACATAAAAGGAATTTCGCTTAAAACTAAGCAGACTGGTCTAAAATGACAAAGAAAAATATTTTAGAGAATATAACTTCAATGCTTATATGTAAAAATGTGAACACATTTTATCTGATTTTTGATATAGCTAAAAAAAACACAAAAATCACAAAACACAGCCAGCAAGGTCTCCATAGGGACTACTGATTCATTTTTTTAAGTAACTATCAATCCAAACTAAGTGAATCTAGACAGAGAGAAGGTGTCAGCTCATCATAATAATTGGAAAACTGCTTCTTCCAGTATCATTAATGAAACTTTTTTTTTCTCTGTCATACAAACAGTAGCTTAAAGAAAGGATGAACAACTGAACATTCAGAGAAACAAGCTTTTCCATATATTCCATCCAAGTGGTAAATATGAATATCCTACTTGGTATGACAGTTTTCAAACTTCTTTTTTATGCTCTTCCATGTTACCTAATACACAGCTAAGTTAAAAGCTAAGACAGGATCATCATCCACCACTGAATAGAGGCCAACAGAGGCAAAGAAAAATGATAAAGAGTTGATGATGGTAGAATAAAAGGAAAAAATGAGTAGGACAAGGCTACATTAAAAGAGAAATAGTATAGGAAGAGGAAGATAACACCAACAGATGGACCCACTGACTTTATTAAAGAGCTGATTAGGGTCATAGGTCCAATATCTGTGACCTCCTGAGCACTACCCCTGGTCCTATTACGTTCTGGATTCAGCTGTGGCAGTGCTCATGAAGAAGGGGGACAGTCAGAAGACCTAAGTCCTAGCTCATTCCTGACACTTATGACCTTGAACAAACGATTAGTTTAACCTTTTTCTTGTGTATACATGGAAATAATAACTTGGATTGCTGAGTAGTTGAAAGAACTCTTGCAAGTAATTATCTAGTGTTTATTTTTCAGTAAAAAAAAATAACTTTACTAGTGATGGCAGTTGTTGAATTATATTTTGTTGTTTTGTTGTTATTATTAGGGGTCTCCTTATTTTAAAAGGCTTGCGTATTCTCATTTGTTAAGAAGGATGACTTCTCATGGCAACTGTCATATGAGATATGAGACCTGGGATTATAACTGACTGAAAACTACTGCACTAAAACAAAATACTACAGGACTTTCACTGCTTGATGCTTTTAAAATCAGAACGTATTTCTGTTAATTACAAGCATTTAGTAAGTGCTCAATAAACATTATTTTCTCTTTCTGGGTCAGAATCCTTTCCTGTTTAATCACTTGATATTCATTTATTGAAAATGTATTATGTAAAGTGTTAGTCGCTCAGTCGTGTCTAACTCTTTGTGACCACATGTACTGTAGCCCACGAGCTCCTCTGTCCATGGAATTCTCCAGGCAAGAATACTGGAGTGGGTAGTCATTCCCTTCTACAGGGGATTTTCCCAACCCAGGGATTGAACCCAGGTCTCCTGCATTGCAGGCAGATTCTTTACCATCTGAGCCACCGAGAGAAGGGGACAACAGAGAATGAGACGGTTGGATGGCATCACCAAATCAATGGACATGAGTCTGAGCAAACTCCAGGAGATAGTGAAGTAAAGGGAAGCCTGGCGTGCTACAGTCCATGGGGTCGCAAAGAGTTGGACACAACTTAGCAACTGAACAACAACAACGGTTATGTAAAAGTGTTGCTCTGAAAGGAATGCAGTGAGAGACAGAACTCAGCCCTTAGCTTCAAGGTACTTAATATTTATAATCAAGCAGCAAAATCTTCAACATCCTCAACCTCTTCTTTCACTACCTCGTTCACAACAAATTCTGGTTCTCTCCCCCTGAGGAAGAAAATGCTGCCCCTCTGCCTTCTCAATTGTGCCTGTTTTATTGTTCCTGTTTCCCCAACCTTCAAACAGTTTGGCCAGAGGAGAGAAAAAACCTCCTTGATCTTCATCACGACTTCCATACCAGCTCTCCCTCTCCCTGCCCTAACAAGCTCCAGCTTTGAATCTCCTGTTGTCAGGCTTTATTCCCTGTTATTCCTCATCTTTGTTATCATCCACCAGCCTCAAGAATCACTTCCCTCATTACTCAATGATTTCAACTCCTTACACACTGTCTACAAAAAAATACATGATTTTCAAGTGTCCAGCAATTACTTAATATTTCCCTAGTCTGTTCCTACTCTGTCTCTTTAGAAAAATAGTTCACACTTTCTTCTCTCTCCTCATGTGCCCAACATTTCCAACCCACTCTGACCTGATGACTTTGCCTTCCATTTCAATAAGAAATTTGAAGCAATGAAAAGAGAACTTTCACAGACATCACTATCACATTTGCTCTCTTCCTAGCATCTGTACTGATAACAGCATGCTCTTTTATCAAGATGAACCACGCCTGCAACCTGTCCATAGCCAGTCCTTCCATTTATGCTCTAGATCCCACTCCGGCTCCCTCTCTGAAGGACACTGCTCCTGCAACTCTTATCTCTCCTGTATCACTAGTGTTCCCTTTCTACTGACCATCTTCTGGCATTATCTCTTCTATCTTAAAACAAATAACAAACCTCTTTGTCCCCAACTTCTCTGCCAATTTTTGCAGAATTTCTCTGCTCCCCTTTTCAGCAAAACTCATTTAAAGAACTGCCAACCTATCCCACACCATATACAAAAATTAACTCAAAATGGATCAAAGACCTAAAGTAATTCTTAGCAGAAATATGAGGATAAATATTACCTTGGATTTGGCAATGGTCTGTAAGATACAACATCAAAAGCAAACACAATGAAGGAAGAGATAAATTGGACCTCATCAAAATTAAAAATGTTCATGAAAGAACATTATCAAGAAGGGGAAAATTGTACAAGACTATTTTGTTCAGAGGAAAGAGGCCTGCCCCATAGGCCAGATTACTATAAAGCTCTGCACTGAGGTTTTAGTCCAAAGCTCCACCTAATAAAAGCAATACTTCCTTCCACTAGTCACTGGTCATTTCATACATGTATCTTTCACAGGAACCTAGCAAACACAGGGTGAGGGGTGGGACGGCCATAGGTGGGACTGAGCTAGGACAGGATTCAAGTATTCCACAGTGTTCTGGGCATTATTATTTTAATAGTGAGATAATATACCCCCAACTGCCACCCAATTTCTATGAAATCCGAAAAAAATTTAATGCTCCTAGATTAGAGACTGTCAGTAGAGTCTAAACAAAAGTCTTGACAGAAGAACTAGAAAGGAGGCAACATATAAAAATACCCCTAAAGAGGTTAACAGAGAGAACAAGGCTATTGAATAGTAACAGAAATGAATGAAATGAAAAAGGCAACTAGGACAAACAGGCTTCAACCAGAGTACAGCGTCTTTAGGAGACCATTCGTATTAGCAAATACAAAATGAAAAAACAGGAAGAAATAATAAGTATGTCAGAAATGGTTATAAAATTTTATCAGTTTAAAGTATAAAGAAGTAAAATGGCAACAGGTCATCATTCTAAAAAAAATGTAATTTTATGAAATAATTTTGTGCAACTATGTAACATTTGTATAGTTTTGATTTGCACTTAGATGATTATATTTAAGTATTAGATTCATGTATATATCATAAGCACATAATAATAAATAAAACACATACTTGAAACCTTTTTACTTACAATGATACCAAAAGAATGGACTTTTCATGTACTTGGAAAGAAAATAAAAAGAACGATAGTGCACAGCTAACCTTTAAGGAAAAAGGACAGAAAATCAGATACAAAAACTTATAATAGCAACTTAAATATGAATCAGATTAAAATCATTTCAAGTAAAATTTTAAAATTTAATATAGCTTCTAGCTAAAAGGAAAATTATATGCAATTTTAAGAGGCGTAATATTTTATTCAAATTTAATTATCAAAATATTTTGAAAATTAACTATTGTAATACTTAGCCACCTAAAACAAGTTCACTGAGTCTCAGTTGTTAATAAACAAAACTACTAAATACTTCAGACACAATAATCATACCTTCATCCTCCGTTGGAATCTCTGACAATTTAAAAAGTATGAAGTCAAGAAGGTCAAAATATGAAAGTGACAAAATAAATCTATTTGAGTGTTTTTAAAACGTGCACTTCAATAAAATATATACAATGTTTTATAAAGTAATCATTTGCTATCTGGGGTTTTAAATTAAAACTTAACTATCTTCAGGAGTTTATACTCTGCATATTAGACATCTATCTATATACACCCAATCCAGCTGCTCAAGCAAAAGACCTGGCTCACTATCTTGTACATTCTTCACATCCAATCCATCAGCAAATTCTACCTATACCATCTCCTAATACAATATTCACCCCACTTCTTTCCATTCCACCCTGCTTAGCCACCCCCATCTTCCTCTTGGACCACTACAATGACCTCCTAAATGGTAATGCTCTTGTCCCCTACAATCCATTCTCCATTTAGCCACAATATCAGATCATGTAATTTCCCTGGTTAAAATCTTCCAACAGCTTCCCATTACATTTAGAATTAAAATCTAAACTTCTACATAATCTGGGTCCTGCCTTCCTCTTTCAGTCTGTTTCTTAATGTCTCCCTCACTCATTTCACATCAGTGATTTCACACTTGTCTCTTTAAAGTCTCGAACATGCCAAACGTGTTCTTGCCTTAAGGAAAAAAAATTTACTTTTTATCAAGTCAGAGCCTAGATCTTCTTGTAATTGGTTCCTCTGACCAGTCATTCAGTTCAAGGCTCAAATGTCACTTCCCTAGAGAAGCCTTCTTTTATTCAACCAAAAGTAGTGCTACCCTAACCAAACCCCACCAGCCCTCTTTTCACATAAGACTACTTTCTTCATCGTCTTCATTACGCCCAGGTATTTTCCTATTAACTGATTCATTTTACTTGTTGTCCTTGTGCCAACTAGCATGAGTGCCCCCAGTTAAGAAAGCGGGGATAATCAGCTGTCATTCATTGACATGCCAGAACCAAGAAGAGGACCTGGCACGTTACAGGGCACCTAAAACATACCTCTTGAAAACAACAGGTAAAAATCACTTGGCCACTATAGATTTATTAGTATTCATACTACCAATTACCTCAATTACAGACCTATATTAAGAAGTAATTCAATCTAGATTGAAAGGAAAACACTTTAAAATTATAATGGGAAATGTTTTCAAAGCTAGTCAAGAAGAATTTAGAACATCAACAAAAGTAACTCACTACATTTTTTTTATTTTTTAAACACAATGGTTTGTATTAAAACACAACAAACAAAATTAGAAAACTAAGAGAAAGAAAATGTTTTTTTCTGCTTTTAATCCTAAAAGTAATCATTTCTAACATTGCCACATTACCAACACTCTGAAATTCCATTTCAGCACCTTTGAAATATATAGTTATTTAGCATAGAAAATAACAATTTTACATAAGCTTGCAAATATTTCAAGTTAGGCCTACTGAAGACATCAGAATATTACTAACCACATCCCTCCTATTCTAAACATCCAAGAGAATATTAACTATGGGTGACTTACTATGCTCAGAGTCCATCTTCCTATTCTAAACATCCAACAGAATATTAACTATAAATGACTTACTATGCTAAGAATTCATTCACAGAAATCATCAATAAGAAGGTAATTTTTTAAAAAAGAGGAACATGAAACTGTGCTTTTTGCACTGTGGAGCTGATAGGCACTTTTGAAATACTTGACGGATATGCTCTGCTCTGGCTTGTTTTTAGAATGCAATGTAAGTAAGCGGCAGTCCCAGAATTGAAACCCTAATTTCTAAAATGTTGTCCCTTTAGAGAATTCCTTGGAAGTTCAAATGGTTAAGACTCCACACCTTCACAGCCAAGGGTATGAAGTTGCTGTCTGGTTGGGGAACTAAGATCCTGCAAGCCATGTGGCATGGCCAAAAATTAGAAAAATAAAAAATAAAATGTCCCTTTAGAAGTCCACTAAGACTATTTTCATAAACTAAATTTTCTTGACATTTTAAAAAGATAGTCTTTAAATGTCATTTATAGACCAAGGTACATGGAATCAATTTTAAACACCACAGAAATACAACCAGGAGGAATTTATAAACCCACTCAGAGAAACCAAAAATGTAGAATTTATACCCAGTCCATGTTCCAACTGACACAAGTCATCTTCCTAAAAGGGAGATCTGTCCCCTTTCCTCCAAAATCTTTTTTGCTCCTCTTGCACACAAATCAAACCCCAAATTATTCAACCCAATATACAAGGTCTTACACAATTTGATTCATTCTGACTCTTCTCTCTCCCTATATTCTCTCCTTACTTCAACACACACACCCCTACATAAAAGTCACACAAATCTCATTGGTTAACAGTTGTTCCCAGATGATTCCTTATCCTTTCCCACATCTATACCTTCAAGGTCTTCCTCCTGTCTTAACCACCTAGTCCAAATCTTGCTCAGTTGTCAAAATTTGGCTCCAATCCCACTTGCTTTAAGAAACTGTCTAAAATCTGCCCTCAAAGTAATATCTCCTTTTCCCACACTATCACAGCACTCCATTGTACCTGACAGAACTTAATACCCCAGCTTTATAGCATAATAATTTAAACATGTCCATCGCCACTGTTTTTTTCTTTGCATTCCCTTACTGACCAACATGAGGAAATTAAATAGTTGTGAATTAAACGGAAAGATTCTGATTGCTCAGCCTACACCAAAACAGCACCTAAGTGTGTCAAACGCTCCGTAAATGTTTGCCAAATAAATGAATGTCTTATATCTCAATCCAATAAATCCTGTTCAAAGCAGGAATATAATTATATTTTTAAAAGATCAATTGCAGCAGGAATTAAGTATCCAAAGTAATGAGAAACTTACCAGAGTAAATCTGAATCCTTTAGGAGAGGGGTGAAGTGTCAATTTTACACATGCAGGAAGCAGGCTCAAAAATGTAAAACAAAAGCTAAAAAATTAACAAAAATCAAACATTTGTTTTCTTTACAGAGGTATACAACTAAAGCAAAGAAACTTTTCTTTAAATGTAAGGATCACATTACTTATCAACTTAAATTGATTTCTAGTTAAAGTTTTTTTATGTATTAAATAATAAATTCAAGACCAAATAACATTTAAATAAAATCCATACACTGAAATATGTACTCACTTTAATATACATGTGATTATATAATACAGAACAAAACACTATAGAACTAAACATTGCTTGTGTTATTTTAGTATTTAGTAGCTATTCTGGGAAAGATACAAAGATAGACATCTACAAGTCAATCAGCAAACACTCAAATATCATGGACTCAACATGACTGAGCAAACTTCAGGAAAGTGAAGGACAAGGAAGCCTGGTGTGCTGCAGTGCACGGGATCGCAAAGAATCAGACACAACTTAGTGTCTGAACAACAACAACAACAAAACAAAAAAAAGCTAGGCATAAAGAAACAATTCTATATTTGTTACGCAAACATTCATAAAATTTACTCACAAGAGAACCTCGTTAGCCCTCATTTCACAAAAGTTGATTATCTGATTTTCAACCCATGGTAAATCAGAAAGAACAAGCTGGAAAGGGAGTGGGAAGGTGCCAGAGCTTCTCCTTGTGATGACTGATGGGCAAGGAGGAAAAAGAACTCAGCAAGAAGCACAGTCAGAGCCACTTAGTACCAAGGCAAACAGCCTTTGAAAGCCCTGAAAACAAGAGTTATAAAGCAAAATAATAACTGGTTTTCCCACTTGAGGTGGCGTTGTGGCGTGTCAGCTTTACTAGTCTGCTTCCTGTTAAGGAGGGCTACAAAGGATATTCTCCAGAACAACGGGAGGAAAGAGGTAGGCAGCACACACACACACACACACACCTCCTAGTCATTCCAACACTAATGATGGTGCTGCTGGAAAGAGATCTGCAGGTTAATTAAAGTCCCTTTTCTACGGATTTTAAGTTAATCAAAAGGGTACTATCTTGGGCCTGAATCACTTGGAAGCCTTTAAAAGAAGGTTAAGCGGACTTCCCTGATGGTCCACTGGTTAAGAATCTGCCTGCCAATGCGGCGGACATGGGTTCAATCCTTGGTCCAAGAAGATTCCACAAGCTACACAGCAACAAAGCCCTTGCGTCACAACTACTGAACCTGTGCTTTAGAGCCCGTGTTCCGCAATAAGAGAAGCCACCCCAATGAGAAGCCCCGCTCCTCACAACTAGAGAAAGCCCACGTGCAGCAACAAAGACCCGGCGCAGCCAAAAATAAGTAATAAAATAAATAAAAAACTTAAATACTTTATTAAAAAAAATTATAAAGAAGCCTTAGGCCTTCCCTGAGCTCAGACTCCAAACAGCAGTGTGCGGGGCGGTGGCGGGGGCGGGCGGGGGCGGGTGGGGTGGGGGGACTGGTACAGCTCTTCCTTCCCCAGATACCCTCTCCTGAATCCTTGCCTTGTGGACTTCCTGTTTGCTTAGCCAGCCCCCACAATTGTATAAGCCAATTCCTCATAATAAATTCACACACACACACACAGTGACCTACTACTCATTTTACTTCTCACCCAGACTGATACACCACTGAAACTCATGATTCTTCAAGGTCCTCGTAAATCATGTTTAGTATACTCTGTTTAAAGAAGAAGGAAGTAGTAACAATAACTTTCACATAAACTGTTTCAAATAAAAGACTTCTGTTATACGGCAGCATAAGTTTATGTTACGTGGACTATTCACTAATGAAGTGGAGAAGGAACTGGCAACCCACTCCAGTATTCTTGCCTGGAGAATCCCAGGGACGGAGGAGCTTGGTGGGCTGCCATCTATGGGGTCGCACAGAGTTGGACACGACTGAAGCAACTTAGCAGCAGCAGCACTAGTGAAGATTACCTTACTCCTATGATGCCAGATAAGTGAGGTATTGCCATGACACTTTAACAGTAGCTTATAAAACACTATATACAAACTTCGTGTCTCTTACCTGATCATTATCTGGATGTGATGTGGCAAAATATCCCTGATCTTGAGAAAGACACTGAAGCTGCACCAAATATTGGCTACTTTATCCTTAAAAGAAATTTGTTAGTTTTACCTTCTAGTATGGTTAAAAGAAATATTAAACTCCACAAAGTACATCCCATAATCTCTAAAGAGATCAACTTTTGGGTCATGGGAAGTCTTTGCTCACAATTTCGTAACTAAGCTGATTAAACTTTCCAAAGAGCACACACACACTCAAATGATGGGAGCTTTCATTTTTTGCATGGGAGGTGATCCAAATCACTAGTCAATCATAATTTAGATGCTCCCCAAAAATACTTAATATTTTTCAAAGAGCAGCACATTATCCCTAAATACTGTTATTCATCTTTGGAAATGTATCTAACAAATCTTTACTTTTTGTATTCTAATTGTATTCTGATTTGCAGAATATATGTTGTTTGACCCATTTACCACATGCCTACTAGCTACTAACAATGATGAGTCAACCGTTAATGAATCAACAAGTTTAACGACATCAGCAGTTGTGCTAGAATCATTTTCAAAATCATATTTGTAACTACAGTTCTCTGATCATGAAACCCATCCTCTGCAAAGCTGCTTAACTCACAGCTATGTAGGCATAACATCAAGAAAGTAACTATCACTGACAACTGTACCATCCTACTTCCCTCTGTTGGGCCAATGAAATTGCTCTTCAGATTTTGAGGGCAATAAGTGAATGAAGGTGACCAACAACACCATAAAAATGCATGACACTCATTTTATGATAAACACCATTTCTGAAATAGAAGGAAAGGCAAATAACCAGGCAGCTTACATGGAGAATTAAACTTTTCTTTAAGTGTTAAGGTTAGAGGATATATAAAGAAGTTAGGAACACAATTCTGAGTTCAAACTACTGCTCTGCCATGCACTAGCTATATGAACCTCTGACCTCAGTTTTCTGAGCTGTAAGAATGGGTATATATAGCTATCTCATCGCTATGGCTAAGGATCAAATAAAATTACATG
The DNA here is from genome assembly GCA_024291935.2 of Okapia johnstoni. NCBI lineage: Eukaryota > Metazoa > Chordata > Mammalia > Artiodactyla > Giraffidae > Okapia > Okapia johnstoni. Next base: position 61,786,377 of record CM044315.1, read on the forward strand.
TGAAGTGTCTGGTACCTTCAGAGGTTAGTGGTGATGGCAATAGTGATTGTTTATGATTATCAGTATGGTCACCATCATTATCCCAAATGACATACAAGGCATACACTCCTGTTCCTTCACAGCACCAAATTATCTTAGTCTCTTTCTCTTCCATCCTCCCACAGACTGACTGAAAGATATTCTATAGAATTTTATATATTCAAAAATTAGAAAGATACATATGCTTTTCTAATTCTTTTTAAAAGAAATGTTTATTCAAAAGAAAATTTATCTATAAATATGTTGTCTCTAACTTTATTAAAAGACCTTTTCGTTTCAGAAAAATGGTTTGTTTAATTTAATTACTGACTCTAAATCAAATTATCCATGCAATAAAAGTTTAACAAGAGTGATTAAGCTAGCATTAAATGAAATGAATGATTCTCATTAAAAATTACTATGGATGAAGGTTATATATCTCATAAGGAATTATGAGATCTTTCTGAAGCAAACATGATTATTAGTTTAATAAATAATTTCCTAGGACTAAAAAGAGAATATTCACAAAACTGTTAACTTTGTAGCTGCAACTTTTCATGCTGTCTTTCATTATGGACTTGATTTCATCAGAAAAATGTATAACTGAATTATGGATCTCATGGAGGCATAAATACTACCTACTCATGTAATGTACTAGAACATGCCAGCTGAGCTAGAGGTTGTGCACCAGATTAAGTAACTGGCAAGGAATGACTGCAGGAAGAGAGCAGCTGAAGTCACTATTCCTTGTGAGTCTTCTACATGAAATCCCCAAAGGTCACAGAGAAAGGCCTGTAACAGAAAGGAGGGAGAGAAGTCTTTAAACATGCCTCAAATAACCCACGATCAACTGGAAAGAGTCTTCTTAGAACTTGCAAGGTTTGTTCCCTTTCTGTAAAGAATGGCAGCCAGCAGAGAACGAAGGAAGCCACGACAGTACAAGCCAGCTTGATTAACAACACCAACCTGGAACACAAACAGAGGGAACCAGTAAGATAAAGAGAGGTTAGTAATTCTGAGAAATCAATCTGTGGCTCACTAACTATAATAAATGCAAATGTACAGTAATGATAAATCTATGCCACCAACACAGGTTTAAGATGAATGAGAGTCTACTTAAATCACAGGTAAGGAATTTACAACTATTAATATGTGCAATTTCCCAACAAAAAGACTATCACCATCCTTATTAGCATTTAACTTAGATGCCACTCCTATGCAGCCATGAAGAAAAATGTCATACTGGGATGTCTTTCTATTAAGTATACAACATGCTCTAAAGGGATGAAATCCTACAGCAATGTTCTACCAAGCCAATCCACATTACCTCCAGTAAATATACGTATTTTAAAATATTTATTTATTGGCCACAATGTATAGCAAACGGGATCTTAGTTCCCCAACCAGGGATCAAACCTGCAAACTTCCCCTACAGTGGAAGTGCAGAGTTTTAACCCCTGGACCACCGGGGAAGTCCCAATAAATATTCATTGATCAAAATATTTTTCTCATTAGGAAGATTTAAAATAAAATAGTATAAACATAACAATCTCTCTTTCCATTCACCGCACAGCCACCAACACATTAAGAAATCACCAGGAGGCAAAGTGAAAGACCACCTTCCTCCAAGGTAAGTATGCCAAATAAATTAGCTGAGGTAATTTTTTGAATTCTGCTCTTTAAAAGCCACTCACCCCTTTCCTTTGAGGCCTTTTTTAAAACACTTGCCAAGTAAAAAACAAAAAAATGGCAAGGAGTGGTAAAGTTCCATCTGCTTATAGTTTATAGCTAAGCAAAATGCCAGGGACCCTAGCAGGTCCCAGTCATAAGATACTCCAAGAACACCCCACAAAGCAAAGCCGAGACTCACAGAATTATATATGTTCTCATGTCAAGGAAATTATCTCAATAATTAAGAGATTTTGCATTTTAAAGAACATTTTACTTATGTGATTCTGTAATAATATGTAATAATAATCAAAACAATTTCTAAATAAAAGCTGAAAGTATTGAATTGATAAACAAATTTGAAATTATATATAGTGGCCTCAAACATATTAAATATACTACTAAACAGAGCAACTGATTTGTTTAGGTTTAAAAGAACTCTAAATAAGTAACACATAGCTTTGTTTTCTGCTGGGTTATTTTACAATATTACTGTAACAACATACCAAAATCAATGCTCCAAAAGTTAAAAATACACAAAAACACTGAACTTACTAATATCACTATCCTTCCTCTATAATAAGAATCAATAATATAAATTAATACATGTGCTTGATTGGGCAACCACTAAAATACACTAGAAGAAGCCACAGCTTAGTGAACACACGAGGAAGCTCAGGCTAGCAAGGAGCCTGTCCACCCTGCATACCCTCAGAGAACTCTGGAAACAAGCAGGTTGGAGTACTTGAGGATGTTGAAAAGAAAACAAGAGGATTAACTGAAAATTCCAAACGGAGAAGTCACATCCCACCTCATGCTTCTGCAAGGATTATCTGGGAGCCAAAGCATTTACCTCTGGGCAACGAAAGAAGGAATATTTCTCTCCCTCAAAATGGAATAAACTATCCAAGCAACTAGTGCAGAAGTTAACACTATAGTGCAAATTCCTCCACACTGTGACATTTAAGGACCCCAGAGTGCTGGCCGGAACCCTACCATGTACCCCACAGTGGACTAAAAGTATAGAGAGCTCACATGCAGCTTTCTCTTCTGCCTTATTCTTAGAATAAACACACCAGGATCAAATAGACATTTAAGAAACACCTATGACAGAAAAGGGCTTCCCTGGTAGCTCAGCTGGTGAAGAATCCACCTGCAATGCAGGAGACCCTGGGTCAGGCAGATCTGCTGGAGAAGGGGTAGGCTACCCACTCCAGTATTCTTGGGCTTCCCTGGTGGCTTAGATGGTAAAGAATCCGCCTGCAATGCAGGAGACCCTGGGTCGGGCAGATCTGCTGGAGAAGGGATAGGCTACCCACTCCAGTATTCTTGGGCTTCCCTGGTGGCTTAGATGGTAAAGAATCCGCCTGCAATGCGGGAGACCTGGGTTTGATCTCTAGGTTGGGCAGATCCGCTGAAGAAGGGAATGGCTACCCACTCCAGTATTCTCACCTGGAGAATTCCATGAACTGTATAGTCCATGGGGTTGCAAAAAGTCGTACACAACTGAGTGACTTTTACTACTACTATGACAGAAAAAGGACCAAAGTGAAAAGGAGAAAAGACTGACCTAGGAGAATAGAAATAATTCACAGAACAGTGGGGGGAAGAAAGTAAACTGAAATTTAAGATATGCTTAACAAATGAAATTTAATAGAAGTGTTAGACATAAAGCAAGATAATCTTCAAAAATATAAAACAAAGACAGATGCTCAAAATGGAGATGAAAGATCTAATATCTATCTAACAAGCTTCAGAAAAAAAAAAAAGGGAGAGAATTATAAAAAAAATATTATTCATGAGAATTTCCCAGAACTGAAGAACATGAGTCTTGAAAATGAATGATCCACAGTGTCCAAAACAACAGTCGAAAATGCCTCTGCTCAAACTAATATCAAATTTCAGAGCCCAAAAAGTAAAAAAACAGTAATAACAAAAAGCAGTAGCAACAATACAAATAAGAAGAGCAGTAAATACTTAGATGGCATTTAGCACCTCCCAAGTAGTGTTTTAAATGTTTAACAAATGTGAATTCATTTAATTCTCAAGAAGCTTAAAAAGTAGGGTTCTTATCATCTCCATTTTACAAATGAGGAAAGTAAAGTAAATAGTAGTTAAAAAAATGTGTTCCTACAAAATGACATAATCCCAAAAGCTTCAAGAGTTTGATTCAAGTCACAGAGAAGATGCCACTACAAATTTACCAGAATGATTAAAAGGAAAATAACTGACAATCATTGAGGACGAGCACCTACACCATTGCTCACAGGAGTGTTACTTTGTAGATTATGCTTAAAAACCATATGAGAATACTTAAAATTAAACATGTGCATACCCTGTAATTCAGCAATTCCACTCATCAGAAATATATTTACATGTGTACGAAGAGATTCTTACAAGAAAGTTCAAAGCAGCATAGTTTTATCATAGCCAAAACCTGGAAACACTGCAAATGTCTATCAGTAATAAAATCATATGTACCAATGCAGTGGAATATTACAAAGCAGTGAAAAAGAGAAGAAACTACAACTACATAGAACTACATGAATAACTCTCAGAAAGACAATGTGGAACCAAAAACACCTAACACAAAGGAATACCTACTGTGCTGTCTGTTTTATATTAAATTCAAAGAAGGGGGAGAACCAAACTATGTATTAGCAGTCAGTATGTGGCTATCTCTGAGAAAGGAGGAGGAAGTACTAGGGCCGTGTACAGGGTCATTTTGGATACTAGCAGTGTTCTATTTCTTGACATGGGTAACAGCCAATTCATTTATGTTTTATGTATTTTTCTGAATGAGTGTTAACATTTCCAAGTAAATATAGTTTTAAAAAATCTTATAAACAACTTCATGTTTCCTTTCTTTATCTCAGTGTTCTATTAGACTATCTGAAAGCCATGATTCTACAAAGCCAAAAAAAAAAAAAAAGAGCTCAATTAGGAAAGTGGACAGAATAAAAAACATGGTGGAAGCAACTACATATTTGAATATCTTTCACAAGTTTTTTGGACATACATGTATTTTAATTTTATTACTAAAATAGGCTGAGACAAAAGGGAAAACGATTAATTAAGCAATCATGGTATGGATTTTTTTTTTCCTTTGGGACAGATGCAGACAGACAGCAATATTTAATACATTAGAAGACAAACTGGCGAGCCATGTACAGATTTTATCAACTTTCCTCTACAATTTGTTTATTTGAATGTTCCTTATTTTAGGTATCAAAAATTAAACACACAAAATCCACATAGATTTAATCATTAAATTTTAGTTTTCTGAAGCTTCTAGCTACCACTATCTGTTAGAAAAACATTTTCTTTTAAAACTCAAAAACTGGAAGTCTTTTCGTCAGTGTCAGATAACGTTTACAAAAGATAGAAGATATTCTACCTTTTTAGTATTAGGAGAGCATCACTGTACTTGGCATTCTTTTTCTAACTTTCCAGAAGAGCTAATCAGTTACCAATGTTCTGTTCCCAAGCCAAATGGGTATGAAAAAGCATTTCTACTTTTAATAAATCTGAACTTTACCCTTCAAGTAAACACTTGGGGAAGAGATACTTTTATCATTTTTAAAAGGTTTATATAAGCAAGAATTCTACTAAATAAGACATTGTAGATGACAACATTATACAAACAGAGCCTAGATTTCATGATGTGCATCTGACTTCATTTCTAAATCAGTAAAGGATACTGAAAATGTCCATAGTCGATAAGAATAAGGCCTGGGTACAGCAATATGCATAATGCACTAGCAATCTGTAAAGAAAATTATTATGAAATAATAAAGTAATCTGTTACTTGAATCAAACAGGGTAAATGCATAGTTTCATTTAATACAGTAGCAAATGTTCCATTCTTACCTTCTATTTATCAAAATATTTCATTTTTATAAGACAACTCTTTAAATACTGAAGTTTTGATGGAGGTGACATAGCATACTCCAGTAAAAATGAAAAAAAAAATCACTAAAAGGTATTTGTTAGAGAAAGCACTTTTAGATATACAAATCAGATAAATTAATCTAATGATTAATCTATATAAAATGACCAAAGAGAATATTCATTAACTGTGAATATGAGAATATATAGCAACTTTTCAAAATGCCTTTCAGTTGTCATTCTCTCCCAAGCCAATCCAACATTCAAATTTACCAGTTAAGCAATAAATTTAGCATGCTGTGTAACTCAGAAGTATATAACTTCTAAAATTCAGTGCCTCTTATTACTACAGTTGGGCATTAAAATAATTACTCTAAGATAAGTTAATGTTTCTAAATGAAAATTAATTGACAGAAGATATACTGTTCCCTATTATCTATTCCCAAAAGCATAGCTTCCTTAAGCTCTACACTTAATAGTTAAGCTAATAAAACATTTCAGAGATGAAATGTCAGGTTACTTCAAAACTTACCTTTTTCTTAGTTGAGATTTCTTTCAAACAACAGTACAGAACCACTGCAGGTATGTATATCAACAAATCAGCAATTAACACTGAAAAAACAAACGAATGATTTTAAGTGAGAGTCCATCAGGATTTACTATAACCTATTAATCGCCTCCCTCCAACCTTGAATGGGAATTCTATTAACACAAGGTTGCTACCCACTCTGGACAAGTCCTTTCCACATGGAGCCCTTTCCATTCCCTTCACCTGCGCCTAATTTCAACTGATACATGACGAGAGAGTGTCTCAATTTCCTCTAATAAATTCACACATTAAATTAATTAAATGTATCTAATTCTCTCTTTGCCCTGACCTGGATTTAAAAATTAAGAATACTCAAAGCAAGGGAAGTAAACTTTTATTTTCCCCTCAATATCTATATGCTCCAAATTTCCTGTTGTGAACAATACCTCAAATGTGGAGATGCACAGAAGAATCTTTTTAAATGTGAATATTTATAAAAATTCATAAATTTTTGCTAATTAATGCATACAAAGAGCTTGAGAGGCCAAGGTGAAGAAGAAACTGAAAAAAAGTAGGGAAAAAATAAAGCAATTCATAATTCTGAATGTTCAGTCCTTTCGGAACAAAGAAAAACTAATATATTAAGTTCTTCAACAGTACAACGTAGCTATCCAAAGAGCCTATTTTTTTTCTTGTACCAGAAAACATATTTAAGTTCAAGAGTAAGGTAAACAATAGTAAACTGTCAGTGTTAGATGCATGCAATCTATTTTCATCCCCAGATTCTACATTTAAGATGACACTGAAAAGCTGGAACATATTCAAAGGAGCACAACCAGAGGCCTCAAAACCATAACTACATTCAAGAAACTGGTTATCTAATAAGAGCTGAAGTATCTAAGAATGTTTAACCTGGAGAGGAGATAACTTCACATGTCTGTAAGGTGTCAGGTATAAAAAGGATCAGACTTGTTCTGTGTGGCCCAAGGAAACAGAACTTCATATGACTAATGAAGGTTCAATATAAGAAGGAAATTTCTAATAATTTGGGCTCTTTGAAAATAGAACAGACTGTGTCTAAATGTTGTGAGTTTCCTCCAGATACAGGTACTGGCTCAGAAGCTAAATATCATGTGGTGAATATGCAGTCCAGATGGGATTAAAGCATTCGGGAAAAGGGAGTGGTGTGGGAGAGGGCGAGGCAATGCAGGTTCTCTCTTGGACCTGAGAGTCTATCATGGGGTGAATGGTAAAGAGAACAAATATGACCAGACTTAGAGTAATTAAGGAAAAGACCCATAAAAGCCTAAGTCTTGTACAGGTTTTAAAAAAATGTAAGCTTATTACTTTCAACTCTTAGCATACAATAAATGCTCAATAAGCATTTGTTATAAAGATTAATTTAGTAACACTACACAGCAATACAACGTATGATATACAGCTGTGGTTGTTTAGTTGCAGTCATGTCCAACTCTTTTACAATCCCATGGACTGTAGTCCACCAGGCTCCTCTGTCCACGGGATTTCCCAGGCAAGAATACTGAAGTAGGTTGCTACTTCCTTCTCCAAGGGATCTTCCCAACCCAAGGATTGAACCTGCGTTTCCTGCATTGGCAGGTGGGCTGTTTACCACTGAGCCAGTAGGGAAGCCCATACAACTGTGGGAAGCTCTAATACAACTGTAATTTACTTTAAAAGTGAAAAGGATTTATCAAAGCAAAGGCCTGAACAATTAAAACTTTAATTCAGAGCTAACCAACTTCAAGTGAGCTAGTAATATTACCCTCACTTTACTAGGCCTCAGTTTTTCAACTTAAGAATAACAATAGTATTTTACCTCATTTGGGTGTCCATATTATTAAGTGAGATAATAACAAATGTAAAGCACCCAGAATTATTCATTTCTACTTTTTTGTGTTTTAGTTTACATACACATTTGCTCAAATAGTATACATATATATGCATTATGTATAGTTACACAACTGTAGAAGTCAGTAAGGACAATAATAGAACCTGTCATCAGTTCAAAAAAATGTTTAATCCAATTTTACATTCAATATCTACTGCTCTTTTACCTGTTGCACGCATGAAGAGCTTATGTGCCTGACTCTCATATCCACGTGATGTATGGAGAGCAATCCAGTCTGGATTTATAAACTTTGCCCTGCAAATCAAAGCATATATACATGCACTTTATTCCCCATCACTTTTAGCAATAAGGACACCTGAAGGACATATGACTCTATGTTGAGAAGTGGCCATTGCTTTTATAAAGCAACAGAGTTAAGGCTTAACTCTTTGTATTTAACCATGTGAAACTGACTAAAGCTAAAAAACTGAATCCACCTTGCTCATCTTCCAACAAACTCATGTAACATTTTAACTAAAAGCCCTACCTTCATGATACTTTCAGTGTGAAAACAATCTGTGTCACCTTTTGTTTACTCAAACATGTACTTTGTAAACAGCAATATACTAGGACTGAGGATCATAGCTTTATAATTTATCATCTTTTCAGTTATCATAATAGGCTACAATAAATAGCTGTTAATCATAAACCATTGCATAAAACTGGACATAATTGTTACAGATAAATTTTCAATCATATTACATTATCCAGAACACTGAAAAAGTACAACTAGTTATCATGAAGTTTGGAGACATATTTTTAGTCCAGGAAGCTAATTTTTTAAAAATATGAAACAGTAAAACAAATAAGATAAATTCAGAAGATACCGTGAAGAAGTTCCTCTAATTTCTACTGACACACTGCAGGTGTGAAATGGAATACCACTACAGAGTAGAACTGGGTCTCCACTAAACAGAAGTGCCTTATCATCTATAAACCATTCCATGTCTTTGAAAGAAGGAATTCCAATCCAATCTTAGATCATAAGTGAAACACTACAGTACTTCCAGTTTCTAATTTGACTGGTTAATTACAATGCCATTTAGATCTTTATTTTTCATTTACTTTGGGCCATTCCAGGAAAAAAGCTTTCCTGTGCACAACTAAATGTATTAGATATATTTCTCAGTAAACCATGCATAATTGGTGACATTTCTACTTCAAAACAAAGCTAGACTTTTTTCATCTCTTTCTAGCATTTCCACCAAAAAGATTATGCAAACATTAAAACTCTGATAGTTAACTTTCCTACAAACCAATTATAAAGGCATGGTGCTCTACAAACCATGATACAATAAAAGCTACAAACGATCTCTTCTCTAATCAACAAACTGTTCTTTACTAAATCTGCTAAGGGCATAAATATGTAGAGTTATGTTAAGGAAGAAAAACTTACACATATGCACATAAAAAACTATGATAAGCTGTAAGAGGTGGATAGTCCAATCCCCAATACTGTAAATTGTTATCACTGCTGTTAAAATACCTGGAAAAAAAAGGAAAAAGAAAGCACCACTCCGTCAATCAATATTCAAGAAACAGACTTCTATTTAATATATCATGTCATTTAACTTAACATGAAAAAAATAAAAAGTAAAAATAAATCATCTAAAATTTTTCTTTTTCTCCTCTCTTAAAAATTTTTGTGAACTCACAATTAAAGCTGTTAATGAGTAGTGTGACTACATTACTATCTAAACCAAACTTTAGCATTAAACTTTAAGCATGAAAGAGGAAGCTATTATTAATTAAGCCATAACAATAGAGGTAAACCAAGATTGTCACAGGCAAATTGGAACTTGTTGTCATCCTACTATTAGTAAATTTAAACAATGACTAATACTTATACAAAAGAAAATATGTAACAAAAAAGAGAATTTGCTTCTGACAGTCTAAAAATTAAAGAAACAATGTGAAATCACAATTTTAAAAAGTAAAAAATGAATGTTAAAACCATGTAAAGATTTGGTTTGCAAAGAAAGAAATACTGCATGAAACAAGTAGATTTATTAATATCACTTTGAACACAATTCAACCAACATTTAATGAGAGCCTATTACATGCAAAATTCTGTGAATTAAGGAAAAACACTATATGTAAAGTTCATAAATTAATAGGCTCTTCCAATTGGTTAGAACGGAAAGAAACTACATATAAATACTGTGACTCAAGAAATGAAAATTGTTACATAGACTACATAGATTGTAATAAATTTACATAGACTCCTTAACTCTAATCTTTATAACTAGACAGCTTCTTCTATCCAATTAATTTTCTCAATCATTATAAGAATTTATAATAATGGACACCAAACTATATACAACATAAATAACCACTATCCCTAAGCCTGTTTCAGTCAGTTCAGTTGCTCAGTCATGTCTGACTCTTTGCAACCCCATTGACTGCGGCACGCCAGGCCTCCCTGTCCATCGCTAACTCCCGGAGTCCACTCAAAATCATGTCCATTGAGTCAGTAATGCCATCCAACCATCTCATCCTTTGTCGTCCCCTTCTCCTCCTGCCTTCAATCTTTCCCAGCATCAGGGTCTTTTCTAATGAGTCAGTTCTTCGCATCAGGTGGCCAAAGTATTGGACTTTCAGCATCAACATCAGTCCTTCCAATGAACACCCAGGACTGATCTCCTTTAGGATGGACTGGTTGGATCTCCTTGCAGTCCAAGGGACTCTCAAGAGTCTTCTCCAACACCACAGTTCAAAAGCGTCAATTCTTCAGTGCTCAGCTTCCTTTATAGTCCAACTCTCACATCCATACGTGACCAATGGAAAAACCATAGCCTTGACTAGACGGACCTTTGCTGGCAAAGTAATGTCTCTGCTTTTTAATATGCTGTCTAGGTTGGTCATAACTTTCCTTCCAAGGAGTAAGCGTCTTTTAATTTCATGGCTGCAGTCACCATCTGAAGTGATTTCGGAGCCCAGAAAAATAAAGTCTGCCACTGTTTCCACTGTTTCCCCATCTATTTGCCATGAAGTGATGGGACCAGATGTCATGATCTTAGTTTTTTGAACGTTGAGTTTTAAGCCAACTTTTTCACTCTCACTTTCACTTTCATCAAGAGGCTCTTTAGTTCTTCTTCACTTTCTGCCGTAAGGATGGTGGCATCTGCATATCTGAGGTTATTGATATTTCTCCCAGCAGTCTTGATTCCAGCTTGTGCTTCATCCAGCCCAGCGTTTCTCATGATGTACTCGGCATATAAGTTAAACAAGCAGGGTGACAATATACAGCTTTGATGTACTCCTTTTCCTATTTGGAACCAGTCTATTGTTCTATGTCCAGTTCTAACTGTTGCTTCCTGACCTGCATACAAGTTTCTCAAGAGGCAGGTCAGGTGGTCTGATATTCCCATCTCTTTAAGAATTTTCCACAGTTTACTGTGATCCAAACAGTCAGAGGCTTTGGCATAGTCAATAAAGCAGAAATAGATATTTTTCTGGAACTCTCTTGCTTTTTCGATGATCCATCGGATGTTGGCAATTTGATCTCTGGTTCCTCTGCCTTTTCTGAAACCAGCTTGAACATCGGAAGTTCACGGTTCACGTATTGCTGAAGCCTGGCTTTTTATCTTAAAATCACATAAATCATTACAAAAAAGATCAGCAATTTATCAGTAACATGGGGGAAATATACAAATACGCAAATTTGAGAAAAATATGATCAGTAAATACACCAGGGGCTTCCCAGGTAACACAGTGGCAAAGAATCTGCCTGTCAATGCAGAGACACAAGAGATGTGGGTTTGATTCCTGGGTTGGGAAGATCCCCTGGAGCAGGAAATGGCAACCCATTCCAGTATTCTTGCTTGGAAAATTCCATGGACAGAGGAGCCTGGTGGGCTATAGTCCATGGGGTCACAAAGAGTCAGACACACAGGAAACTCAACATCACATGTACTCAAGGAAATGGAAATTTTAGAAGTCTGGTGTTGTTATTATTAAATATTGGTAAGGGTAAGAGATATTCTGGTATTGGTATCCATTATAACTGGCTACTTTAGAGATTCCGCTTCTAGGAATCTACCTAGAAAAACCATGTACACATGCACATAGGAGCTGCTAAATTGCTTCAGTCGTGTCCGACTCTGTGTGACCCTATAGATGGCAGCCCACCAGGGTCCCCCGTCCCTGGGATTCTCCAGGCAAGAACATTGGAGTGGGTTGCCATTTCCTTCTCCAATGTATGAAAGGGAAAAGGTAAAGTGAAGTCGCTCAGTCGTTTCCGACTCTAAGCGACCCCATGGGCTGCAGCCTACCAGGCTCCTCCGTCTGTGGGATTTTCCAGGCAAGAGTACTGGAGTGGGTTGCCATTGCCTTCTCCATGCACATAGGAGAAATGCACTTTAATCATTCCCCTACCAAAATATATTTAGGCTTCTCATAGTTATAACAATACTGAAATAAACAGTGATTCCCACAATTCCTCATTTATAAAACTGTGATCTTGTTTTAAAAAGAAACATACTCAGGGTAGGTAGACCCTTCTACTACCCCAGGTGATAAACCACGCCTGCACTGAGCCAGGCATTTCTATTAAAGATTGCTTTAAGGGTGGAAAAGATTTTGCTCCACAACAAAAACAGATGTAAAAAATAAAGTATTCCTATTATTCCTGCCTTGAATATGGTTTTACGAAGTCACAGTACTGGTAGCCTTGGCAGTCATCTGATCTTGGGGTAAGAAGCCCCAGGATGAAAAGCCAACACGCCAAGAAAGAAAAGGGAAGAAAATGGAAAATCCTGAGTTCTTTAACTGCTATCATTGAGCCACTTAACCAGCCCTGCAAAGACCTACTTATGGAGATAATTATTTTAACTACTATTAGTGTTTCTACTACTTAATGCCAAAAGTGCTTCTGACATCACACATTAAGGAATTGTCATTACAAAAACTACAGAAATTGTCATTTAAAGAAAAAAGTTGTTTCCCTCTATAACTTTCAACTATGTATAACGAAATGGAATAAATCACTTTTTAAATTTAGAATCATAAAACTGACATTTTAAAACTTTACCTGATAGATTCTGATTTCATATTTCAGACAACTATGTCACTTGAAAGTTTTGACTACAACTAACTTTCTAGATGAAGACAGAAAGACTTCACACTTGGAAAACTGAAGTTAAAAAATAAGAAACCATTCTTTAGCCACATTACTAGGCAACAAAAGTGGCAAACTAATCAAATTTGACAAAATTAGACAATTCAAAATGTTAGAAATGTTATTTCTAATACAGATTCATATCCACTGTTGAAAATAGTGAACCTGTCCCAAGTATATATTTTCTGTTTTGTAAACTGTGCCATTGAGATATATCTTTTTCAATGATAGTCATTACAAATGATATAACAATAAACTTCAAACTACGAAAAAAAAAGAAATCACACTATTTAAACATTAGAACTTGGTGCTTTCATTGCCATGGCCTCTGATTCAATTCCTGGTCAGGCAACTAAGATCCTACAAGCCATGCAGTGAGGTCAAAAATAACCAAAAAACAAATATTCACACACCTACTAAAAAAAAAAAAAAAGAATATCAAATATTTAGCTGATCTCTATTATAAATACTCCAAATTTGGAGTATGTAGAGCCAACCTATTAATAGACAGTTCAGTGTGAAGTTCTTACATATAACTTTCTTTCATAAAGGAGTTCAATAAAAGCAGTGACCAAAGGAATTAAGAGAATGATATAAACAGTTTGTATAACCAGGTTTAATCAAATAATCTACCAGGCACATAATAAAAAAAAAAAAAAATTACTATCATCAATTATCAGAACATGTTCAACAAAAATGGCAATGCGCGGATTTTCTGAAGACATAACTACAGCTAACATTTATTGAGAGCTCATTACACTTCAGGCACTGGCGTAAGTGCTTTAAGTGAATCATTTTATTCAATCTTCACAATAACCCAGTGAAATATGTATTCTATTATTTCTATTCTATGAGTGATAAAACTGTGGCAGAGACAGTTAAATAACTTGCCAAAGCTCACACTGCCAGTAAAGAATACAGTCTCTGTCTGAACACTAATACACACACATACACAGGCAGTCTGACTCGAACATCTACACTCTTCATCACTAAGCTACTGCTTCTTTACATCTCATATGTTCCTAACAGAGAAACTTTGAGAAACCACCAAAAGAAATATTCTTAGTCCATAAACTTGCACAGTTTATATCCTGAGGAGCTTTCATGGCATACAGTGTCCTATCCTTAAAGTTCTAGTTTAGTATCATATTCCAGCTGGTAGCTGAGTATATGGTAACTTTCAGGAGGATAAAATTTCAAAATGAGCTGACAATATGCAGGGTAACACATGTGACTTCAATAAATAGGAAGAGAGGACGCTAAAGATGAAGAAACAGTGTATTTTCCTTTTAAGTAACTTCAAATAATCTACATTAACTGACTGGTAAACAATAAAATCAAGTTAAAATTATCCATACCATTGTTTGATGGGTAAATTAAAAGTAATCTCTTGCCAGTGTCTCTGAGCTTCATAATCACCAAACATAGGGGGCTTTCCAGCACCTAAAATAATAAGGGGGGAAAAAAGCAAAATAAATTTATACTTTATTTATCATTGTCTTACAGCGATCACATTCAAGGAATGAGGCAGGGCAGATACTGAGGTGACAACTGGGATAATGTTAGGGGAGTGCTGAAGCTGAGTGGGAACCAATAGATGTTCACTGCAGAGTACTCACCTTATGAGCTCCACTGCCTTCCTTTGCCCTAATAAACAAAACAGAACTTCCTGTCCCATTGTCAAATACATAAGATTCTTAAATTGCATTTTCTGTTTAAAAGAAAGCCAACTTTTGTTTATCTTCAATTCCCCTCCCTGGTATTTAGAGTATATAAGTACCTCCCTTCAGTTCAGTTCAGTTCAGTCACTCAGTCGTGTCCGACTCTTTGTGACCCCATGAATCGCAGCACGCCAGGCCTCCCTGTCCATCACCAACTCCCGGAGTCCACCCAAACCCATGTCCATCGAGTCGGTGATGACATCGAACCATCTCATCCTCTGTCGTCCTCTTCTCCTCCTGCCCCCAATCCTTCCCAGCATTAGAGTCTTTTCCAATGAGTCAACTCTTCGCATGAGGTGGCCAAAGTATTGGAGTTTTAGCTTCAACATCAATCCTTCCAATAAACACCCAGGACTGATCTCCTTTAGGATGGACTGGTTGGATGTCCTTGCAGTCCAAGGGACTCTCAAGAGTCTTCTCCAACACCACAGTTCAAAGGCATCAATTCTTTGGTGCTCAGCTTTCTTCACCGTCCAACTCTCACATCCATACATGACCACTGGCAAAACCATAGCCTTGACTAGACGGACCTTTGTTGGCAAAGTAATGTCTCTGCTTTTAAATATGCTATCTAAGTTGGTCATAACCTTCCTTCCAAGGAGTAAGCGTCTTTTAATTTCATGGCTGCAATCACCATCAGCAGTGATTTTGGAGCCCAAAAAAATAAAGTCTGCCACTGTTTCCACTGTTTCCCCATCTATTTGCCATGAAGTGATGGGACCAGATGCCATGATCTTAGTAATACCTTCCTTAACACAATCAATATAAATTTCCCAACTGCTGCTGCTAGGTCGCTTCAGTTATGTCCGACTCTGTGAGACCCCATAGACAGTAGCCCACCAGGCTCCGCCGTCCCTGGGATTCTCCAGGCAAGAACACTGGAGTGGTTTGCCATTACCTTCTCCAATGTATGAAAGTGAAAAGTGAAAGTGAAGTAGCTCAGTAGTGTCCGACTCTTTGTGACCCCATGGACTGCAGCCTACCAGGCTCCTCCATCCATGGTATTTTCCAGGCAAGAATACAGGAGTGGGTTGCCATTGCCTTCTCCTAAATTTCCCAAAGTTGCTTGTAAATTGGAATTTTGTAACTCCAGTTCACTGAATGACTCAGTATTTTTCTTAAATGGCAAAAAATTCTATAAAGCAAAGAATCTTAAAAATATATATATACACTTAAGTATACTAGCGACTTTATTCCCTCATGAAGATTTTCTAAACTATAAAGATAGTATAGATGGAAGAAAAGGACACAGAAGTGACTTCGAAAGTCAGAGACAAGGTCTGAATTCTAGCCCTGCTAGCACACTGAGTGACGCTAGGACCCTGAGCAAATGACCTTAGCTCTCTAAGCCTCAGCACATTAAAAACAGAATCAATACTATCATACCTAAAGGACTGTTGGAATAAAGAAGATAATGAACATCAAATGCTCTGTGTAGTACCTGGTACACATAAACATTCAATAAATATTAACACTAATTAGGTTTCTTTTCTTTCTTTTTTTTTTTGGCCATGCCGTGCAGCATCTGGGATCTTAGTTCTCTGACCAGGGATGGAACCCACAACCTATGCACCAGAAGTCTTGACCACTAGACCACCAGGGAAATCCTTTACTTAGTTTTTAATTAACTAGCTGGTAATACTAATCACAAGATATCCAAGTTTATTTTTACTTCATGAGAAAACACTGTACACTATACTGTCCAATAAATATCATAAAACAATTGTAATAACATATGTCTATATTTTACAAAGAGCTTTTACAAACTAACTATAAATAACTTAAGGTCAAGTATAGAACCAAAAACCAAAGACAATGATTAGGTTAGGGTTTGATGTCAAATGAATTATATTAAAAACTGCCAGTTTATAGTTTACTTCTAAATTGCAAATAAGGGATAATGGATCTTTAATAACTAACAATAGATAGTGTCTACTACATGCCAAATACAACAATGAAGTAGGGATTATTATCATCCCCAGTTTATAGCTGGCAAACTGGAAACAAGGGTCACCGAGGTAATGAGTAGCCGAGTCTGGACTGGAACCCAGGCAGACTGGCTCCGTAATTCATGTTCCTAGCTCCTACTGTGTATTGCCTCACAACTTGGTTAAGTTGTTGCCTCAAAACTAGGTTGTTAACCTTAAATCATTTTACATGACATAATGGTAATTCCACTTAGTAAATAGTAAACAATCACTATTTAGTTAGCAGTTGATTACAAAATTTTTTTTGTGAGAAAGCCCGAATAGGTACAGTCCAGACACAGGTTTCTCAATCAGCAAGTAAAAAAATCACATGTAGTCATACATTCATTAATCCATTGGGAAGGTGTACCACATTGGTGAATGACAGATTATCACTTTTTACTCTAACCCAGATGTTCTCTACTTTTGAAACACAACATTGAGTAGACTTTTTGCATTTTAACAGCCGTCTTATACCACTATTTCTTAAATGCTAGCATCTCCACCAAGGAGATACTCCCTATATGAGATAATCATGGGGAAAGCAGGTTAACATCTCCAAAGAGTATACACAGTGAGTGACTGCCACAAAGAATTGCACACAGTACAGACACATGGATACACACACAAAAACCTACCCCTGTCTCTCTCTTGGAAAGTGCTATGTCTTGTTCATTTTTGCTTTCTCAGGATGTAACTGCACCTAGCAGATTCTCTGTGAATGATGATGTAGCAAGGATGTCAATATTATCAATATGATATAACAAGGATTTTAACTTAAAAAAGATTTGAATTTTTGAGTCTCTGATTTTCCACTTACTAAATGTGCAACATTAAGCAGTTTGTGATGGCAGACCAATTAATTATGCCAAGGCTACTTGAACACAATGCCCATATATTGGTTCCTGCCTCAAAATATCTCTAAGTTACTATCTGACATTCTGAAATTCCAAGCCTCTGTTCATGCTGCTTACTCCCTCTCCCTATTCATATAACTCTTCTATCAACTCATATCCAACATTTAAGAACCATCTCAACTGCCAAATTCACCACAAAATCTTCCCATATAAATTAAAAGCACACTGATCATTAATTATTGACTTCTCAGAAGGGCAAACTATAGCCATCATACTTATGTAGATATATAATATGGTTAGATAGCATCACTGACTCAATAGGCATGAATTTGAGCAAACTCCAGGAGAGAGTGAAGGACAGGGAAGCCAGAGTTGGACATGACTTAGTGACTGAACAACAACAATATATTTTAAGCATTACTCATCAACCTCTATATTATTATTTTATTATTCAAACAAGTGGTGAAATACTTATTTTCCTTACATGAGTCCAGGGATTCTCAGTGTGATTACGGAAAAAGAATTATTAGCAACTTCAGTAGTGAAAACATTTTTAAGTACTTAAGAGCAAAATAAAGTGCCAAGAACTTTAGATGTAACTTATTTGATCCTCAACCTATGATTTTATCAGTATTTACTGATGAGGAGACTAAAACTCTGAAATTTTAAAATAACTTGTGCAGCGTCACCCAGTCAGTAAGACACAGTAACATTCAAACTCACAGGCGTTTAATCTCAGTGCCTGAGTCCTTGTCAGAGAATAAATGATTTGAATACATATAGAATCATGACTTGAATAAGAAATAGAAGACAAGAGGCATTAAAAAAATAAACACCAAACAAAGTGTATCGTTTAGTGAATTGAAAACCTGTCACCACAATATCTCAGAGTGGTATCTCCTCCTTTTGTTTAACAAAGAGCATATAAAAAAAGCAGAAATCAAAATAGGTAAGTAAAGCAGGTTTTTAAAGGAAAAAAGTTGACTTCTCATGATACTTATGTTCTCAGTATCATATATTTTGTCACATGATTATACTATTTTCTAATAGCGACCCAAATGAGAATTTTAGTTCCAATGGACACAGAATGTGATTTTTCCAGAGTTCAAAGGAAACATATTGTGAGACATACAGTACATACTTTCAATTAAAACTTGCTCCATTAACTGAACAGAATGGGAAATTAACCTACAAGTTTCTAAAAAAAGGAAAATAATTCCCCAATGAACTAGCTGCATCCTTGCATGTGTATTTTATAGATGTACGTATGTACGCTGGTGGGTATGTTTCTCTTTTTATGAATACAGCTACTGTCTATAGGAAGATAGGAATTGATTTTTATTGTTTCTTTTGTTTTTCTTTGTTTTTTGGTCCACTGGGGTAATAAAAGTCATAGAGAATCTTAATTAATTTCCTATACCTGAAAAAAATCCAACTATCTAGATTTTCTGAAATTGCTCTAGACTTGTGGTCAATGTGGAGGAATTTATTACCATTCTCTAACAAATAGAAGAATGGATAATGACTCTCTTTAGGGTTGAGAAACAAGTTTCTATCCAGAGTCTGACCTACTTCAATAAATTCAGCTGACACTGGCTATGAAATTAGTACTTAAGTTTTTAAAACTGCTAAAGTGCCCTTAAAGCAACCCAGAAGGACAACCCAACTGCACCTAAGGGAGCTTCACTTGGGAAGGGCAAAAAGGATTCCTTCTACTGTGATTAATTCTACAAATTCATTTACATGAGATTCAGAATTACATAAAGAAAACATATTAATGTACATTTACAAAGCTCCAATTTTGTCTCATTCTTAGGAAAATGAGCTTAAGCACCACTTAAATGTTCATTTTATTAATTGCTGAATTGTTCAGAATTATGTTAGAATTTAAAAAACAAGTAGTTTCTTTGATAACAATATGTACTAATTGCCTTTACATTGAAATTTTAAACATTCTAAGAGAAGAGAATATGGCTAAAATTTTCCCTAATAATTCCCCTTTTATATGTTCCCAGTGAGTAAGAAGAAACATTACAAATAACAATGGGTAAGCTGAGAGAAACTATACAGGATGTGCATCTCCAAAGAAGAAACAATGGACTAATCCTAAGCAAGCTCACCTGAGCTTCCTCAATCCAGTGTTTCCTAATTACGATCTTAAGCAAAAGGAAAAGCAAACTAAAATAAGCATGTTAAAAACAAACTATAATCAAAAAAGTATTTCAGTTATAGAGGGAAAAAAAATCTCAACAGAATCACAGATGTTACACTCTTTAAGTAATCCTCCCAATCTCCTGGGATACAGAAATGTGTCACATGTGAATGGTGTTAACACTCTTTACGACAGAGCTGGGAACTCTGACAATAACCATTTTGGCATTTCTATTTTTCTCATCTGAAAAATGAAAAAAAAAACGTAACAACCACCTACAAAAGATGCTACAAATATTTCCATGTACAGTAACAATACTCTTCTTACAGAGTAATCCGAAAGTATTCTTGTTCTGTTGACTTTCTTAGAAAACAGTTTAAGAGTAAGGTTTAACTTTTTTTGAAGTATAGTTGATTTACAATGTTGTGTTAGTTTCAGGTGCACAGCAAAGAGATTCAGGTATACATACATATATATCTACTTTTTCAGATTCTTTTCCCTTATAGATTATTCAAGATATTGAATATAGTTTCCTGTGCTATAAAGCATGTCCTTGATTATCTATTTTATATATAGTAGTATATACATGTTATTCCCAACCTTCTGAGTATCCCTCCCACCCTTTCCCCTTTGGTAACTGTAAGTTTGTTTTCTGTGTCTGCAAGTCTGTGAGTTTTTAAATAAGTTAATTTTGATTCCACATATGTATGATATCACATGATATTTGTCTTACATATTTCCAAAGACAACTTTTAATTGGGTTTTTCCTTAGCTCTCCATAACCCATTCCAGCTACCAAGTAACTCCCTCCTTCCACTCACTAACAAAGTTCCTAAAAGTTGCTAAGTCTACTTATTAATTCCCACTTAGTCATTTATGGTCTGATAATTAGGAGGCTCACAATGGCCTCCTAGTGATCCTCTATTTTAAATTTTCATTCTATTTGACATGTCTAGAATTTGACAGTTAGCTAGTCCTTATTTGTTAAAATTCCCTGATTTCCTGGCTTCCAGGATAGTAACTTTTCTAGGCTCTAATCCTACATCTCTAAAGGTTTCTTCTCAGTCACCTTTAATCATTCCCCCTTCTCCATGGTTAAATCTGTTTCTCAGTGGTTAAATCTGTTTTCTTCTTGCAATACAGACATTCCCAACTCTGTGGCTGCAACCATCATCTGTATCAACCTCTTGTAAACATCAAAATAACCTGTGGATCTTTAAAAAAAATACAGATGAAACTAGTTTCTTCCCATGGACGGAGGAGCCTGGTAGGCTGCAGTCCATGGGGTCGCTAAGAGTCGGACACGACTAAGCAACTTCACTTTCACTTTTCACTTTCATGCATCAGAGAGGGAAATGGCAACCCACTCCAGTGTTCTTGCCTAGAGAATCCCAGGGACGGTGGACCCTGGTGGGCTGCCGTCTATGGGGTCGCACAGAGTCGGACACGACTGAAGCGACTTAGCAGCAGCAGCAGCAGCAGTTTCCTCCAACATGGCAGACACAGAAGGTCAGAAAAACACCTCCAATACAGGAAAAGTACATATTTTTTAATTATTTATTTTATATGTTATACATATACAATTTTAATGTATGTCTGAATTAGCAGCAAAATAAGAGAATTCATTAGAGTCCAGAAACAAACAAAAAAACAACAGTAGACCCAGAAGAGTAAGCATTTGTCCTGAGAGTATCCAAAGATCTTTAAGTGGCCACTACCCAAGGTACTGACCAGCTCAATGCCATGAGTAAGGAGGCAAAGCTTTGTACTTGAACGGACAGGAATTCAGTGTCAGAAAAATGTCTACTAGGATCAACACAAAACCTTTGACGAGATGGTGAAGATATTTATCTCTAGGTTGGCTCTTGGTAGTATATGAAAAAAGAAGCCTTCCCAAAATTCCTAACCATATGCCAACACTCACCCTGTTTGGGACCTGAATTCATGTGAAGTGTATGCCAAAGAAATCTTGAGATGAGAATCTGGTTTGACTTTTGTTAAAAGTGCCCGGGTACCTGGCAGGAGGCAACACAAACCCTCTGTGAAAAAATACACAGTAAACTCAGGCCTCAAAGAATTTCCACAAGATGTAAGTACTAGGTAATATGAGCTCACAATTTTAAAACATCACTAACCTAATGAAGAAACAAAACACTATGAGCAAGAGTCATCAGAAACAAACTATGAAATCAGACGGCAGGTATCAGAATTTTCTGATAGGTGATATAAAATAAGCATGGTTAGTATATTTAAAGACAAAACAGTACTCACTGAGAGTGTGCTGAAGAACAAGAGATGATCAGAAAGCTCAAGAAGATCCAAATAGGAAACAAGTAGTTGTGGAAATTTAAAACGTAATAGCTGAAATCTGAAAACTCAATAGACAGGTAAAAAAACAGATCAAACACAATTAGAAAAGTAATGAACAGGAAGAGAGATCTGATGATTACAAAGAAAGCAGTATGAAGAAACTATTAAGATGCAAAATAAAAGCAATTATAAAGTGGAGGAAAGAATGAAAAGACCCAACATATACCTAATAAGACTTTGCACAAGATTAGAAATGAGAGAGAAGTAGTATTTGAAGATATAACAAAATTATTCTCTGCTAAACCACCTACACTTGGCACAAAGTGAGTGTCCAACGCATATCTGTTGAATGATTAAAAGAACAAAGATATAACATATTTCCACCAGAGTTCTACAAGAAAGAAAAAGAATGAGAAGGGACAATGGCTGAGCATTTTCTAAAGAAACAGAAGGTACCACTCCCTAGAGACAGAAATCAAAAATCCTAAGAGGATAAATTTTTTAATATTCACATGTAGATATACCACAGTGCAACTGCAGCAAGAGAGAAAAGACATATCATCTACTAAGGAAAGACAATTGAAATGACAGCTGATGTCTGAACATCAGCAACAGAAACTAGAAAACGATGAAAGAAGATTTTTGAACTATTGATATTAAGAGAAAATAACCATTAATACAGAATTCAATACCCATAAAAACTTCACAACAAAGAGGAAAATAAAGGTATTTTCAGTCAAAAATGGAGTTTGCCAACAACAGACTCTCAAAAAAACTCTTCCGAAGATGTGCTTCAGGAAGAAAGAAAAGGATCTCAAAGAAAGATGTACTATGCAAGACAGACAAACAAAGAAAATGAAGGGTAAACCTAAGTAAATATTAATTATATAAAACAACAGTGACTAACACCTAAAATCATGAAAGAAATAAAATCTTAGGCAATAATACCATTTTAATTTGAGGCAGGAAGTAAAGATTTGTAACTACAGTTAAAAACTTTCTAAGGCCCTAGCATTGTTCAAGACGGCATTACAGATTTTATTAAGCTAAATATGTACGTGAAAAACATCGAGTAAGTCCTGAAAGGATAAAATAAAGTATAGCCTCCAAGTCAGGAAGAGAGACAAAATGGAATTAGGGAGGGGAATTGGTTAGACAGATTTGAATCACAGGGATTCAGAGGTAGAGGGTAAAAGAATAGAAAAAGATATATCAAGCAAAAAATAAGCTAAAGAAAACTAAAGTAAAGCAATATTAATTTTAGAGAAAACAGACTTCAGACAAAAACATTACTGTAAATAAACAAGGACATGACAGTGACGTCATAAAATTCAACTCACAAGGAAAAAAATTCTCAATCACCTAATTATATGGATTCAAAACACTCAAAAGGAAATTGAGAAAACTACAAAAAGAAACTGCCACTCTCTCAATAACTGGTAGATCAACTTGGCAGGAATCAGTAAGAGTATAAAAAAACCATCAAAACAATTGATATTGAGTAAATGGGTATATGCAGATTATTGAACTGGAGAATATATACCTGTTAAGCACACGCAGAACATTTCAAAAAATTGATCACATACTAGCCCAAGTTTCAGCACATCTCAAAGAATTAGTGCCATACATAAAGACTCTCCTTCTGTTGTTATTTTCTACTATACAATTAAATGTAAAATATCAAAGAGATCATTGTTAAAGCCTAAATATTTAAAAAATTTTAAATATACTTTCAAATTATTCACGAGTCAAAGCAAAATCACAATAGAGAATAGAAAATATTACCTGTAGCGTGGTACTTGAAAGAAAATGTATAGCCTAAATGACTTAATTAGAAAGAAATGACTGAAACTTAATAAGCTAAAGCATCTGCTGAACATCTAATATAAGAATAAAGCCAAGCATACTACTGAGAGAATAAGAAAAGCTCAAATTAATTTTTTGAAAGCACTAATAAAATCAATAAATGTCTAGTAAGGCTGATTTTTTTAAATGAATCAACATAGACCATATCTGAAATGAAGAAGGAACCATAACCAGTTATACAGCAAAGATATAAAAGGTAAGAAAACATGATAATTTATGTCAATACATTTTATTTTTTACTTTAATTTTGATTGGAGTATAGTTGATTTACCGTGTTGTGTTACTTTCTGTTGTATAGCAGAGTGAGTCAGTTATATATATATACATATATATATCCACTCTTTTTTAGATCCTTTTTCCATATAGGTTATTAGAGTATTGAATAGAGTTCCCTAAGCTATGCAGTAGTTCCTCAATAGTTCTATCTTTTATATATAGTAGAATGTATATGTCAACCCCAGTCTCCCAATTTGTCCCTCCCCAACAACACATTTTGGGGCTTCCCTGATAGCTCAGTTGGTAAAGAATCTGCCTGCAATGCAGGAGACCCCAGTTCGATTCCTAGGTCGGGAAGATCCCCTGGAGAAGGAATAGGCTACCCACTCCAGTATTCTTGGGCTTCCGTTGTGGCTCAGCTGGTAAAGAATCACCTGCAATGCGGGAGACCTGGGTTCAATCCCTGGACTGGGAAGATCCCCTGGAAAAGGAAAGGCTATCCACTCCAGTATTCTGGCCTAGAGAATTCCATGGACTCTATAGTCCATGGGGTTGCAAAGAGTCAGACACAATTGAGCGACTTTCACAACAACACATTTTAAAACTCAGTTGAAATGGGCAAATTCCTAGGAAAATATAAATTATAAAATAAATCAAGAAGAGACAGAAAGCCCAAATGTTCTATAACCATTAAGGAATTTAAATCACTGAATATTTTCCCACAAAGAGAATTTCAGACCCAAATAATTTTGTTAGCAAGTTCTAACCAAGCATTTAAACTACAAACAATTCCATGGGACCTCCCTGGTGTTTCCACAGGACTGCGCTTCCACTGCAAGAGGGCACAGGTTCAATCCCTGGTTAGGAAACTAGGATCCCACAAGCCACATGGCACAGCCAAAAAAATAATAAATGAATCACAAACAATTTAAATTCTGAATACTATTCCAGATTGTAGGAAAAGAGGGTATACTCCCTAATTCATTTTATGTGGCTAGCATATTCTTGATAACACATTTGACAAAGGAATTTCAAAAAGTAAAAATGGAAGCCAATTTTATTTGTGAGCATGGATGATAAAATCATAAATAATTAATAAGCCAATCTGCAATACACTTTTTAAAAAAGGTACTATATCACAAATAGAGTTATGCCAGGAATGCAAGGTTGGTTCAATGCTAGAAAGAACAAAAACATACTCAATGATAAATTACAAGCACCTGTTAAAATTAAGAACAAGATAAAGATGCCTGAATCATTACTTCTATTCAACTCTGTAATAAAGTACTAGAATTAAGAAGACAAGAAAAAAGAAAGAAAAAGGATAGGGAGTAAAAAAGAGGAAATAATACTCTAATTCACAGATCACTTTTTTTTACACAGAAGTTTCAAAACATGGGCTGCCCTTGTGGCTCAGCTGGTAAAGAATCCGCGTGCAATGTGGGAGCCCTGGGTTCGATCCCTGGGTTGGGAAGATCCCGCGGAGAAGGGAAAGGCTACCCACTCCAGTATTCTGGCTTAGAGAATTCCATGGACTGTGTAGTCCATGGGGTCGCAAAGAGTCGGACATGACTGAGCAGCTTTCACTTCACTTCAAAACATACTTCAGATAAATTATAATTTTTGGAAGGTTTCCAAATATTAACAAATCAACCACATTTTCATTCCCCCGGAACAAGCATTTAGACAAGCAGTTTTTAAAAAGATACCATCTACAAGGGAAAAATTATATAAGATATCTAGCAATACACCTAAGAAAAGATGAATATAACTTTCATGTAGAAAACTATAAAATTTTGTTGAAAAACATTAAAGATTTAAATAAATGGAGAAACATACTATCTTAATGAATTAGCAACCTTACTAGGCTAATGATTGCCAATTCACCCAAATTAATCAATGGTATAGTATATAACTCCAATTAAAATCCAAACAGCGTTTTTCATAGGACTTTAACAATCTGATTTTTTAAAAAGACATATATGGGGAATTCCCTGATGGTCCAGTGATTAAGACTTGGCACTTTCACTGCTGTAGCTCAGGTTCAATCCCTGGTATTAGGGAACTAAGACTTCACAGAGCAGAGTCAAAGGACTGACTCTGGAATAAAATATATTTGAGTTCCAGTTGTCATTTATCGGTTGTCTCATTTTCCATTTGTAAATTAGAAATAATACCTATCTTCAGTGGTTGTGATATTAAGGAAAGTACTCGATGTCTAGCATTTGGTAAATACTTATAAAATAGTAACTCCTACCTCTATTATTATGATTGTCTCATTTGTCTCTTTACATCCAACTTTCTTCCTACAATCATTTTTCTTAATAATAATAAAATAGTAAAAAAGAAGTTATTTTTCTAAAACACAGCTAACTACACAGCCAAATCTCCAGCCATGTCTCCCTATCCTTTCTTTCCTTCTTTTTATGCTATCTAATACCAAATACTTACAACCATGCTGTCATGCCAGCTACCATATCTCTGCATATGTTCTACTGTCTAGAATACGTTCCCCATTTTATTTGAGTAGCAAATTCCAACTTATGTTTCAAACCTTGAATTCAAACACCATCCTGTGAAAAGTTTTCTGCAATGTATCCTGATCATTTACTGTGTTAACACTGAAACTCACACATACTTCAACATTTAATTATCACATTGTATTGTGACTCAAAATTCTCCAAGCCAGGCTTCAACAATAGGTAAACTGTGAACTTCCAGATGTTCAATCTGGTTTTAGAAAAGGCAGAGGAACCAGAGATCAAATTGCCAACATCCGTTGGATCATTGAAAAAGCAAGAGAATTCCAGAAAAACATCTACTTCTGCTTTATTGACTATGCCAAAGCCTTTGACTGCATGGATCACAACAAACTGGAAAATTCTTAAAGAGATGGGAATACCAGACCACCTGACTTGCCTCTTGAGAAATCTGTACACAGGTCAGGAAGCAACAGTTAGAACTGGACATGGAAAAACAGACTGGTTCCAAATAGGGAAAGGAGTACGTCAAGGCTGTATATTGTCACCCTGCTTATTTAAATTATATGCAGAGTACATCATGAGAAACGCTGGGCTGGATGAAGCACAAGCTGGAATCAAGATTGCTGGCAGAAATATCAAGAACCTCAGATATGCAGATGACACCACCCTTATGGCAGAAAGCGAAGAAGAACTAAAGAGCCTCTTGATGAAAGTAAAAGAGGAGAGAGAAAAAGTTGGCTTAAAGCTGAACATTCAGAAAACTAAGATCACGGCATCCAGTCCCATCACTTCATGGCAATTATATGGGTAAACAGTGGCAAACTTTATTTTGGGGGGCTCCAAAATCATTGCAGATGGTGACTGCAGCCATGAAATTAAAAGATGCTTACTCCTTGGAAGAAAAGCTATGACCAACCTAGACAGCATATTAAAAAGCAGAGGCATTACTTTGTCAACAAAGGTCCGGCTAGTCAAGGCTACGATTTTTTCAGTAGTCATGTATGGATGTGAGAGTTGGACTATAAAGAAAGCTGAGTGCCAAAGAATTGATGCTTTTGAACTGTGGTGTTGGAGAAGACTCTTGAGAATTCCTTGGACTGCAAGGAGATCCAACCAGTCCATCCTAAAGGAAATCAGTCCTGGGTGTTCATTGGAAGGACTGATGCTGAAGCTGAATCTCCAATACTCTGGCCACCTGATGTGAAGGTCTGACTCATTTGAAAAGACCCTGATGCTGGGAAAGATTGAAGGCAGGAGGAGAAGGGGATGAAAGAGGATGAGACGGTTGGATGGTATCACCGACTCAATGGACATGAGTTTGAGTAAAGTCCAGGAGTTGGTGATGAACAGGGAGGCCTGGCGTGCTGCAGTCCACTATGGGATCGCAAAGAGTCAGACACGACTGAGCAACCGAACTGAACTGATTGTGACTACTTATCTAGTAAAATGGAGACCCCTTTAAGTATTAGATATTCACCTTACATTTCTAGCCCTTAGCATAGTGCCTGGAATAGGAGAGGTATTAAATAATTATTCACAAGGTTAAATTTAATCCCACCCCCAATCTCCAGGACCAGACTCTATCAATCCCACCACCCCTCCATTTCTCTCACGTCATTCACAATCTTATTCTCCACTGCTCTCTTCCTTTCAAGGTAGTAATATGCCTTCTCTACCCTGGGCTTTCCAGGTGGCGTTAGTGGTAAAGAACCTGCCTGCCAATGCAGGAGACATAACAGACTTGGGTTCGATCCCTGGGTCAGGAAGATCCCCTGGGGGAGGACATGGCAACCCATTCCAGTAGTTTTGTCTGGAGAATACCATGGACAGAGGAGCCTGGCAGGCTACAGTCTACAGTGTCGCAAAGAGTCGGACACAAGAGAAGCATCTTAGCACACACACACAACAAGCCTTCTCTACCCTAAACAAACAAAAAAGCCTTCTTTGATTCTGCTCCCTCTTTGAAGTACTAGCTCATTTCTCTCTTCAACAGCTAAGAGATGACTGGTTTCTCAATTTGTCATCTTCCCAGTTAGAATACATCTTTCTTTTCTCATATTACAAAGCCTGTGCTTCTGTTGAGCTCTTATACAAATTCTGTTTATTAGCATTAGACGTTTAAATGCCTTTTCTTGACTACACCAATAAAACCTGAAATTCTTCTCTGTCTCAGTCAGAAAACTATAAACTATTACCAAAAACAAAAAACCTCAAAAAACAGACAAAAAGAAAGATTCAAAAATATTCATCTATTAAATGAAAAATGTGTTACCTGAGTAAGAATTAAGAGAAACTGTCCACCGTACTGTTAGTCCTAGTAAGACAGCGGCTGTCATCAAGTACCATTTCTCCATATTTCTTCTTCAAATTCAGGAAGAGGAAAAAAATACAGGAATGCTAATACAGGAATACTTTTAACATGCAGTCAATCACTTCTTTTCTTGATCAGAGAAACAGTATCAATTATTTGGAACTAGGAGTTTCAGAGGATTTTAATTGATGCTTCGCTTCCAGTTAAATACTGATTTTTATCTCTAGGAAGAAGTAGCCTGCAGGGGAAAAAAAAAAAAAAGATACCAAGATTTAGCTGAGCATAGTGCCCAAACAACAAACATTAGAACCAAAGAGTAAGATGGAGAAATGGGGGAAGGGGACAGTCAAGGAAAGCGGATAATTTTAAGTTCCTTGTTCCCTAGTCCTCCAGTCAGGAAATGAACCTCAAAAGGTTAGCTCTCCAGGACTTCCCTGGTGGTCTGGTGATTAAGAGTTCGTGCTCCCAGTGCAGGGAATGCGAGTTTGATCCCTGGCCCTTGGGGAACTAAGATTCCATGTGCTGTTCGGTGAGGCCAAAAATAAAATAAAGGCAATTTAGAGAAACTAGGATGTGCCAGATTGGAAAATAAAACAGTTTCCTACTCAAAAGATTAATCAATTAATTAATTCAGGGAATTCCCTCATGGTCTAGTGGTGAGGGCTCCATGCTTTCATTGCCAAGGGTACAGGTTCAATCCCTGGTCAGTGAACTAGGAACCCACAAGCTATGCAGTGCTAAATTTTAGGGAAAAATTGGCACATTTTACCTATAGGTCAAAAAAGTATTTTTCTTACTTAAAAATAGCAAGGAACAACTCTAGAATTAATAAGTCTAGCATCTCAATAAGTTAGAATGACTTGAAGCATTTAATAAGGCTATGTGAATGTATTATTCACATTTTATTTATACAAATTCCCTTTTTCTTTCCTCTCTCTTACTGCATCCACCTTTGACCACTTCATTGATCACAAGACATTCTACCACAGTGGCAAGGGAGGAGGAAAAATTAAAATTAAATCAGTTTCTCACGTTGATTCCAGGTTTGACACAGTTTATGGGCCATTATAAACTTTTCAAATCCTTTTCTAGTGTAACTCAAAAAGCCCCTTTTAACGTGTTGCACTATATATTCCAGAATTGCAACACAACACTCTATTTTCTGCTGAGATATCAAGTTTAAAATAGATTTTACAAATGCTAAGTCCTGGGTTTAAAAATCCATAACTGATATTCCACGGTGGAAATTTTAATCAGTACTACAACCAAGTTAAATGAATTATCCACAGTTCCAGATGATCATATTTAAATAACAAAATAAGACAATCAATGACCCTTAATAATCATAATGAACTTAAAAAAAGAATAACAATGCTTAACTAATAATACGCTGATCAAGTTTTTTGTTTGTGTGCTTTCTGGCCTCACCACAGGGCTTGTGGGATCTCAGTTCCCCAACCAGGGACTGAACCCAGGCTATGGCAGTGAAAGCCCAAAATCCTAACCATTAGGCCACCAGGGACCTCCCTGATCAAATTTGTTAAGAGCACAATGGTGGAACTGCTGACAGACGAAGGGATCATATCCAAAAAGATTTAGACAACATCTATGATGGGCCAAATCTAACTCCAGAAATCATTACAGAGATAATAAATTCAAAGTTCTGCACTTAAACGTCAAAAAAAAAACTGCTTGAGTACTGAAAGGGAGGCAACAGATAACAGATCAACTCTGAATGGACCCAGATGACCCTGATGACCAGTGTTAGATTAAACGTTAGGAAAATTTTTCTAACAACTAGAGCTGTCCAAAAATTAAATGAGCTTCTTCTTAAGAAAGGAGTTACTCTTTAAAAAGCTCAAACAAGGACTTCCCTGGCGGTCCAGTCAGTAGCTAAGACTCTGCACTCCTGATGCAACTGACCCAGGTTCGATCCCTGGTCAGGGAACTAGATCCCACATGTTGCTTCCTGATTTAAGTGGTTGTTAAAAGATGTGTTTACTTAATGATAAATCAGTTAGCTACAATTTATGATTTGTGGACAGTATTTTCTTGTACATGTTATAATAAAAGTTACAAAGGAAATAACATTTATTTGTCAACTAGAATATAAGCTTCAAGCAAGCAGGGATCCTCCTATCTAAGCTGCTGCCCAGTTCCCTGCTCCCAGAACAAGGCTGGCACAGAGCAGGTAACTCAAAGTATTTGCGGAATGGAGATCTTCGGGTGAAGAAGGGAGGTACCTAATTGTACTGAGTCCTTTGTGGTTCAAGATATTATCATATGAGATTCTTAACCGATCTGTTCTCCTTGAACAGCAAAAAGGGTTGTTCTTGTTTTTTGTTTTATTATTTTTCCTATTTGTACAACAAAGTACAGTAGCTTCCTAACCCATTCTCGCGAGCAGCAGAGAATTCTTCCGTCCCACTTTACCCAGAGGGTGCGTCTCGGCAGAAAAAAATGTCTGTCGTCCACGTCCCAGGGCCAAACTTGTTCCTTTCGGTCCGAAAAGGTCCCTCCCCCAGGTGAACAGCACAGCCAGGGAGTGCGCTATCCCAGACGAGCACATCTCGCCAGAGTGCCCTCTTGGTGTGTCTGCCCCTTTCTCCGGCGGGCTGGACCCTCAGGACCGCAGGAACAAGGGTGCCAAGATTTCCAGTCCAGGGTGCCCCCACGATCTCCGCATCCGCCACCCGACCCCCAATCGAGCCTACGGGCGGGACTGAGGAGGCTTCGCTTCCCTCGAGCGGAGCGGAGCCGGGAGCCAGACAGCCAGGCCGCAGGCCCTCCCCCCTCCTCCAAGCGCCCCAGAATTCCAGGGACCCGGCCTCTTACCCCACCGCCCTCCGAACGTAGGGATTCGCGCCGCAGCGGGTTTCTGGAAGGCGCCTGCGCGCTCGCACCCGCCGCGGAGAGCCCTGCCGGCCTTCCTTCCGCGGCCGCGTACTCGCGCACCGTCCGCGTGCCCGGAGCGGGAGCGAGCCCGTCGAGCGTGTGGGAAGGGGCGGGGAAAAGGCGCGGAGTGGAGAAGGCGGGCCTCGGAGGCAGAGCACGAGCGGCTGGAATCCGAGAGGCCTGGTGTCCGGGTGAGGCTTGGGGCAGGTGGAAAGCCCCTTGCTCTTCTTTCCTGGGATCGTGGCCAAGGCCTGAGCGGCTGCTTAGTCCACGGATTCCTGTTAGGGGAGCGTCCTGGCGCGCTTCACACAGTGGACAGCCCATGGCTAGTCCTCACCAACGAGCAGGAGATCTTCCTCTGGACCTATGCCCTTGAGGAGCCAGAAAGCCAATGAGCTTTACTTTCTTCAGGCTGCATGCCTGCAGAGAAGTAGGTATTAAGCTGGGAAGCCACTTCATGGAGGAAATAGTATTGAACTCCAGGCATCTTCAAGAAACTGTGGGTGATGCTAAAGAACAGTCCTGCCCTCCAGAAGCCATCACACCTTCCCCATCAAGCAGCTTGGACCGCATATTCCCAAACTTGCAAATAATAACCACATTCCCTTACTTTGGTCAGGGAATGCCCTCATCACCCCCTTCTGAATCCTGCCATTCTGTAAAGCCAATCCCTCTATAATCCGTGAAAGTAACACCACACCATGAACATGAAAGTGTTAGTTGCTCAGTCGGGTCTGACTCTTTGCAACCCCATCAACTATAGCCTGCCAGGCTCCTCTATACATGGAATTCTCTAGGCAAGAATACTGGAGTGGGTAGCCATTCCCTTCTCCAGGGGGTCTTGCGGACCTGGGGCTTGAACCTGGGTCTCCTGCACCGCAGGCAGATTCTTTACAGTGTGAGCCAGTGGGGAAGCCCAGTATCCGCAAATATTTGGCTTTTTGTTCTTCAGTCACTAAGGTTAAGTCATGTCCAACTCTTTGCGACTCCGTGGACTGCAGCACGCCAGGCTTCCCTGTCCTTCACTATCTTCTGGAGTTTGTTCAAACTCATGTCCATTGAGTTAGTGATGCCATCCAACCATCCGGTCCTCTGTTGCCCCCTTCTCCTCCTGCCCTCAATCTTTCCCAGCATCAGGGTCTTTCCCAATGAGTCAGCTCTTTGCCAGGTGGCCAAAGTATTGGAGCTTCAGCTTTGGCTTTGGCTATGGCTATGGCTATATACTGGGGCTTCCCTGGTAGCTCAGTGGTAAAGAATCCCTTGCCAATGGAGGAAATGGGGGTTCAATCCCTGGGTTGGGAAGATCCCCTGGAGAAGGAAATGGCAACCCACTCCAATATTCTTGCCTGGGAAAATCCCATGGACAGAGGAGACTTGTGGTCTATAGTCCATGGGGCCACAAATATTCGGACACAACAGCAACTAAACAACAACAACATGGCTTTATAACAAAGTGGCTCTGAACAACTCTCTGGATCATGCTTTCTTCACCTGTGAAATGAGTGAGTGGGCTAGATAAACTTCCAGACCTAAAATTTTATACTATTATATTTTAAAGACCGTTGGCCCTGGAAATATGAAGAAATATGGCCAAGTGTCTGCCTTCAAAAAATTTTAATTCTCATTGGAAAAGCATAAAAGGATAGAACAGATGCTAAACGTCAGATTACTGGTATATGCATCAAGTACTGTAGGAGTTCAGAGAAGAGTGTTCATGTAAACTAAAAATTATCAAGAAACACTTTCCCTAGAGAAGTCAGCTGAGCTTTGAAAGAAAGCCTGGGCCAGGAGAATAGGAGTAAGACTCTCGACAAAGGAAATGGTTCAAGCCAAAATTGTGGCAGTTGGGACTTCCTTGTCAAGACTCTGCACTTCTAATGCAGGGGCCCAGGGTTTGATCACATATTGATATTTCAGAAATATCATTATATTATAAAATATATGTCTTCAAATCATGACAACTGGTATCAGTCTTCTTTCTTCCTCCCAACCTGATAGCTTCTGGTATAGTATTCAGAGCAAAGTTGTTTCTTAAAATGTTCATTGAATAAATTGTGGAAGGAACTTCAAAACCTCTAATTCACAGCTGAACTGCCCCACCAATGCATCTATATACCTACTCCTTCTCTTTCCCTTTACTAGGTACACGTTGGTGATATAGTGCTGAGCATAACTGCCTTCCTCCACTAGGTACTGTCAGTCTCTGAATGTCCAGTGCCTATACATAACAAATACTCAGTAAATGCGTTTGGGATGCGTTCATTAGGATTCACTGTCACTGGTATCCTTATAAGATGAGGAAATTTGGCAATGGACATGCCCACATGCAGAGGATAATGTGAAGACATGGAGAAGATAGCAGTCTACAAGCCAAGGAGAGAAGTCTCAGAAGACACCAACACTGCTGATACCTTGATCTTGGACTTCTAGCCTCCAGAGTATGAGAACAGACACTTGTGTTGTTTGGGCCACCCAGACTGTGATTTTCTGTATGGCAGCCCTAACAAACTAGTACATACCTTATCAACAGTACTCTGAGTATTCAGAGTAGGCAAATTCCCTCACACGAGTCATACTTTTATAGTAATTTTCTAGTCCCTTCCCTAGATCATTTCCACCTATTAAGAAAACAAGCCCTTTTCTATATCAGGCCCAGGACTTCCCTCTTCTGTATCAGGCCCAGGACTTCCCTGATTCTAGGTGAAAATCATTCACCTGATTGATCATAGCTGTTTAGGTGGCACTAGTGGTAAAGAACCCACCTGCAATTCAGGAGACACAGGAGATTCGGGTTCGATCCCTAGGACAGGAAGATCCCCTGGAGGAGGGCACATCAACCCACTTCAGTATTCTTGCCTGGGGAATCCTATGAACAGAGGAACCTGGCAGCTGCATTCCATGTGGTTGCAAAGACTTGGACACGACTGAAGCAACTTAGCACTCACGCACATTGTTGGAAATAGATTTTTTTTTTTCCTATCTGTATATCTTCCTCAATTGACCCTTATATGTCATTTTCCATTCATCTGAAATCTCCAACTTTCATCACACCTTTGTCTCCTCCAGGAATAAGTTCACCTAAGTAGCATAGAGTTGGAGTGAACCTCCAAATTTCCATCTAGCTATTGGCAAAATAGTCTCCTCTTTTATATGCTAAAAGTTGTTCATACCCAATTCACTTGATCCTCATAATAACCCTGAAAGAATGTTAGAAAGGTATTATTATCCCCTTTGGACACACAAGAAAACTTGAGAGCAACATTTCACAAAGTATGTCATTCAGTGGGATAACTACTGTCAAAAAAAAAAAAAGAGTATGAGAGAACTTCCCTAGGGGTCCAGTGGTTAAGCCTTCAAGCTTCCACTGCAGGGGGCGTGGGTTCCATTCCTGGTCAGGAAACTAAGATCCCACATGCAGTGCAACATGCCCAAGAGGTAATAATAATAAAATAATTTTTAATAGCATGAGGATGATCTCTTGATACAGAGATAAGTTTGAAAACAATGGGTTACACAAATCTAAAAAGAATTCTTTACTTCAGGTTTTCTCAGAGGCTTTTGTGTGTTATTATATATCAGTGTAAAGGAAATCAGTCCTGAATATTCACTGGAAGGACTGATGCTGAAGCTGAAGCTCCAATACTTTGGCCACCTGATACAAAGAATTGACTCATTGGAAAAGACCCTGATGCTGGGAAAGATTGAAGGCAGGAGGAGAAGGGGATGACAGAGGATGAGATGGTTGGATGGCATCACCAACTCGATGGACATGAGTTTGAACAAGCTCTGGGAGTTGGTGATGCACCCGGAAGCCTGGTGTGCTACAGTCCATGGGGTCACAAAGAGTCGGATACGACTGAGCAACTGAACTGACTGATACATCAATATTATTATACATCATGACCCTCCAAAAGAATATAGAATTTGGGCTTTGCTGGTGGTCCAATGGTTGAGAATCTGCCTTGCAATGTAAGGGACACTGTTTTGGTCCCTGATCCAGAGAGATACCACATGCCACAGGGCAACTAAGCCCATGCACCACAACTACTGAGCCCTGGCTCTAGGGCCCCTGATCTGCAATAAGAGAAGCCACTGCAATGAGAAGCCCTCGCACAGCAATTAGAAAGTAGCCTCTGATTGCACAACTAGAGAAAGCCCGAGTGCAGCAACGAAGACCCAATGTAGCCAAAAATAAATAAATAAAAATTTAAAAATAAAAAGTTGTCGTGAAATTTTAAAAAATATAGGATTTTCAGACATTAACCATGAAATTCTATCCCCACACTCCATCCCAAATCTAACATCACATCCTACAGAGTGGTTAATGAATCTCACTTGTTGGAAATTCTGGTTAGTGACTTGTGCGTAATTTCTCTAAGAAATACAGCAAATAGATGTCAGGACTATACAAACATGAATTTCAGTTACTTTCATTCATTTTCATTTTTTGCACCCCTTAAAAAAAAGACAAAATATTGATATGATGACTGTCCTTAGTATGACTATGAACTTTGAAAATTAAGTTAATTATAAAACAAAATTAAATGGGAAAAAATAAATCCCTTAAAAGCAGAAATAGAATGAAACAAAAGAACTTAAATGGATATCCAATTGGTGGCTCAACTACACAGAGAATAACTGTTCCAAATGACTTTTTTTTGGCCATGCCACATGGCTTGCCAGATCTTAGTTCCCTGACCACGGATTGAACCTGACACCCAGAGTGGAAGCTCTGAGTCCTAACCACTGGACCACCAGAGAATTCCCTCAAATCACTTTAAAACTCAGTAATTTAATAATGTATCCCAAGTGCAATTGGACTTCCCTGGTGGCTCAGATGGTAAAGCGTCTGCCTACAATGCGGGAGACCCGGGTTCGATCCCTGGGTCGGGAAGGTCCCCTGGAGAAGGAAATGGCAACCCACTCCAGTGGTCTTGCCTGGAAAATCTCATGGATGGAGGAGCCTGGTGGGCTACAGCCCATGGGGTCTGAGCGACTTCACTTTCACTTTCAAGTGCAATATGCCCTAAGAAAAAAAGATCTGTTAAAAAATATATAAAATGTTTGCTGTGTTGTTGGCATTAGGATTAGTATTATTATTTTAAAACTTGCATGTGTGCTAAGTCACTTCAGCTGTGTCAGGCTCTTTTTGACACTATGGACTGTAGCCCACCAGGCTCCTCTGTCCATAGGATTCTTCAGGCAGGGGTAGTGGAGTGGACTGCCATGCCCTCCTCCAGGGGATCATCTGGACCCATGGATCAAATCTGGTGTCTTCTATGTCTCCTGCATTGGCAGGCGGCTTCTTTTACCACTGCTGTATGTGTAAAGTGGGATAAAGAAAATAAAGATTTATGTGATACTCAGATTCTATCAGCCCAGTATTTTGATACTAGGATTCTTGGTGTGGAGGAAAGGAGTAAAAGGCATAAGATAGAAATATCCATATGAACTTATGATTCATTTTACTTAATTATTGAAAGGAAAAATGGGAGGGAGAAAGAAGGGGAGGAAGGGAAAAGGGGAGTCAGGGGAAGGGAGCAAGGAAATATCTCCTAGCTCTTTCTCTGAAAGACTAAAAGTCTTTAGTCTTTCCTGACTAAAAGTATGAAAGAACCAAAAGTTCTGAAAGGGCTAAAAACAAAAACCAATTCAATAACAATGAGCATCTTTAGCATACAGATTGGAGTCTTGAAACACCATTTCTACTACAAAGGAATGGGAGATCACAAGATGGGTAGCTAATTTCAGGCTTGGAAAATAAACATATAAAAATAATCTGGAACATTTTATTCTACCAGATATCAAGGAAACTATCAAACACTTCTAGAGTCAATGTCAGAAAGACTCCAAAGCCACCTTGAGTAAACTCTTATGGGCCACGGATGGGACGCATGGAGCATCAGTAAGCATAATAACTACAAAGGATAGAAACACGTCAAACGTGAATTGTCTGTCTCATTGTCCTTGAACTTGTAAAGATACTTTAAAAAAAGGAAAGGTCACCAATGGAGGAAGCTAGCAGACCACTCATTATTTTGAAAACTGGTTAATAAAAAGAATTAAGTAGTTATTCTGCCTTTGTGATATAAATTATTCCAGTGAGAATCCAAAAAGGAAAGATTCTCTCTATAGAGTATTTAACTTACCTTTCTTGTATTTAACTT
Organism: Okapia johnstoni; assembly: GCA_024291935.2. Lineage (NCBI taxonomy): Eukaryota > Metazoa > Chordata > Mammalia > Artiodactyla > Giraffidae > Okapia > Okapia johnstoni. The sequence continues at coordinate 61,824,453 of CM044315.1, forward strand.
ACCTTTCTTGTCCCTCTTCTCCTCCTTCCTCTCCTTTCCCTTCCCTCTCTCTCTTTACACACACACCAAATAGCCATACAGATGAAATGAACTGCTTTGGGAACTTCAGAAACTAGCCCCCTATGTGAATGGGACCAAAGTGGAATCACCCTAAAACTGTATCATCTATTGTGAATTAGAATTATTTAAATTTCTTTATTGCTTAAATGAATCTAGTCAAGTTCATTTATAATTACTTATGGATATATTCATTTATTCAACAAATAGTTATTCAATAAATAACCTGCCCTTAAGGTGTTTATAGACCAGTATTATATATAGCCCAGAAGAATATAAATCATTATTTTTACTGTCAATTTCAGATGCCATTTGGAATTATTCTCATATAAATACAGATTTTTCAACAGTATATATGCACATAATCATACATATAATGTCATCGATTTGGACCATAAAAGAAATAATACATGTTCCTGCCACTTAGTTCAAATAGTGTTATTGTAACAGAGTCTACGAACAATCCTAAGAACATCATTTTTATATCTTTATTTATATTCAGATATAAAAGAACAGAAGGAATGTAAATATATAACAGTCCACAGATACAATTTGGTGTGGAAGTGTGAGCTTCATAAATGCAAAAGATTTAAAAATTCTGTTTTTAAAAGTTATTAAAATATAGGATGGTGCTGATATCATTACAGATATAAAGAGATCTTTAATGTGGCAATGTAATGTATTCATTGGTTCATGGACCCCCAAACCTCCAAGGAGTGTCACAAATCTACATCTCTCTCAGCCCAGGACTTTGAATTTAAATTTAAATATGTGATATATGATATAACTTAGACCAATATACTTTGGAGAATTAAAAACATCTATAGTTTCCAATAATGAGTAACACCATGGGTCAATGTTAAAGTAGATTTGTAAAGCCAATGGGATAACACAAATGCTACTTTATTACTTTATCACCAGTGTCTTTCACAACTGAGTGGATTGTCACACTCTATTATGTGGTACACAGATCCATGGGCTAGAGCTATCATGGCACTTGTCTAAAACAGTCTTTGAAAATGAAAATTTGGGCTAAGTATAAAGGAGGCAACCTGCCAGTAAGAACTATTCAAACCAAAAGGTGTTCCCGAGGGAAATGATAAGACCTCCATTTTCAAATCATATAAATCAAGATGGCAGGAGGTTCTAACTTGTAAATTTTACAGTAAATACATCAAGATTTAAAGACTGATTTTTAAGTAAATTTTTACTTATAGTAAAGAATGAAAGTCTATACCAGAGAAAAAGGATATTCAAAAAATAAAGCCTTTGCTTCCTACTTGGTTTTCTGCTTTTGCTCACCAATTTTTTAAAAAGATTGCCAAACTAAAAAAGAGTACTGAGAAGAGGGGCGGGACACAAAATATGTAGGGTGTGATTTTTTATCACCGTTTTGTTTTACAGTGGGTTTGGGGTTTGGTTTTAATGAGGAGGGAGATGGCAGATATTGTCAATAGTAACGCTCTGCCTCTAGGAACATGGATTTAAGAATCTAAATGAGATACCACATGTGCCCAATAATAGTAGCTGCTACATATCACCTGAATGAGTCTCATAAAATGAAGGAAAGAACGTGGGTGCTTTGATGGTGTGAAGGAAAATAACCCTTCCTGGATACGCACTGAAGATAGGTTTGGAAAAAACTCTCTATAAAAAGTTATTTTCTATAATTGATGGAGTTAGTTTTCTGGAATAAGAGCTGAACTGAACAGAACTAAACTATTATTGAATCCACAGTAGTCAGTTCATAACCTCTAGGTGCCCTTCCTCCTCCACGAGTTCTTTCAGGATCTGGAGAAGAGGGCTAGCAAAAGGAAAACATCCCTCTCCCTTCCACTGACACCTAAATCTGCCACCCAAGAATATATGACAAGGAAAAATAAAAAACAAACAAAAAAAAACAGGAGCAAGTTTTCCCCCAAACTCCTATCCAAAGCTATAGTGAAGTATCATTGTGTTTACTTTTCAAATACTGGAACTCCTGTTCTTTATAATAGTTCTTGGGAAGGAGTGGAACTATGGTATTACCCTAGGTATACATTTGAGCTGATTATGAGGGTGGGGCCAGAGAGTACTAAATCCTATTTAAATAAATGTGCGGGACTGGAAAAGAAAAGTGTGAACAGTTATTCTTCAAAATAGACCCCAGTGAAATGCAATTATGATTTATCAGATACCCTGCATTTTCCTCTCCATAGAATTCTAGAACATAGAACATGTCTCCATAGAACATTGTGGTTTAAAGGAAATGCACCAAGGCTGGTATCTAGTTACATTAAGCCCCAATTTGACTACTTGGTTTGTTCCCTGCTGGAAGCTGTATACTTCTCTTCCCAAATGAATGTTCCCTAGAGGCATCAGAGAAGTGGCAAGTGTTTCTCTGGAGACTCCTTTTCTAGTTTTTGCCTCTTACTTTCTGTAAAACATTTAGTTCCTTTAAGCCATTTCACAGTGTGAGATTTAATTACATTCTGGGTTGCTTTTTTTTTGGTCCCTCCTTCATGTTACTGATTTGATCAAATCCACCAAATAGACATTTTATTGAGTCCTAAAACCTAAGACACCCAGATCAAATTTTGGAAAACCTTGTGTTCTTAATAAAGTTCTCTACTTTCTCAGCACGCTTATTTTACATTGAATTAATAAAGTTTTGGTAGTTGTTTCAATAGATTAAATGTCACACTTTCAGTAGAAAGAGAAGGCTCTACCTAACTGACCCATTTTTCATCTGTGATTTAGAAAAAGGCGAGATTAGCATGGATATTGCATTTTCAAGGACCTCACCACTATTAAATAGACTGTTAAGTGCATTTTATGGCTGAAGAGTCTGTTCCCAGTTCAGTCTACAGACGTGCTAAGTTCATCTCTACCTGCTACATTGAACATTCACTGACTAAAATACTTTCTGTGGATGTAATACCTATGCTCTGTATCTTTTAAGTACATAACTCTAAATATTTAAAGACTAGTAAAATGTAACTCAATAAAAGTCCCAAGAATATGTGTTGTCCCCCAAGAAAAATAGTGTTCTTATTTATCCAACGATATACATCCTGTGCTCCATTAGCAGCTGCATATCATAAGGTAACCAGATGTTGAGAAATAACACAGGCAGTCATAAAATGAGATTCCAAGTCTTAACTTAAACCAAAAAAGCAACAGTAACTGGTTGAAACTCCATCCTCACATCAACTCAACTTGTTCTCAGGGTTTCAGGGCTCTGAAAGGAGTACTTTATAGGCTTCTAATGAACAGAAATATTTTACTGTTCATTATTAATGCAACTTGGGCCAACTTGAGCATTTTTCTCTTGTTGTCCTTTAAGGAACTTCTGCCTGTCTGCTTACCTTTTCATTTAGGTGATCTTTGAACACAAAAGAAAATGGCAATGAATGAACATGAGATAAATTTTCATATGAAAAGTAAAGATACTTACACAAATTAAGACATTATCTCCCTATGTCTCCCTCTCTTTCATCAGAGTATATAATCATTGTACTGTGTTAGCAAACCTCCCAAGAAGTTAAGTCTGTTAACGGAGAATTCTGTTAGAAAGGCTGCTTACCTGCTTTTGCTTCCTTGGCATGCCAGAACTTTGTTTTAAATTGATCAGTAGTCTCCATCTAATCCAGATATCCATACATGATGGTAATTACAGGGATTCTTCCATTCAGAACTTTATGTACACAAAAGATCCCCTTTTAGGGAAAAAGTGACTATCTCTTCTGAGGGTTCCCCAATACCGCAGACATGCATCTTAAGCATTTAAGCCTTTTAAATTCCCCAGCTTTAACTTTCTGTGAAGAAAATCTGTTAACCACTCTATACGTAGAAAAAATTTCTTCTGGTTCTCCTTCCTTTCTGCCACAAATGATTTAGCCTTTCCCACTCCGCCCAGCTGGAATGACTACAATTGTTCTTCTATATTCTTATTCCACTTGGCTAATATCTCCCTTACAGCATCTAATTCATTTCTCTTTGTGTTGTAGTTAGTTATATACATGTTTGCCTGAAAAAAGATGTCAAGCTTCTTAAGAGAGTAAATTCTAGTCTCAATATTCAGCACAATATTTTGAATTGGTGGGTTCACAATAAACATTTGCTGAATTAATTAAAAAATTCATTAACCAACCAATTAGTAAGCAAGTTTACATTAATAAAAAGATGAAGAGCTATTAGAGAACTCCTAATTTCCCAGTGGGACCAACAAGAATAACTTGAACATACTTTACACTTGTTTTTAAAAATATCCCAAAATGGAAAAGAAAAATATCCCCAAACGAAAAATCATCTAGACCCATTTTATATGGCAATTGTAACCACATTTTTTATGAGTTGGTAAATGATTTATTCTATAGCTACACTAGGCTATGTTTCCTTAAAAAAAAAATAGAATGAAGCACTGACAGTAGATGATCTAGATAATTCAAATTCCCATTTTTTTTGTTTTAGACAATAGTCTTTATCTTTTACACAGAGCAGTACAAAATGAGGCAGTTCCCCAAAGAGTGACTTGGAGCTGGAAAATCCATTAGTGTTAGTCGCTCAGTCGTGTTCAACCCTTTGCAACCCCATGGACTATAGCCTGCCAGGCTCCCCTGTCCATGGGATATCCCAGGTAAGAATACTGGAGTGAGTTGCCATTTCCTTCTCCATCAAATTCCCATTTTACTTTTCTCAGAATTGCTTGGATTCTTTTTCTAGTCTTTTCCTTTGCTTGCCTGAGCTATAACCTTTAAAGTTTTTAAGAGCAACAGGGCTATGTTGTCAGGTTCTCTAGATCAAAGATCATTAATAAGCTTTATTTGCAAAAGGAAATCCTATTGTGGAATTGAGAGTACAAGACTGGGAGGCAGAAGACCTGGTGCCTGGTTCTGTTACTATGTCATCTTATCCAAAACATTTTACCTTTCTGACTTCAGTTTCCTTATTTATACAATCAAATGGTTTTTATACTAATCTCCAAATTTCCACCAAATTCTTAAAATCCTATGAATTCATTACAAATAGCATTGGTACTTATTTTTTATTGAAGTATAGTTGATTTACAATATTGTTTTAGTTTCAGGTTTACAGCAGTGATTTGGTTACACACACACACATACACATATATACACACACACACTTTTTTTTCAATTCTTTTCCATTATAGGTTATCACAAAATATTGAATACAGTCCCCTGTGCTATACAGTGAATTCTTGTTGTTGGTCTATTTCATACATGATATTGTGTATCTGTTAACCCTAGACTCCTAATTCATCCCTCCCTCCCCCACCTTCCCCTTGGTAAGTCTGTTTTATAAATAAGTTCATTTCTACTATTTTTTAGACTCCACATATAAGTGATAGCATATGATACTTGTCTTTCTCTGAGCTACTTCACTTACTATGATAATTTCTAGGTCGGTCCATATTGCTGCAAATGACGTTATTTCATTATTTTCATGGCGGAGTAACATTCTATTGTATTTATATACCATATCTTCTTTATCCATTCACATGTTGATGGACACTTAGGTTGCTTCCCTGTCTTGGCTATTGTAAGTGCTGCTATGAACCTTGGGGTGCATGTATTCTTTTGAATTAGAGTTTTTTTTCCAAATATATGGTCAGAAGTAGGATTACTAGATCATACGGTAACTCAATTTTTAGGTTTTTAAGAAACGTCAATACAGTTTTCCATAATGGCTGTACCAATTTACATTTCCACTATCAGTGTAGGAGGAGTCTCCACATCCTCTCCAGTATTTATTATTTGTAGACTTTTTGATGGTGACCATTCTGAGTGGTATGAGTTGATACCTCATTGTAGTTTTTGATTTCCATTTCTCTAATGATTAGCAATGTTGAGTATCTTTTCATGTGTCTATTGGCTGTCTGTATGTCTTCTTTGGAAAAGAGTCTTTGTTTTTTTCATTTTTTGGCCACACCATGCAGCTTGCAGGATCTTAATTCTCCCATCAGAGATCAAACCCAGGCCCCTGGCAGTGGAAGCACGGAGTCCTAACACTGAACCACCAGGGAATACTCCCATTTTTTTGGCTGGGAGTATTTTTTGATATTAAGGTTTTTTGATATTAAGTTGCAATAAGCTCTTTTGTATATTTTGGAAATTAATCCCTTGTCAGTCACATCATTTGCAATTATTTTCTCCCAATCTGTAGGTCATCTTTTCATTTTGTTAATGGTTTCCTTTGCTGTGCAAAACTTTGTATGTTTGATCAGGCCCCACTTATTTAGCTATGTATTTCTTTAACTAAGTAGTTTCTTATTGGAAAAAGTAATATGTGTATATGATGGATTAAACTGGCCACAAATTCTTTGACATTCCTCCCTGTAAGAGATAGAGTCTATTTCCTCAGTCCCTGAATCTGGGCTGAGCCATGTAACTTTCTCTGACAGAAATATGGCAGAAATGTTGTGTGAGTTCCTCTGAGTCTAGGCCTCAAGAGGCCTTGAAACCTCAGCTTTTGTTCTCCTTGAACACAGGCATCGTGTCAATAGGCTGAGGCTGACCTGCTGGAGACAGACAGCACATATGACAGCCAGCATCCATGGCCAGACACCTAAGTGAGTCCGTGACAGATTGTCCAGCTCTTGTCCAGTCACCAGACAACTGCAGCCGCATGACCAAGAGAAGACCAGGAGAACTATCCGGTGAGCCCAGCCCTACCTGCTGATCCTTACACTTGTAACCAAAGGAAATAGTTGTTTAGCCACTAAGTTTTGAAGTGATTTATTACATACAGCAATAGATAACTGGTATAATACATCTGATAAAAAAAAATTCCGAACAAGCAAAAGTATGTCTTTCTTCCTCCTAAACACAAGTCCCATCGCCAAAGACAATAGTCCCCACAATGGGAGTATATTCCACACACTGCTCTGAATCTTGCTTGATTCCTTTAATATGATATGGAATTTATATCAGCCACATATAAATGGCCTTGGAGCATTCCATTACATGGATAATATAGCATAATTTATTTAATCAGTCTCTTTCAGATAGACTTTTAGGCTGTTTCTACTTTTTTTTTGTTATTTACAAACATTGAGGTTTTTAAGAAACATCAATACAGTTTTCCATAATGGCTGTACCAATTTACATTTCCACTATCAGTGTAGGAGGAGTCTCCACATCCTCTCCAGTATTTATTATTTGTAGACTTTTTGATGGTGACCATTCTGAGTGGTATGAGTTGATACCTCATTGTAGTTTTTGATTTCCATTTCTCTAATGATTAGCAATGTTGAGTATCTTTTCATGTGTCTATTGGCTGTCTGTATGTCTTCTTTGGAAAAGAGTCTTTGTTTTTTTCTTTTTTTGGCCACACCATGCAGCTTGCAGGGGAAAAAAAAGTGTCATCTCAGTGTTTCTCCACGCTTACAACCTCATTTAACTTTATTTCCAGAAAAAAAGTTTTCACCTCAGAAAATGTTTTCACCTGCTTTTCCAACTCCTAGTGAAGTCTTAATTATGAAAATAATTAGCTATAAATAAACTCTTAAGTTTTCTTTTAATAGGGCAAAATAACTTGCAAATCACCTAACAATCCTTGAGTGCCTACTGTGTGCCAGGCACTGTTACAACGACTTTACATGTATTAACTAAATTCATCTTCACACCATCTTATTAGGTAGATACTATTTCAGTTCCCATTTTGCAGATCAAGAAATGGAACCTGCCCAATATCACACAGCTGGTAATGGGTAAGGCTAGAATTCAAACCCAGATAGTCTGGCTCTGATCCTGTGCTCTTAATTACAACTCCACATAGCTTATACTTATTATAGTCATTTCCAATTTATCTATGTTGTAAATAAACATGGTTATACAAAATAATTGGAAAGTAATATGTATGAATTATACTTGTATAGCTTATTCATGTAAAGTGCTTACAAATATCATTCTAAATTTAAAATGAAAAATAAAAGCAGTGGAAAATTATAGCCAACTCAAGGCAATAATGCACAAATAAAACATCTCTCCTAAAATTTTGGGGAGTTCCAGCTATCTACTTATGTCATATATAATGGGAACACTGAAATATTGCCAAGTCTTGCTGTTATTAGTAGAATACTAGATTAGAATCTTCAATATACCCTAACAACACTTAAATTTTTTTGGTAAATATAAGTATAATTGGAAACAGAAGACCACCCCCAACTAGCATGACCAATTTTTCCCAGCCTGTTTGGGCCTGTCCTTGAGTTCTCTTCTCCTGCATTGAAGGGAGATTCTTTATTGTTGGGCAAACTGGGGAAGCCCCTTGAGTTCTCTTCTAGTCCAGAAAATTTGTATCTCCTCTAGAACCAGAAACAACTGTACTCATCGAAACATGTTTTTGTTTTGCCATGTCTTTGGGTTTTGGTGCTCAAAAGCTAAATATTTAACACTTTGTTTCTTATGGTTTCCTTTTTCTAAGGCAGTGGATAATGTCATAGCCTGAACTGAAGAGATGGATGGGATTAAAAAAAAAAGATTACGTCGTTAGAGTCCAAAAAATACTAGCAGGAAGCAAAATTATCTGCTATCAAATTCCCAAATTCATCCACAGGGACATTTATCCCAGCTCTGGGAATCAGCCTGGCTTGGGGAAGGTCCCATTTACCCTCATCAGCTTCTCTCTGGTTTCTGCTCCTCTCTCCTCTCCACAGCTAAGAAAGTTTATACAATTTGGCCAGCTGCGAGTAGTTATCTGTTGTTTCAAAATCAATTGTTAATGATGCAAACTTCAGTGTTTGACAAAGAACTCAGTTTCTTTCTAAAAACCTTTATTCCTTTTTGCTATCAACTTCAAAATGTCTGTTTTAAAACTCAAAACTAAGCAGATACTTTTTCCCTCTGAATTTCTGCTATAACAAATAATAATAGCTAACATAGGCTAGGCTAGTCAGATAAAGTCGCTTCAGTTGTGTTCGACTCTTTGTGACCCTACGGACCATAGCCCGCCAGGCTCCTCTGTCCATGGGGTTCTCCAGGCAAGAATACTGGAGTGGATTGCCATGCCCTCCTCCAGGGAATCTTCCCAACCCAGGGATCGAACCTGCATGTCTTGTCTCCTGCCTGCACTGGCAGGTGGGTTCTTTACCACCAGCACCACCTGGGAAGCCCGATAGCTAATACAACATATTTAATAATAATGGTACTACCCCCATGGGGTTTCGGTGTTACCAAAATGAAAGAGAATTAAACACATACATCGTCTAACGTAAGATGGTACTCTGCAAGTGTTTGCTGGCCAAGCACTGTTGTAAGCACTTGACATGTATTCTCACAGCAGCTCCAAGAGGTAGGTACTATTACTAGTCTCTTGTTACAGATGAACACACTAAATAACAGTAAGGTTACCCAGTTACATGACTAGTACGTGGCGGGACTGGATTTCAAGCAGTCAGGCTTCAGACCCATTCTCTAAGCTACACTACTTCTGCCTCTGAGAGGAAATTGAGGAATTACAGGAAATTTCAAGGAACGAATCAAAGGTTAGCATTTCAGAATATTACTGCAACATGCTACTTTGAAATGCCTCAGAAAAGTAAGATGGAATGATGGATGGGTCAAGGATGAATGACTGGATCAATTATATGATGGAGCAAGTGTACTAAAATGTTACTGGTAAGATGATGAGTATACAGGTGTCTATTGCAAAAGTCTTTCAACTTTTCTGTATGTTTGAAATTTTCCATGACAAAATGTTGAACATTCCCCCCAAATATAACTGCAGCATATTTGTATCCTAAGAACAGCAACTCAGGTGTTTCTTTTTTTTTTTAATTTCTACTCTATCTAGCACCCCATTACATATGACAGCATATATTTTATTGCTAAATTACATAGAATAAGCAAAGTGATTCTGAAATAAGAGTCTACAGCAGACTAGCCTGAAGACCTCATGAAAGAAGTCTAAAAGTGTCCCTGGGACGTTCCTGGTGGTCTAGTGATTAAGAATCTGCCTTGCAGTGCAGGGAATCTGGGTTCAATCCCTGATTGTGGAACTAAGATTCCACCTGCCACAGAGAAACCAAGCCTGTGCCCCTCAACTAGATAGAGTACATGAGCCACAACGAAAGATCTGCATGACGTAATGAAGATCCTGACTGTTGCAACTAAGACTCGACACAGCCAAATAAATAAATAAAAATTTTAAAAAGTGCCCCTAAGGAATGTCACTGTGAATACCATTTCTACCGATTGTAACAAGTAGAGAAGAAAGACTAAATTACTATGTTTAGCACAGAGAATTAACCAGGAGAAAGCCCCTGTGATGACAATCAGTAAATCAACATCTTTTAAGGAGGGAAGTTAGAAGCTGAATGCAAATTATTTGCAAATATTTAGATTGTATCTCTGGGTTATTAGTATTAATAATAAGAAAAGCTAACATTTGTTGCATGCTTACTGTATACCAAGGACTATTCTAAACATTTACATGTATTAACTTATTTAATCCTCTCATCAACTTTATGAGGGTAGGTACTATTATTGTCCCCGATTCACAAGTAAAGTAACTAAGAGAGTTTAAGTAACCTCTACAAGGTAACACAGCTGAAAAGTACTGCAGCTAGAATTTGAAATCAGGCAATTTCCTTTTCACATCTGTGCTCTTAACTACTCACTCCCTTATACTGTTAGGGTTTTAAGTAGCTAATTCATAACTCTTCTCTTCCCTACCTACCTAGATTTAGAAACAGTTAAGTAGACACAGGTTTCAAAGTTAAGTATTAGCTTTATTTCTAATGAAAGCTACATTAAATGATGTGCCACCAGGGACTTCCCTGTTGGTCCAGTGATTAGGAATCTGCCTTGCCATGCAGGCGACACCGGTTCAGTCCTTGGTCCAGGAAGATCCCACATGTCGTGGGGCAACTAAGCCTGTGCACCCCAACTACTGAGCCCATGCACTGCAACAGCTGAAGCCCACTTGCCTAGAACCTGTGCTCTGCAACAAGCAAAGCCACTGCAATGAGAAACCCACGCACCTCAATGAAGAGTAGCTCTCACTCTCTGCAACTAGAGAAAGCTCTCGCACAGCAACAAAGACCCACCACAGCCAATAAATAAATAAATAAATCTTTTTTTAAAAAATGACATGCAACCAGGTGAACTTGCTTATAGTTTTGGAACTAGTCAGACTTACCTACCCAATCATATGCAGCACTAAACAGATGCAGACCTCAACCACAAGTACAGAGCATGTTCTGCTAAGGTCATGCCATGGAAGATACTGAAAGCCAGAATTCATCCTCTCTGTGAGCAGGCAAGTCCAAAATGTGCAGGAGTAGCTGGTCCACAAATGCCTGTCCTTTTTTCTAAACTCACCATTTAGATGTCATCCTCCTCCCTCATAAGAGGAGTAAGAAAGAAAGGATCACATGTCCTCTAGCAAAATTCCTTCACATGGAAACACACTGAGTAGGATATACGATTTTCTGAAGCAAGATGCTTACACTGTAAAATGCATAAATAAATAGAGACTAACCAGAACTAGCATCTTCATGCCACCCTTGCTTCATTTCCCTCTGTCCCATGCCCACTGAATGGAATTCATGACAACTTCACATTTAAATGGTTTTCCATTCTCTCTTTTGTCTTTTTTCTATCTCTCTCATGCTTTTAAAAATGTTTTATTTACTTCTTTGTTTTTGGCTGTGGCGGGTCTTCATCGCTGTGTGGGCTTTCTCTAGTTGCACTGAGCGGGGACTACTCTCTAGTTGTAGTGCACCAGCTTCTCATTGTGGTGACTTCTCTTGTTGCAGAACCTGGGCTTTAGGGAGCACGGGCTTTAGTAGTTACGGCTTGTGAGTTTCAGCAGTTGCAGCTCTCAGGCTCTAGGGCACAGGCTTAATAGTTGGGGCACACGGGTTTGGTTGCTCTGCTGCATGTAGACTCTTCCCAGACCAGGGATCGAACCCATGTCTCCTGCATTGGCAGGTGGATTCTCTACCACTGAGCCACTAGGGAAGACACTTTCATAAAAAGTGATGCTGGGTTTAATTGAAGCTAAATAGACACAGAACATCCCCAGTAGATTATCATAGTTTGAGGTTTACAGCTTCAAGTAACTTAGCCAAAATCATCAGGCTGCAAAATCCAATCAGCTGACTTCTGTCCCAACTTTCTTTAACTGTACAACATCACATCCTCCCATTAACCAGATAATATAACTGAGGTAGTCTTTATAAGCTCAAAATTAGGCATTTCCCTGGTCAGATACAATGCAAGCAGAGAGTAACTTCTTTTAGTATAATCTTAGTGTAGATCTAGAAAAATGTTAAAATTAGTCCACCTAGACCCAGAGATCAGTAAAGACATAAGGCACATGTCCTTGTTCTTGTGAAAGTGCTATCATGTCTTTAATGACTATTGTCAAGACCTCTCAAGACTGAAAAATACTCTGAAAGTGAAAAAGTGATTTACCAAGTGGCACTACAGAGTAAATTGTTTCACATTTGTTAGGTTGTGAGAACACAAAAATGATACCTAGTTCAAACAGATGGAAGGGACAGTGGTATCATCAATACCATTTTAAAATGTGAAATGTGACAACTATGGTTATATAATATCAGAGGGAAACAAAAGGTAGCCTCATGAAAATATGACTGCTATTAAATCAGCAAAAGCTGTAGAGTAATACTAGCCACCATTATTGAGCACTCCAAATACATTATCATAGTATTCATATGATTCACAATCTTCATATTGTGGTTCCATTCCCATTTCATAGATAAAAAAATTGAGATTCAGAGAACCCAAATACCTTTGATCAAAATCACATTTTGGAAATGACAGACCCAGAATTTGATTGACCATAGGAAACAGATCCAAAATCCATGCTCTTTCTAGACAATCATTCTGCATCTCAAACCCTCCCTAGAAAGGGAAAAAACTTTGAAAATACAGTAGAGCTATCTCTTACACAGTAAGTTTTTAGCTCATATAATTTAATGAAGTTTTTTTTCTCACACTTCATCTCATTTATAAAAGGATATTTAAAGCAACAGATAAATGAATGTAACCCATTAAGACTTCCCTGGTGGTCCAGTGGTTAAGACTCCACACTTCCACACAAGGGCATTTCCTTAGTCAGGGAATCAAGATCCCGCATATAGTGAGGAATGGAAAGAAATATTTTTTTAAGTAACCCACTACGTATGTGTGTATACGTAGTGGGTTACTTTATTATACATATATATATATATACACACACACACACATTATATATATATATATATATATATATATATATATATATATATTCTGTACTAGAATGATGGTTCCCAACATATCTCAGTCGGTAAAGCATCTGCCTGCAATGCGGAAGACTTGGGTTCAATTCCTGGGTTGGGAAGTTCCCCTGGAGAAGGAAATGGCAACCCACTTATTCTTGCCTGGAGGATCCCATGGGTAGAGGAGCCTGGCAGGCTACAGTTCATGGGATTGCAAGAGTCAGACATGACTTAGCACTATCTTTCTTTCTTTTCCCAAAGTAATGAGCAGATTTGTTCAGTTTCCTGTGGGGCTTCCTCACTTTATTCATGTGACCCCTGTGGGTGGTGGTGGTAGAGGTGGGTGATCCAGTCTCCTCCCCTGAACTATCACATACACTACCAATATCAGAGTGAAGGAGTCATCAGACTGCTGGAGATTTGAACAGCAGATATCTTGGTATAACAGATACCTTAAATCAAGACAAAAGTGAAATTAAGGTTTAAAAAAAATCTCTAAATTTTTAAACAATTACTCAAAAAGATCTGTTGCCTGAATCGTTAAAATGATAATTATAATACTAAATTCCTCTCTTCTCTTTCAGCTACATTTTCAATAGTGGTCTTTACAGAGAAAGACAATTACTGTATGATAGCACTTATATGTGGAACCTAAAAAATACAACAAACTAGCGAATATAACAAAACAGAAACAGACTCACACATATAGAGAAAAAATTAGTGGCTACTAGTGGGGAGAGAGAAGGGAGGAGGCAATATAGGATTAGAGGATTAAGTATAAACCATTATGTATGAAATATACTACAAAGACAAGTTGTACAACACAGGGAATATAGCGAATATTCTATAATAAAAAAAATTGTGGTCTTTATGTGGGCAAATATAGAGTCCATCAGATACTTCCAAGTTCAATGTCAGGCCTAGGACTAAGAATTACTCTTGTCTTTTAATCCAATCTACTAACTCTTGTACTCGATTCCCTCCAGCAGCAAGAGCAACTTTATCATAAAGTCATAATTCCTGATGTATGTGGAAAGGTGATGCTGTTGAAGTACCATCAATAAAGCAGATGTTTCACAGTGGTTGTGATTAATTTGTGCTGATCTTGATACCACCCTGTTCTTGTAACCAACATTTACATTTGCAAGATGGTAGAATTTGAGAGATGGCTTACTGTTATAATCTGTAACAATGGCAAAGAAAGAAGCTAACTGGGCTATATAAAGACTAAATCAGTAAATCAAGTATACATCAGTAACTAAAAAAAAAAACCCTAAATCAATAGGGACTACACAAACTAGATATAAGTTTGTAAAAAAAAATGCATTAAGTGTATAACACTAAAGAGCATAGTATCTAGATCTCAGTTGAAGGCAATGGCCAAATAATCTAAGATTTTCTTTCTTCTTCTCTATATTAAATAGTAGAATTTGTATGAATTCTACATACTGGGAAGCCATCTAAGTTCCTAGTTTCCTATTGTGAATGGGTTGGATAACTGACAGTTAAGAGATTAACATTTATGCCAATGTTCACAGCAATGAAAGAGAAATTAAATAATTTAACTTTAAAAAATAGTTTTTTTTTTCTGGTTAAAAAACAAACAAAAAAGACCCATGAGATTCTAACAACCATCCAACAAAACTTTTACCACCAGTATAGTCTGAACTCAACCCCAGGGGAGGTGGTAAACAACTTGAAATCTCCAAATAGATCTCAGAACATACCCCATACAGTCCTGGAACATGTATTCTGAATACAGAATACCTTCTAAAGCTTTAGCTGTTGTTCAGTTTTCTCCACAAACACAGAGGTCAAACCACGGTGAATTCTTTGAGCTTCAAGATAAAGAAACCCAACCTATGACAATATAACATCTTTAGTATTGACATCTAAGCAAATGACTCTCAAATTCTCTATACTTTACTAAGGGAATAAAAGGTCTATAAAAGAAAGGCACTCTAAAAAATAAAGCTGCCCCTATGTGCAATGGATATTTTGTGAGGTAGTGAATCCCCTTCTACTGGAAGAACTGAAGCAGAGGCACTGAAAATCCCAAGGTACTCTAATGGAGTTTTCTTCCTTAGGAGGGAGGTGGAACTGTCTGTAGGTATATTTTAGGCTAGGTCAAGAAGTTTTCAACTAATTTCACAATGGCAGAAAAAATATTGCAGAAAATCCAATTATTTTATGAACATTGACATGTTATACTTTTTAGATCTATAATAAGCACTTTTTTAAAATTCCTTTAACACGGTGTTTATAAAAGCATTTATTATAGAAAAAAAGCGGGGAGGGGGAGACTGAAGGAAAGGAATGGGAAGAAAACCCTCCCCCAAACTCGAGAAAAACCTCATTCGATCAATTAACAGCCTTCAAGATTCCTCATCCCCATTCCCATGGTCCTAGTTTGTCTTTTATTAGACAAATACTTGTGATCGTTCCCTTTGTGCTCAGCAATATTAGATAGTAACGAGATCACAGGGCAACGTAGGCAACGATTCATTAGTTGGCACCGTGAACTCCAAGAAGGTGCAACTGACCGGAGCTGGGAGGCTCAAGAAGGCTTCCCGGAGGAGGCGGTGCCTCCCAGATGGAGCTTGAAAGCAAACAGAAAAGTTAAAGTTTGGGGTTGCTAGCCCGCTGCGTTCCTCTGCACGCGCCCCTTGCAGATAAGTGTAACTGGCAAAAATGTGTTCTTGGTCTTTTGGGGGAAACAGTCTCGCTCACCATCTGCCGAGAGGAGAGAGTGGAGAGCGGAAGAGAACCAAAGCTCCTGTCTTCTGTAAGGCGTGCACTGCAGCTCCTGTTGCAGATCTCGCGAAGGAGCATCCCAAACGCCCAGTCCGCTGAAGCGGGAGCAGAGGGGCGAGGATGGCGGAGAAGAGTCCTCTTGCCACGCGTTGGCGGCCGGGCAAACAGGCCCAGGTAGAGGGGCTCTCCTGTCCCAAGATCCTGGCCTTGTTGCCCGACTTCTCACGATCCTCCTTACGACTCCTAGGACTGTGCCCTAACTTGTACCTAGTACAGCTACCCCGGGTTCCCCGGAGATTCTGGGCTGGGGCGTTACGGCCGCCCAGGTTCACATCACGGAGATTTGTCCTCGTCACGAGCTTCCCAGGCGCGGGCCAGCTGGGCGCCGCAGGAGCGGGTGTCTTTTTACGGATGTGTTTCCTCCCTAATCAATTCAAATTCTCCTCTCCCCACCGCCCTCGCCCCCGCCAGTCCAGGGGAGCTGGAGTCCCTCAGGCCAAGCCCTAGTGGCTGGCACCAACGTGGACCCGGCGTGGGAGGGGCTGGTCCCGTGGGGACCAACTCGTGGGGACCTGAGCGATGTGGCTGGACCTCCGACCTCTGAGCTTCGGGCCTGGAGTTTCCGCCTTCGTCCTTCCCTTCCCAAATCACGAGGCTAGGAGATCGAGGCGTAGGTCCCGGGAGAACCATCTGGCTCTGGGCGAGAGGCGCGGCGCGGCGCGGATGCGTCTGGGCGGAGCGGGCCTCCAGGGCCGCGCGGGGCCGCACCGGGTCTAGGTCTTGTCCTTCGCAGAGCTGAGTTCAGCTCGGCCCAGAGTTTCTCTGCGTTTGTCTTTTTTTCTTTCTCTCTGCCCCGCTCCCCGCACCCCCAGTCTTTCCAATCTTCTTTGTGCCACTGTTCGCTTTTTTCCTTTCCTCAAGTGGGGCATCTTTCCAGGATAGAGAACAATTTTTCCTCCGCTGAGCTTATCCTTGAGCTGCCAACTGACCTTGGGGAAGTCACAGAACTTTCAGGGCCTGTGTGGAAAGAAGAGAGGGTGCTCTCTAGGGCTGTTTTTCTGAAGATGCTTCTGAAATTTAGACCCAGAGGACTCAGACAAGAGAATGAAGGTGTCTCCCTCTCCATCTCGACTGACAGGACCGAGCTTTAAGCACAAAATCATCGAAGAAGGAGGAAGGGAGGTGACTAATTTCCTTCTTATTTTGCTAAATTCGGATATAAGACACTCTCTCGAGAAATAAAAATAAGATAGTGCTTTCTACAACTCCTCCGCTGATTTTGCAACATTTCTTTACAAATTTTGTTCTGCGTACCCGCCCTTCTTGGCTGGTGTTGCCCGCGGGGAGCAAAGAATGGCTAGCACATTCCTGAGAGGGCAAGGGGAGGGGGTGGTGATGATTAAGAGAGAGAAGTTGGCTCTGGGTGTATCTCTGCCAACTGTCGGAGGCAGGCAAAGGGAGGGTGGTCTTTCACGTGGGTCTGAGATCTGGTTACCTTTAATTCGCCCTGAGGCTGCGCGTTGCGTTAATGGGTGTCTGTCTGCGGAGGGTTCAGGTTTCCCCACTTGCCTCGGACAGTGGAAGCAAAGGGGCAAAGAGCAAAGTAGACGACTCAACAGAAAGAAATAGGCCAGGCCTCTAGAGCTGAGACTGCGGACTGAGAGCAGGTGGGCATCCCAGCCTTCTCCTCAAGCCCAGGGCGGGGTCGAAGGACTCTAGACCAGGAGGAGACCCCTCTTTTGAAAAGACAATTCTGACTAGCCTCTCTTTTGCTCCATCCTTTCAGACAGCGGGTGTGTGTGGGGGATGGGGAGGGCTGAAATAGAAAAACTCATCTTTTACACCTAAAATCTAGTGGTTCAAAACCCAGCCAAACACTGCAGGTGTTTGTAACAGAGTTGTTCGTCTTTCTGTTGGTGTGGTTTAGTCGCTAAGTGGTGTCGGAACCCTTCCTATGCTCATGGGATTTCCCAGATAATAATACTGGAGTGGGTAGCCATTTCCTTCCAGGGGATCTTTCCCAACCCAGGGATGGAACCCAGGTCTCCTGTATTGCAGGTGGATTCTTTATTGACTTTACCGAGCCACCAGGGACGCCTGTTTGTCTTTCTAGAAGCTATTAACATCAAACACCTTACATCCTCTTAGGTCTTTACAGTTTACAAAACACTTTTTTCCTCCCACTGACACCAACTCACCTAATCCTGCAAGCCCAAGCTACAAGCATTCTTCTCTCATTCTCGTTGTAGAGACAAGGGAATGGACAGACTCAAAGAAACCAAGCAGTTTGTCCAAGGTCACAGTCAGTAAATACCTATGTCCTGACTGGGATGTCCTCTTCCCTCTGGAAGGCCTCTTGCTTTTCACTGCTTCCTATCATTCCCTCCCATGAAATAGACACACACACACACACACACACACACACACACACACACACACACACACACTTCACCTGGGCACTCTGAGACCTTCCAACCTCCCATCCACCTCTCAGAGAGGAGTTTATTCAATAATGATGCTGCAGTTTGCCGCCATAATGGACACAAGTGGAGTCTGATAGACATGACTCTAGAACTGGCTTTCTTTCAGATCATAGTCTCTTCAGGACAGTTCTTCAAGGAACCTGCGTTAAAACATCCACGCACGCACACACGCACATCGGCCTTTCATGGTCCTCTCACTGCCAAGACTCTATAAACCGTGTAAAATAAATAACCTCAAATATAACTCTTAATTGATTCCAAGTCTATGTTTCCTCATCACTAAACTTTATTGCTTCCCAATCTTTAGGGCAAATTCCCCTCGGGACTCTGTCCCTTTCAAGAGAGTCGTCGAGAAAAACAGCTTTTCTGAAATTCGACCTGGGTGTCCCAGGCCCGGAGGATGAGCAGGGTAAGAGGGTCAGGGTGATCAGAGCCTGGGAGGGAAGGTCTCTCAGGGTTGGGTCTGGACCCTCGGAGACAAAACTGGGAAGTTCTGCATCTGCTCGTCGCCCCCTACAGGCCACGTCCGCCATCGCAGCAAGAGCCCTGAAAGGAGCGTGCATATATTGTAGCCTTGATTCGCATTTCCCTGGACCTCCGAATTTACCTTCCATTCACCGAGCAGTGACTAAGTACCGGGACTCCCTCGGGGACTCCATCCAGGGTATGTTCTAAGGGCCACAGCCCTCGAAACTGGATGGGCTTTTTAGAAATGAGTGCTAGAGGAAGTGAAAACCAGTTTAAATTCGTGTGTAGCCGAACGCTAAAATCCCCCCCCCAAAAAAAACCCACGTCCTCTTTTTATTATAAGTAAATCTGCCTAAGTGAAATAAAAAGCTGATATCAGTCGTGTTGCCTTTAAATCTCAGTGTAAGAGGGGATTTTCAGTGCCTTTCGACGCCAGTGGTCGCGTTCGCTCATATAAAATGTAGGTTTCACGCCCTGCCTTGAAGCCCAAGTGCTTGCGTTCATTATATATTTGCATTTTCTTCTGCTGCTCTAAGCCTTCGTGGTCTAATAAGCTTACACCAAAAAGAGCTTTTCGAGGGGGAATGGCGAGGCCCATATCCCTGACATCTGCCTGGACTTTTAAAGAGTCGCTGGTCGGTTTGAGGTCTGGGGCTAAGAACCCAGAAATAAAGAAAGGGTCATCTTTAGGCTCTAGTTCAAGGCTGGTAAGTGTCTGGAAAGAAAGTTGCCGGCGGATCTCTCCTCTACACTCCATCGCCGAATATATCAGGGGGAAAAAATGCTCCGCGGATCTCAAGCGGCGGCTTGTGGCCGAGTGTCACGCCGCGGGCGCTGGCTTGGCCGGTATTGCTGCTATGCGCGGAAATATGAGCGAGTAATTTTATAAGTAACAAAGGATCAGGGATGGTATGAGGCCCCTGTTATCCAATGTCATTTAGAAGCCTTGGATCAGCAGCTTCTTGAGGCTAAAAGTGAATTCAAGAAGCCCGGCCTTTCCCTTTTCCCAGGGGTGTAAGCTAAATTTAGAAATAACCTCTATGTGTTTGTACAAATCATGTACCATTTGCTGTTTGTGTAAAAACCGATTAGCCAGACACAACTGTGAAACAACTTGTTACTTTTATAGCTGCAACACACAAACAAATTTAGATCCGTTTAGTTTTCCTTGTAAAAAGAGATTAGAAGGGACCCGCCCGTAGACTGTGTGGTCCATAATCTCGTCTTCGTGAAGGTTACTGTATCTCCTCTCGGTGGCGGTTGATTATCAAGTTCTTGTTTATCAAGTTAAACGATCTCACCCCCCGGCAGCTTGTTTTATTTTAGGACTCTGATCCAGAAGGAATGTTTACTCAGGACACAATAATGTTTACTGTTTACCAGGAAGACCGATTCGGTATTTGCGAGGAAGTGTCTTTTAAAGCGACGCCCTAGCCCACGCCGACAGCAGAGAAATAAGGCTCGGATCAGCAACCGGGAGGCATCTCCGCGACGAGGGAGGCGAAGTGGACGCCAGCGCCGAGGACTGACGGTGTTTTGCAAACAGCACCCTCATAGGGTCGAGCTGACAGTATTGCTACCCGCTCCAGTTTTAAAAAGCAATTTCGCATACGTAATTGCAACAGCTAAATTAATTACGAAATAATTAGAATTGATGTCATTTGAGGATGTGTTGGTGGTGATGGGAACCGACTTTCCGCATCTAGATGTTTCATTTCTACGTTAATACTTATGGTTGCAACAGCTGAAATGCACATTAAAAATAATCCACAAGGACATTTCCCCATTCCTGCTTTGTGATCTCGCATTTCATGCTAAACTAGCCTAAGGTATTTTTTAAAGTTTAAGAAACGGGGTGATGTGCATCTGTTTTAAAAGGATATTAAGGATATTAAAGGATATTTCTTGGCCTTTGGAAAAGCTGCCGGTTGGTAAGAAAGGAAACATTTACAGGAACCCTTCAAATACCGAAATTATGTTGTGGATTGATTATTGCCATACAAGAGAGGCATCTTACTTGAAAATATTATGAAAGACCAAAGCAACTATGTATCATCTATGAGGTTAATATAGGTAATACAATTTCACTACAAAATTTAAAATGCCATTACATATATTTAAAAAGTTAACTGGGTTTATTACCACTTCCACTTAGGGGATGAAAATAGTTTGAAAAAAATCAAGGCTTTTAAATGCTAAGATGAGGGAAATGTTTGGAATTAACATTCTTTTGAAAGGTTAATTGAAATGATTAAGAACTCTCATTTGGAAAGTTTCCATTGTGAAAGATGAAGTCTGATGTTTAAAAATAATTTAAATTGTGCTGAAGTTTAGAATTAGGTTGGTTTTTTAAATGGCAGCTTACTTTATCTTCAGAAATATCTAGTCATTTAGATGTAATGTATTGATAGGAAGAAAATCACCACCTACACACCCACGTTATGTGAAAATTAAAAGAAAATATTAGTACAATTTAAATTAGGCATTTTTTTCCAATTAAATTTTTCTTACACTCAAATTATGAATTAGCAAAGTTTGAAAAGGTCATTCCTTGAAACTCATCTGGGAAGAATAAAATGCAAATATTTAAAAATCTTGTCATTTACCTCAGACACCTAAATGAAACATTAAGCTGAGCCTTTAAAAATTTTATTTACAAAGTTGTGTACAACACGATGGAATAACATTTAGAATACCATATATATTCATTATGTATAAACAGACTTTTATATAGAATGACTTTCGTCTTCTGAAAATTTTATATTTAAAATCTTCCAACGTCTCTATACATTTTTTCTCACATAAAACTGCGGAGAGTGAACCTTCAGAAAAAATGAAAGTTCAGAGCTCTAAATCTACTGAATTTTTTTCCTTAAAAAAATAAAAACCCCAAAAGGAAAGTCAATAATTTTTATACAAATATGTACAAAGAATTTCCCTCACCCCCCAGGTACTGAGACAGGCGCCGTCCGGGTACAGTTTTGGAAAAATCGGTTTTCAGTTTTACCTGTACGGAAAGATATTCCCCGCGGGCGCGCGGTGAGAGTTTGCTCCGCCAGCCTAGGTGTGCAGGATTGGGTGGAGGCCGCCGAAGGGTCGGTGTTGAGGGGTCGGGGGGTAGGAAATGGAAGAGAGGCAGAGTCCAGGATTGGGCTGGGGGGCCAGGAGCGGGGCGGGGCGCACAGCTTGCAAATTGCAGCCGACACTCCAGGCCGCCGCCAGGCCCCGCATCCCGGCCACCGGCGCGTCCCTATTGAGCGGGCCACTTGGCTTGAGCGGCGGCGGCGGCGGCGGCGGCGGCAGCCGAAGCTGCAGGCTGCAGAAACTGTCCAGAGAGCGGCACGCTCAGAATCGGCGCGATGGTCGCCGTCGTCCGACTCAGTGAAAGAGGCTGGTGCGTGGCCATGAGCGCTGCCGACTGCACGGTCCCGGGCGGCCGCAGGAAGGACTGAGCGGCGCCACCGCCTCCGCTACCCGCGGTGCCCCCAGTTACCCCGGCGCCCCCAGCGCCCGCGGCCGAGCCCCCGGGCGCCGCGGGCCCCCCTCCGATGATATTCTCGATGCTGAACGACGGTCGCGCGCTCGGCTCGGACTTAATGAGCGACGCCGTGGTGCCCGCGGCGCCCGCCGTGCCTGCGGCGGCCGCGGCGGCTCCCAAGCTGTTGAGCTGCAACTGCAGGCCCGGACCGAGCTGCGAGCCGAAGGCGGCCGCTTTGCGGCCCAGCTCACCCGAGGGCAGCAGCGGCACGGCGGGCGGCAGCACGGGGGCCACGGGCGGCAGCGCGTACGGGTACTGGAGCGCCGCGGCCGGCCGCCGCCGCAGCTGCCGCGGCCGCCGGGTGCGAGTAAGCGCCGGCCGCGGCCGCAGGATGCAGGCCGTAGGGGCGGCCGTAGGGCCCCGCGGCGCCGGCCGCCGCCGCCAGGCTGTAGGCGCCGAAGCTCTGCATCATGAGCGCCGTCTGCTCACGCAGGTGCTCCTGCTGGTGGCGCTTGAAGCGTTTCCGGCGCCGCAGGAAGCTGCCGTTGTCGAACATGTCCTCGGACTGAGGGTCCAGGGTCCAGTAGTTGCCCTTGCCCGGGTTGCCCGGTTCACGGGGGATCTTGACGAAGCAGTCGTTGAGCGAGAGGTTGTGGCGGATGCTGTTCTGCCAGGCGGGGAACTTCTCCCGATAGTAGGGGAAGCGGTTGCTGATGAACTCGCAGATGCCGCTCAGAGTCAGCTTCTTCTGCGGGCTCTGCAGGATAGCCATGGTGATGAGCGCGATGTACGAATAGGGCGGCTTCACCAGGCTGTTCTTGGGCTTGCTCGGGGCCAGGCCGCCCGCCGCACCGCTGCCGGAGCCGGGCCCGCCACCGCTCCCGCCGCCCTCCTCGCCGCCAGCGCCGCTCTTGCAGCCGTCGGCCTCTGATGCTCCCGCCTCGCCCCCTGGCCCAGCCCCGGCTCCAGCCACCTCTTTGGGCAGTGCCAGGGGCTGCTGGTGCGGCGGCTGAGGCTGCCCGTGGTGGGGTGCCACCGGCGTCACCTCGTCCGCCTCGTCCAGGCGCAGCTCGGGCGGCCCCGCGGGACTGTCGCAGCCCCCATCGCTGTCCTTCTCTTCCAGCGCGTCGTCGCCCTCACATCGATGTCCACCACCGTCATCGATGTCCACGTCTGGCCCTCTGGCGCTGCCAGCACCGTCCCTGGCCGGTTGGTGTCGCTGGAAAGGAGCGGCCGATGGGCGTCTTCAGGGGCTGCCGCCAACCTCAGGAAAGGGGTTTGGGGCGCCCCCGAAAGCGGGGATTGGGAGAGGGGAGGGGGCGCGATGGTCCGGGCCTTCCCGGCTTGGCTCAGCGGAGCCGGCCAAACTCAAGTTGGTCGAGAGAATTGTCAACAAAGGGACAAGGGACGCGCAACTCCGCGCCGCACCGTGCGCCAGCATCCCGCGAGGCCCAAGGGCGCCTGGGACCGCCCTGGGACCCCACCCTGGGCTGGAGCCCGACGAAGGGGTCGAGGGAGCCTGTGGGTGTGAGTGAGGGTGGGTGCGTGTGAGCGAGCGAGGGTGTGGGCCCGGGAGCGCCCGCAGGACCCGCGGTTCTGCTTCCCTGACCTCCCCCCGCCCCCTCTCCCTCCCCCCCCTACCCCGCTTGCCACCCGCCCTTTGCCAAAGCTCCCTAGGGCATAGAATGTAGGACAAGATTCACATCCTTCTTTTTTTTAAAGAAAAACTTAGTAGTCTCGGTTTTGTTTGTTTGATTCTTTTTAGCTCTAAAGATTAAGGGCAGCGCCCCGGCTCTGTCTTGCTAATTAGACTTAAGAGCCCCTCCTGCCTCAGTGCTTAGTCGGCGGAGACACCTGCTGAGGGGAGGCGCTCCTCCTCCCGCTCAAGTCAAACACAGGGTCCTGTCTGTGCTTCCGGCTCGATGTGGGCGTGTTTATATGTGTGTGTGTGTGTGTGTAATAATATGTGTCCCCCCCCCCCCCGCTCGGCAGCATCAGTTGGGGTTTCCGAAGGTCAGAAAATGGCTATTGATTAATCTATCAGAATAGTTGCAGAGAGAAATAAAAAGGACGTAAAATAACAGGGAACCTATAAATAAAACGGCAACTAGCTGCTCGGAGTTGTTAAACGACTTAGCATGTGAAAAAGTCGGAAATGAGGCGCTGGGGAAGGAGCCGGCATTGGCAGCGGCCTGGGTAAGTCGAGTGGGGACGGGAAGAGGCTTCGGGCCCCTAGATTAGACGCCGCGCCCAGTTTGGGATGGCTGACCTCAGGGCGAGCGGGCGGTGTGACTTCTCAGGCTTCTGGGCCCAACCTCCTGGGAGCGAGCTTGTTGGCGGCCTAGACTTTCCTTGCGGCTAACTAACGTGGATTCTTTCCTCCTAGGGTATAGACAAACCCTCCAAGATTTTAGTTCCTCAGAGACCGGCAGCAGAGGAGGTGGAGGAGGAGGCGAGGATATGGCGAGTGCACACCGAGTTTCTTTGGCAAGGAAAGTCAGTGATGGTAGGAAAGACTGTCGGCATTTAACTGGGATGGAGGGTGGGGGGAGCAAACCGACCCGGGATGCGTGACATTGCTGGGGCGCGTGGACCGCGCACTTCGGAATAGTGCTCCTGACCTGGTGAAGCCGCGATGCGTTGCTTTTTTTCCTCCTGCATTTTTAGGCAGCCTCCTTGCGAGCCGCGAGTGCCAAGGGCTCCTGGAACCCAAGCCCAGTCTGGCCACTGGGGCCTGAGAAGGGAGTGCAGGCCTTACCAGAGGAAGGAGCAAAAGGGGAGACAGTCTGAGAAGAAATAGTGAAATTCAGTATTTACAGAAGACACCAAGAAACTGATGTATTTCCTGGAGGACAGCAGTACTTATGATTCCCTGTCTATGTCTCTCTCACCTACCACCTCTCTCATTCCTTAGCCTAGACACACACCTAAACTTGCTTCACTTATAGGCAGGGAGACACACAGATTGACTTCAATTTTCATTAGATAATTTTCCAGATAAAACACTATAGCACACTGGATCCACCACTTCGCAGGATGTTTCTGGTTGAAGCCGGGGCAGTTCCTCCATCT
Source organism: Okapia johnstoni (assembly GCA_024291935.2). Taxonomy (NCBI): domain Eukaryota; kingdom Metazoa; phylum Chordata; class Mammalia; order Artiodactyla; family Giraffidae; genus Okapia; species Okapia johnstoni. Next base: position 61,849,996 of record CM044315.1, read on the forward strand.
TGAGACACCCAGGAAATTGCTCGATTTTTCTGTATCTAAATGATACCCCGGTTGCACTTGACCCTAAAATGCATCTGAGTTCATTCCCGCAGCTGCACCGCTTTGTGGCCCGCAAACTCCGAGCCGTTTACAATACCTTCTAGACAGCTTCCCGCAAAACCGACTGCAACGGCGAACTGGCTGCCCGCTGTCCCTCGGCAGCGGAGGTCCCGGGTGAAACTGTCTCAGTAACCCAATAATAACAAAAAGAACGTCGGAGGGGCACGGAAAAGAAACAGAATCCACAAATTCCTTTTGCTCAGCTTCGGTTGTCCAGCTCCAGAGGCAGGCGCGGGCCGACAGGAGCCCCACCGCAGCCTAGGAGGCTGGGCCCGCGTGGACGCGTTGCACGTGTGTGTGTACGCGCGGAAGGGTAGCGGCTCCAGGGGATGCCCTCCGCAGTCTTCTTGAAGCATCCTCCAAATGAGCCTAATTTCAATTCCTCGGCCCGCCAGGGCTGGCTCTCGGCACTCCCTCGGCGCCGCTGTTTACTGCCTCTGAGCCTCCCTCGGCCAAGACCTGGCCCGATCCGTCCATTCCCCCGTGTCTCTTTGGGACCTCCCTGGGGAAAGGGGTAGGGGTGAACAACTCCCAGCCGCCAGTTCCATTTGTTGCGCTTTTTTCTTTCGACACAATAAAAGTCAAATTAATTGATTCATACCATTAATTACGGCGCGTAGCGTGAAAAGCAACGCTTCCCCTCGGTTAGAGATCTATTGTGCCAATCTCTTGTTCAATAAGTGTTACCATCTGATGCCGGGTCTGGCCCTTACAGAAACTTTTCGACTCGATTAGCTAAATGATGAGACGTGCGGGACCTACTGGCTGAGCCCCAGACGTCCTGCGCCGGTGCCGGCCCAACCGCTTAATATCGATTTCCAGCGGAGGCGGCAGATTTCTCCCAACAGCTCTAGGCTGGTCAGCCCGTCGCCCTTTTCCTTCTTCTGGGCGGACAGTAGCGCCGCGCAACCTGCCGTGGCGGGAAGGAGGCTAAGCGGCAGCCCAGGTGGGAGGCAGGAAGGTTCCCGCTGCCATCACTGCGGGACACCGCCAGGGCGGAAGGGCGCGAGCCCGACACGGTGCAGGGTCCTGTCCTAGGCCAACTAGATTCCGGGCTTAGTAAATCCTGTTTGCCGCATGATCCCAGTTAGCGGCTAAAAGTCCACAGGTCGTCAGTTACCGCCAACTTTGGAACAGAGATGGGAGAAGCGAGACAGATACAGAGCGACAGTGAGACACTGGGGGGGGGGGGGGAAGAAAGATGTGATAGAGGGAACGGAAATATCGGTGGGGGAGGAGAGAGGAATGTGAATAAAACATCTTCTGAATCTCGGTTACTGGGGAGGTAGTAAGGGAGAATGAAAAACACAGGCACAAACAATTACTATGAATGAGAGTGATTATTTGGGTCACAACAAGCGAACTTCCCAGGAGGGATTTAAAGAAGATGGCAGCCAGCTGTCTCACCTGTTCAAATGTTTGAAACGTTTCAGCCAAAAGAGAATGTAATGAGGCTCCCTCCGTTTCTCCTGGGGTGGGCAGAATCCGCGGTACCCAGCTGCAGAAACCACCAGGACAGGGTCCGTTGGGGGCGGGGATTGGTAGTGGTGGTGGAGGGGACCGAGGTTCTAGCAACAGGAAACAAGAAAAGTGGAGTTCGGATCGATAGGAAGGAAATTGAGACGTCTCAGGGGAGGGGAGATTTAGTGTGTGTGTCCCTGGGGGGGGGGTGAGATGGGGATGGGGGAGACAAGAAGAGGATGAAACAATTTATGACGGAGAAGGGGAAATTAATTACAACTCAATTTGGGTTCTTAAGTGGTCAACACAGGAGGAGGGGCACGGTCAGCGTGTTCGGAAGGCTGGAATGGCCCACCTACCCCTCGCCACGCGAGGGAGAAACCAGGTGCCCTCTTCCTCGCCCTTTAAGTCAGAAACTATGCCCGTGGTTGAATAAATCGTTGGCCGGAGGTGAGATAGAATCGTTACGCCCAGGCGCGGGTGCACTTTTCTTATTATACGGGGAGAAAGGACCAGGTTGCGCAGTGAGGGGCGCGACCCCCACAGAGAGCAGCCACCTTTCCTCTAATGGAGGGGAAACTAAACGTGAGTGGAGTGCATCTGGAATATACCCCTCTCCCCCCCCCCCCAAAACAAAGTCTTCACCGATATGTTAAACTGTTATCAGCCTCTGCCTGGATGACCGCCACCGAGGGAGGTGGGAAAGGCTGAAAGGACACCCCGGGCCCCCACCCCACCTAAGTTATTTCTGTTTCCAAGAGGGTGGGATTTTCAACTCATTTCCCACCACCCTTGTATACCTCTCCAGATCTCTTTGGTGGGCGGGGGGGGGCGGGGGATTAATTTAATGTTCATGTTTGGATTTGCACCTCAAAACTTCATTTATTTTTAAGGTGTCCTCCACTCAGGGCCCATGCGAAGAAGTGCCTTCTAATGGCGAGAGACCAAAGGGAGAGGGAGAGAGAGGGAGAGAGGATGGCTTCGAATTTATTTATATTGGAAATGTATAAACATCCATTCTGTAAAAGGCAACACGTTTAATTAACGATGAGAGAGCAGTTAGGGGCAGAAAGCTAGTAAAATTGTGTGATAAATTTATGGCATTGTTAGCGTGCTTTTAATTATGGCTATTATGTTAATTATTTCACATTAGCATGGAGTTATCAGCAGCATGTCAGATTTAATCAAAACGAGCCTTTCTCTCGAAAATTGTTCTTTTCATCCGCGAGGAGAAAGGTCCTGGGCAGGATCGGGGCTTAAAAATGACTTGGCATTGAAAGCTCGAGTCTTCCCGACACGGTTTGGTGAGATGCGGCGGGGCCCGGCTGTCCGCGGGTCGCTCCAGGCTACCGGCAGCTCTCGGAGGAGCCGAGGGCTGGGTTTTTAGGAATTCACCATTTTCACCCCCTTCGGAGCCGACACTTCATCACATGGGATCATTCTGTCAAACAATATGATGCTGCTCATTTTTATCTGTCCCGCTTTACAAAACCCCCATTCAGCCCGCCGAGGAGCAACAAAAGCCTCGGAGCTGTTCGGCGGCGGCTGCCTGCCACGGCCTCCCCCGCGCGCGAGAAAGAAGGCGAGAGGGGCCGAGGAGCGCGGGCGGCGGCGGGCGCGCGCCCCTCTCGTCACCCGAGGGAACGCGGCCTGGCGGGGCCCGCGCGCCCAGGTGGCGGGTCCTCGGGTGTGGCCCCCTCGGGACACGCCTCTCCCAGGCCTGCACCCGCCCTCGGCCTCCCCGCGAGCTCAGGGCAGAGGCGCCTTTCCCTCCCCGAGAGCGACGTCGCCCACCCAGGCCACATCGATTTCTTAATCACTGCGGATCTATTTTATTGGGAGCAAATAAATCGCCCGTTTTGGAAACGTTTCAATTGTGGGATTCATGGTAGGGGCGCTGACGCGGGGGGGGGGCGCAGGGGCCGAGGGGCGCGCGCCGGGAGGGGCTTGTGGTTACGTGTGGGGCGCTAAGGCCGAGCACCAGTCGCCGCGGGAGCCTCGAGTGTGCACTCGCGGCTACTGCCGCACTTCCCCCGCTCTCGGATCCCCGGCGACGCCGCGGCCTTCTCGAGGGTTCGGCTTCCCCCGCTTGCCCTCAGCTCCCTCTGGCGGCGGAGCGAGCAGGAGTTCAGCTCTCAGCCCTTCTGCCTTGTCACGTCCAGGCAAGTTCTCCCAGGCTCCTGAGTCTTTCAAAAGATCCCCCTCGGGCCACCGAGCGACCCTGACTCCAGCCCCTGGAACCCGCACCGGCTGGAGGTGCACCTGGCAGCTCGCGCCCATCCCGCTGGCCTTCCGTCCCAGCCCCGCGGACGCTGCTGCCTCCTCGTCCCCGCGCCCGGAGCGGCCTTCCTGCACAAGACCACTCAGGCCCCCGCCCTTCCCGGGACCGGGCTGTGGACCGGCCAGCTGTTGCCTTATTTTTAGCGCTATTCCATTCGCGCGGTTATATTTAACTCGATCCACTCCTCAGAGGAGGTCGCTGGGACATCGAATTCTCTACATCGCAGCTTGGGCCCGCCCGCCTAGCTTCAGGGGCAAGTTGGAAAACCCCAGCTTAAGAATCTTTGACATCTCCGGAGCTTGGCTAGGAGAGGGAAGGTTGAGAGGGCTGGTCGTATAAGTAGTGGCCTGCACGCACTCTGAGTAGACGGTCAGTCTTGGGTGGGGGAGGGGAGTGTAGAGGAGAATTCAGTCCCTAGGGGAGAATTCTCTGCGGGAAGTATTGGGTCCATTTCCTACTTATGCATGACCCAGAGCACCCAGATGACCTGGAAGACCTTTTACAACTCCGCCCTTCAGAAAGGTAATGATTTTTGTATTCATGCCGAAATCCCCTCTCCTCCCTACTCCTGAACACAGGGCAACAGGATACTTAGGTTTAAACCGGCTTCTCAGTTTCAGCCTAGTCTTGCTCGTCAAAAATCTCCAGAACACCATGCCACTGGCTCAGTCACATCCCAAGGAAAGGACCCATTTGGATAACATGTAGAAACACCACCATAATACATACTTTTTCTCTCAGAAGGGCAGACTGAATTTACACACACACAAAATCAAAAGTCACATATTAAAAGTACACATACAGATGTGACAAGACCTGGGATACACTTTAAAAAATTTAATTCTTCTCCTAATGCTTTTAAAGAAAGGACTTTCTTAGCCTTGGGTCCAAAGTAGTTATTTCTCTCTGCCTCTTTTTGTAGGTCTCCCTACAATGTATAGGAGGAAGATGAAAGTCATACAGCTGAATTCAGGGAGGGAAAAAAGTGAAGTCGCTCAGTCATGTCTGACTCTTTGTGACCCCATGGACTGTAGCCTGCCAGGCTCCTCAACCCATGGGATTTTCCAGGCAAGAATACTGGAGTGGGTTGCTGTTTCCTTCTCCAGGGGATCTTCCTGACCCAGGGATAAAACCCAAGTCTCCTGTACTGGGGACAGACTCTACCATCTGAGCCACCAGGGGAGCCCTGGAATTCAGGAGGAGAGGAATATTCTAACCAAGCATTTTCTGGGAGAATGGGGAAGGGGTGGGGAACTGACTGGCAACATTCAATAAATATTGGTTCAGTAATTGAATCAGTAAGACACAGTGTCACTGATGTGTGCCTTATTGAAGAAAGTTTGTAGTTAAATGGGATATAATTAATTGTATAAATATTTATCATAAAATGTTAGATGATTTCAGAGTAGACACACCTAACTCTGCCTGGAAAAGAGGTAAGTGGAGGAGGGTTTCCCAAAGAAATAAAGCCTGAGCTATCTTGAATGATGAGTAACTGCTGTTGGGTGGATGAAGGGAGGAACCTTGTTCTAGGCAGAGAACACAGACTTATGCATGACAAGAGGAGGAGCTTATAGTTTAATTGGACTGAAACAAGAGGGGCCAGGTAGTTGGAGTTGATACAGCAGAAGCAGACAAGAGTGAAATCATAAAGATTCCTGAATATTGTGTTAAAGAGCCTAAAATTGATAAAGAGCCACTGAAGGCTTTTAACTTTATGCTTGGCAGTTTAGTTCAGTAGCTCAGTCCTCCGACTCTTTGCAATCCCATGGACTGCAGCATGCCAGGCTTCCCTGTCCATCACCAACTTCCTGAGGCTGCTCAAACTCATGTCCATCCAGTCGGTGATGCCATCCAACCATCTCATCCTCTGTCGGTCCCCTTCTCCTCCCGCCTTCGATCTTTTCCAGCATCAGTGTCTTTTCCGGTGACTCAGTTCTTCGCATCAGGTGGCCAAAATATTGAAGCTTCAGCTTCAGCATCAGTCCTTCCAGTGAGAGTAAAATTTTGCAACAGTGTTTTGGGGCCAAGTGAAGAATAAGCTAAAGGAGTTAAGACTGGAGGTAGTAAAAGAGGCTATTTCCATTGTCTCAGTAAGAGGTGATAAAGATGTGACTTCAGTGCAGTGGGACTGGAGAAGAAGGGGGTGAATTGAAGAAAGATTTTGAAGGTAAAATTGATAAAACTAGGTGTCTGATAAGAGAGGAGAAGTTCACGGTAACTCTCACATAGAAAACTTGGGTGTCTGGAGGAAGAATACAGATGGAGGAACACTCTAGTCTCTTGCTTCTCATCCACATGACTACCCAAGTTACCTCCTTAAATATCAGTCAGAGGATGCCAATCACATCAGGGATCAAAAACCTCATTGTTTATAAGGGAAAATCCAAACTCTTTAGGAAAGCATTTCAGGTATGTTGTGATCTGGCTAGAAGTTGGGACTACAAATACTTAGGAATCATCAGTATTTAAATGTGATAGTTCAGGTAATGAGAGTTTGTAAGCTTAGAAAATGGGAATGGGTGCAATGAGAAAAGGCCAAGGGAATATCAGAGAGGGAAGAAGGAAGAAGAACCCATAAAAGAAAGTGAGAAAAGAAATAGAGCATAATTGGAAGCAAGTACCATCATGGGAAGCAAGGAAGAGGGACTTTTTAATTTAATTGGAGGATAATTGCTTTACAATATTGTGTTGGTTTCTTTGATAAAACAATTCGAATCAGCCATAAATAAATAAATAAACAAATAAATAAATCTCCTCTTCCTGTTGAGCCTCTCTCCGCCCATCCCACCCCTCTAGGTTGTCAGCGTTAATACACAATATTTGTCTCTTTCTGATGTACTTCACTCTGTATAACAGGCTCTAGGCTCATCCACCTCAGTTCAACTGACTCAAATTTGTTCCTTTTTATGGCTAATGTTCCATTGTATTTAATATATGTATACTACAACGTCTTTATCAATTCAACTGTCAATGGACGTCTAGGTTGCTTCCATGTCCTGACTGTTGTAAATAGTGCTGCAATGAACACGGGGGTACATGTGTCTTTTTAAAAATGTTTATATATTTTTGACTGGCGCTGAGTCTTCATTGCTGTGAGAGGGCTCTCTCTAGTTGGGGAGAATAGAGTCTACTCTCTAGTTACAGTATGTGGGCTTCTCTCATCGCAGTGGTTTCTTTTGTTGCAGAGCACGAGCTCTACGGTGCATGGGCTTCAGTAGTTGTGGCACATGGACTTAGTAGTTGTGGCGCGTGGGCTTAGTTGCCCCCTGCACGTGGGATCTTCCTGGACTGGAATCAGTGTCCCCTGCATTGCAAGGCAGATTCTTAACCTCTGGGCCACCAGGGAAGACTCATGTATCTTTTTGAATTATGATTTTCTCTGGTTATATGCGCAGTAGTGGGATTGCTGGGTCATAGGGTAGTTCTGTTTTTAGCTTTTTAGAGAACCTTAGTGTTCTCTATAGTGTCTGTTCTCCATAGTGTATCAATTTACATTCCCACTAGCAATACAAGAGTGTTCCTTTTCTCTGCAACCTCTCCAGCATTTATTTTTTGTAGATTTTTGATAATGGCCATTCTGACTGGTGTGAGGTGATGCTTCATTGTAGTTTTGATTTACATCTCTCTAATAATGAGTGATGTTGAGCATCTTTTCATATGTTTGTTGGCCATCTGCATGTCTTCTTTGGAGAAATGTCTGTTAAGGTAGGAAGAGGGACTTTTGAGAAGATAACAGGTGTCAACAAAGTCAGATGTTTCTGAGATGTATTTTTATTGTGTGTAATTGTTATATTATTATAAGGGTTTGGCCATCTCTGATAGGAATTATTCAAATTCTGGCAAAGCAGTTATTAAAGTAGATACCATTTCTTTATTCTGTGCATAGCTGGCAAACTTTTGTTTGATTTCATTAAAACATGCATGTTGCCTCTATGAACTTGTGCCACAGTCACAAATGACCAAAATGTTCATTAGTCCTTGTCTGGAATAATTTCTATTTAAGCCTAATTTTCACATATAATTATATCTAGAGCCTATTCTATTCTCAGAAGTGTCCCAGTGCACTCCAATAGCAGAGTCCCTCTTTCCCCCAGACCTGTGGAAGTCTGGTAATCAAATCCTGCTGACCTTCAAAGTCAGATTCCCTGGGGATTCCTAGTCCCTTTGCCAGATCCCCAGCTGGGGAAGCCTGATGTGATTCTCAGAGCCTTCACAACAGTGCAAGAATGTCTTTGGAATTGTTCTCCAGTTTGTGGGTCACCCACCTGGTGGGTATGGATTTGATTTTTTATCATGTTTGTGCCCCTTCTACCATCTTGTAGCTTCTCCTTTGTCCTTGGATGTGGGGTATCTTTTTTTGGTGGGTCCCAGCATCCTCCTGCTGATGGTTGTTCAACAGTTAGTTACAATTTTGGTGCTCTCACAGGAGAAGATGAGCGCATATCTTTCTACTCTGTCATCTTGAACCAATCTAGAAGTGTCCTAGTTTGTATAATAAATTATTCGGGTCACCCCATACATTGTGGATGTAACTTTCAATACTAAGAACTTATTCAATCTGCTTTTCTACTGATGGATAGAGAAGTGTTTAAAGCAAACATAGGTGCCACTACATTGGAAGGACTGATGTTGAAGCAGAAACTCCAATACTTTGGCCACCTGATGCAAAGAGTTGACTCACTGGAAAAGACCCTGATGCTGAGAAAGATTGAGAGCAGGAGGAGAAGGGAATGACAGAGGATAAGATGGTTAGATGGCATCACCGACTCAATGGACATGAGTTTGGTCCAACTCCAGGAGTTGGTGATAGACAGGGAGGCCTGGCGTGCTGTGGTTCATGGGGTCGCAAAGAGTTGGACACAACTGAGTGACTGAACTGAACTATAGTTTTAATTGCCTCCCAGTTAGATTAGGGCTTCTCTTTGCACTCTCCTGAGGTTTTCTGAAGGGAAATTAAAGCAGCATAACCTGCCAAGTAAGTATGACTGTGACTGAATCTTCTTTGTAATTCAAAATACATCCATCCATTCCCATTCCATCCACATCTCCAGGATGACATAAGTGATTTTATTAAGTACCTAGTATGTTCTGGGTGCTCTCTTGTGTACTTTACATGTATTTAATCTTTATAACAATCTCTTGAGGAAGGGACTATAATTATTCCCATTTTACAAATGAGGAAGGTCACTCAGTCAAGATTTGAAGGCAGTTTGGCTCTTAACCACTACACTGCACTACCCTTTAATGGCATCTTTCTTTTCATCTGCCTGTTCTTTCTCTTCCTCATTCCCAACGGCTTTCTCACTGCCACCCACAACTGAATTAAACCTTTCAGTGTGGGCATATTTATTAAACGCTTCTATAATTTTAATATTAATTATGTTAATTATGGAAGATGATGCACAAGGAACAGTGTGCTTTACTGTCTAATTGTTACTGTAGAGTTTGATATTTTACTCTTTTCTGGAATGAAGATATGTGTCAACCATTTTGTTCTATTTTCTTTTAAGAGGGACTGTAATACTTTTTTTTAGTTTGTTTGTTTTTGTCTTTGCCATTTGGCATGTGGGATGTTAGTTCCCCAATCAGAGACCAAACCAGCCCCCTGCATTGGGAGCTGAAGTCTTAACCCCTGGACCACCAGGGTTGTCCCCCTAATACTTTTTCAATAACTGGTTTTGAGAGTCTCTCTGAACAGGCTGTCTTTAGGGAAAAAATATTATAGAACTTTTAGTAACAGCAACTTAAATTGTTATTTATCTCTACATTATCCCCAAATTTAGAAATTTAAAATATTAAATACTTACTTTCTCATAGTTTCTATGGGTCAGGCATCCCCAAGGGCGTAGCTTGGTTATTCTTGCTCTGTATCTCCCTTGAGTCTGCAAATAAGCTGTTGACTGGTGCTGAATTCATAAGAAGACTTGACTGGAATGTACTTATATGACTGTTTGCAGAAGCCTCAGTTCCTTGCCATGGAAACTTCTCCATAGGACTGCTTAAATGTCCTTATTTCATGGTAGGTGGGTCCCCTAAGATAAAAAAGAAAGGCAGAAGCCACAATGTCGTTTATGATCTAGTCTCTTCACACGCTGTCTACTGGCCATACAGAAAATGCTGATACAGCGTAGAAATGCACTGTATAAGGATGTGAATACCAGAATATGGTGATCTTTGAGGGCCATCTCGGAGACTAGTTACCACAATCCACTCTCTGGTCCCTGGTTCCCATTGTTCTATATGTATAGTGTACTTTTTTCTTTCCAAAGTCCCTGAAAGTCTCATTCCATTACAGCATCTCCTCAGAGTTCAGAATCTTCTCATATAAGTCAAGTGTAGACAAAACTTCTCAGATGAAGTTCCATAAAAAGTAGAGCTCCTTGAGTACAGTTCCTCTTGCTCTGAAGACTTGTGAACTAAGGAGCCAAATTATTTTCCTTCTTGTACACTCAACATATAATGGTAGGCTAGGCATAAGATAACTGCTATACAGACTCTTATGCAAAAAGGCGGGATAGGGAGTCACACAAGACTCACTGGTCTTGAGCAATTCTTCTGTTCAGTTATGCACAGGTTGACATTTCCTTGGTTAGAGCTCAGTGTTTGAAAATAATTCTTAGTGGCTGTTGGCTCTTCCTTCTGGATTCTTATTTCCATTCTCCAAGTTACCCTTCCTTTCTCATGAAGGATAGCAACAAGTTTCAGCTGAAGTAATTTTTTTAACCTGCTTGCTGCTTGTAGAATGTTGGGGGATCAAAGGACCTCTTTTCATTTTGTACTGTTTGTATCCCTCTTAGACCAATCTAGTGATGTTTCTGACAGTCTAATTCTCTTCTGCTAATATAATTCTCCAGGTATCTCCTGTCATCCTCCTGGCCACGTATACTGAAAGAGATGAACCCCATTCCAGCGGGGTAAAACTTGATTGACTTCATCCAGCTAGGATGGTTTTATCCACCTTACCAAAGACTAATGAAGATGTGATAAAGAAATGCCATTCTGTTTAGTGAGAAAGAAGGGGAAAATTGTTCAGGGGCTTCTAGGAAAGATTTTCTATGCTGACAAAAAGATCTCCAAGGAGGGAAATATTCCTCTTTTTCTTCTTGACGTTATGTCTGTGTGATACTTGCGGTTGTCATCTTTTGCCCTTGAGTTTGATCGACGAAAACGATGGGAAGCACTTACATTTTCATTCTGTAATTGAGAAACTGAATTAATTAAGGCCAGAAAAACAAATTATCTGTATTTTTAAACCAGTTGCTAGTTGTTTTCAAGGATTTAAAGTGAAACCCAATTAGCATGGCGATGTGGTTTTTTGTTTGGTTGGTTGGTTTTGTTTTTTGGGCTAATCACTCAGGTGAAGGCTGGAGGAAAGTGATAGATAATGGTGGGATGAATTAGGAGATTGAGACTGGCACAAATACACTATTTGGTACTATGTATAAAATAGATAACTAATGCGAACCTACTATATACCTCAAGGAACTCTACTCAATGTTCTGAGGTGACCTGAATGGGAAGGAAATCCAACAAAGAGGGAATATATGTATACATATAGCTGATTCACTTTGATATACTGTAGGGACTAATAAAACATTGTAAAGCAACTATACTCCAATTAAAAATATCATTAAAGCCTTTCCCACTTTCTATTCTCTCTGCCCCTTTCTCCTTCCTCTTCTTCCTTCTGCATAGGTTGCTTCCTGAGATCTTCCTGACCCAGGCCCAGGGATCAAACCTGGGTCTCTTGTATTGCAGGCAGTCTTCTGAATTACATGTGGATTCTTCACCTGCTGAGCCACCAGAGGTTTTAACCAGTATGTAGGAGTGAAAGGAACACTTCTAAAGAAAGACCATTCACGAACTCTGAGTATTAAACTAATTGAGTTCATTTATCTACCTGATGGATATCAGTTCAGTTCAGTGGACTCTCTCAGTAGTGTTTGACTCTGTGACCCCATGGACTGCAGCACACCAGGCTTCCCTGTCCATCACCAACACCCAAGGCTTACTCAAACTCACGTCCATCGAGTTAGCGATGCCATCCAACCATCTCATCCTCTATTGTCCCCTTCTCCTCCTGCCTTCAATCTTTCCCACCATCAGGGTCTTTTCAAATGAGTCACTTCTTCGTATCAGGTGGCCAGAGTATTGGAGTTTCAGCCTCAACATCAGTCCTTCCGATGGATATGCAGAACTAATTTCCTTTAGGATGGACTAGTTGGATCTCCTTGCAGTCCAAGGGACTCTCAAGAGTCTTCTCCAACACTACAGTTCAAAAGCATTAATTCTTTGGCACTCAGCTTTCTGTATTGTCCAACTCTCACATCCATACATGACTACTGGAAAACCATAGCTTTGACTAGACAGACTTTTGTTGGCAAAGTAATGCCTCTTCTTTTTAATATGCTGTCTAGGTTGATCATAGCTTTTCTTCCAGGGAGTGTCTTCTAATTTCATGGCTGCAGTCACAATCTGCAGTGATTTTGGAGCCCAAGAAAATAAAGTCTGTCACAGTTTTCATAGTTTCTGCATCTATTTGCCATGAAGTGATGGGAGCAGATGCCATGATCTTCATTTTCTGAATGTTGAGTTTTAAGCCAGCTTTTACACTCTCCTCTTTCACTTTCATCAAGAGGCTCTTTAATTCTTCTTCGCTCTCTGCCATAAGTGTAGTGTCATCTGCATATCTGAAGTTATTTTTTTATCTCCTGGCAATCTTAACTCCAGCTTCTGCTTCATCCAGCCTGGCATTTCACATCATGTACTCTGCGTATAAGTTAAATAAGCAGGGTGACAATATACAGCCTTGTCATCTTACTCCTTTCCCAATTTAGAAACAGCCCGTTGTTCCATGTCCGGTTCTAACTGTTGCTTCTTGACCTGCCTACAGATTCCTCAGGAGGCAGGTAAGGTGGTCTGGTATTCCCATCTCCTTCAGAGTTTTCCACAGTTTATTGTGATCCACACAGTCAAAGGCTTTGGTGTAGTCAATAAAGCAGAAGTAGATGTTTTTCTAGAACTTTCTTGCTTTTTCTATGATCCAGCGGATGTTGGAAGTTTAACCTCTGGTTCCTCTGCCTTTTCTAAATTCAGCTTGAACTTCTGGAAGTTCATGGTTCATGTACTGTTGAAGCCTGGCTTGGAGAAGTTTGAGCATTTCTTTGCTAGCGTGTGAGATGAGTGCAATTGCATGGTAGTTTGAGCATTCTTTGGCATTGCCTTTCTTAGGGATTGGAATGAAAACTGACCTTTTCCAGTCCTGTGGCCACTGCTGAGTTTTCCACATATCCCGGCATATTGAGTGTAGCACTTTTACAGCATCATCTTTTAGGATTTGAAATAGCTCAGCTGAATTCCATCACCTCCACCAGCTTTGTTCATAGTGATGCTTCCTAAGGCCCAGTTGACCTCCCATTCCAGGATGTCTGGCTCTGGGTGAGTGATCACATCATCATCGTTATCTAGGTCATTATGATCTTTTGTGTATAGTACTTCTGCGTATTCTTGTCACCTCTTCTCAACATCTTCTGCTTCTGTTAGTGTCATACCGTTTCTGTCCTTTATTGTACCCATCTTTGCATGAAATGTTCCTTTGGTATCACTGGTTTTCTTGAAAAGATCTCTAGTCTTTTCCATTCTATTGTTTTCCTCTATTTCTATGCATTGAGCACTGAGGAAGGCTTTCTTATCTCTCTGTGCTTTTCTTTGGAACTCTGCATTCAAATGGGTATATCTTTCCTTTTCTCCTTTGCCTTTCACTTCTCTTCTTTTCCCAACTATTTGTAAGGCCTCCTCAAATAACCATTTTGCCTTTTTGCATTTCTTTTTCTTGGGGATGGTCTTGATCACTGCCTCTTATACAATGTCAAGAACCTCTGTCCATAGTTCTTCAGGCACTCTGTCTATCAGATCTAATCCCTTGAATCTATTTGTCACTTCCACTGTATAATTGTAAGGGATTTGATTTAGGTCATAACTGAATGGTCTAGTGTTTTTCCCTGCTTCAATTTCAGTCTTAATTTGGTGACAAGGAGTTCATGATATGAGCCACAGTCAGCTCCCAGTCTTGTTTTTGCTGACTGTATAGAGTTTTTCCATCTTTAGCTGCAAAGAATATAATCAATCTGATTTTGGTATCAACCATATGATGATGTCCATGTGTAGAGTCTTCTCTTGTGTTGTTGGAAGAGGGTGTTTGCTATGACCAGTGTGTTCTCTTGGCCAAACTTTGTTAGCCTTTGCCCTGCTTCTTTCTGTACTTCAAGGCCAAATTTGCCTGTTACTCCAGGTATCTCTTGACTTCCTACTTTTGCATTCCAGTCCCCTATAATGAAAAGGACATCTCTTTTGGGTGTTAGTTCTAGAAGGTCTTGTAGGTCTTCATAGACCTGTTCAACTTCAGATTTCCCAAACTGGGGATCTGGCAAAGGGACTGAGAATCCCCAGGTTATTTGACTTTGGAGGCTAGTGGGATTTGATTACAGAACTTTTGATTACAAGGTTTTGATTACAGGATTTTGATTACACAGGACTGTGGAAACAGACTCTTGGAGCTCACCAACAAAACCTTGTGCACAGCAGGACCCAGGAGAAAGGAGCAGTGACCCCACAAGAGACTGATCCAGACTTGCCTGTGTGTGTCCAGGAGTCTCCAGTGGAGGTGTGGGTCGGCAGTGGCCTGCTACAGGGTCAGGGCACTGGGTGGGGCAGTGTGCAGGTGACCTTTTGAAGGAGGTCGCCATTATCTTCATTACCTCCACCTCAATTTGGTCAAATAACAGGAAGGGAACACAGCCCCTCCCATCAACTGCAAATTGGATTAAAGATTTACTGAGCATGGCCCCGCCCATCAGAGCAAGACCTAGTTTCCCCCTCAGTCAGTCTCTCCCGTCAGGAAGCTTCCATAAGCTTCTTATCCTTATCCCTCAGAGGGCAGACAGAATGAAAAACACAATCAGAGAAAACTAATCAAACTGATCACATGGACTACAGCCTTGTCTAACTCAATGAAACTATGAGCCATGCTGTGTAGGCGTGGACCCAAGATGGACTGGTCATGGTGGAGAGTTCTGACAAAATGTAGTCCACTGGAGGAGGCAGTAGCAAACTACTTTAGTATTCTTGCTTTGAGAAACCCATGAACAGTATGAAAAGGCATAAAAATATGACACTGAAAGATGAACCCCCCGGGTTGGTCAGTGCCCAATATGCTACTGGAGAAGAGTAGAGAAATAACTCCAGAAAGAATGAAGAGACAGAGCCAAAGCAAAAACAAAGCCCAATTGTGGATGTGACTGGTGATGGGAATAAAGTCCGATGCTGTAAAGAACAATATTGCATAGGAACCTGGAATGTTAGGTCCATGAATCAAGGTAAATTGGAAGTGGTCAAACAGGAGATGGCAAGAGTGAACATTGACATTCTAGGAATCAGTGAGCTAAAATGGACAGAATGGGTGAATTTAACTCAGATGACCGTTTCATCTACTACTGTGGGCAAGAATCCCTTGGAAGAAATGGAATAGTAGCCCTTATAGTCAACAAAAGAGTCTGAAATGCAGTACTTTGATGCAATCTCAAAAACAACAGAATGATCTCTGTTCATTTCCAAGGCAAACCATTCAATATCACAGTAATCCAAGTCTATGCCCCAACCTGGTGGATATAGATAAACAGAAAACTGATCAAGGCCTCTAATTCTTGTGGAAGCCAATATTGTAACTATAAAATAATCAAAATTTCAGTGTTTATTTTCCTTTAAAACAAAGGAAGTTAAACCCCGAAGTTTAAAGCAAGATCAAGATTCTAATTTCTCTAAGCAGTCCTAGCCTATGAAATGAGCTGGTTCTAGGGAGACATGATTAGTCTGCCACCTTTAAGTAGCTAGACAGGAGGAAGAAGTCAGCCCAGTCCCTCTCTCCCATCACTCTGTATAATGAGCTACTAAAAGGGTGGCATTAAAAAATATCTGATATTGATCTTTTTCCCCAGAGTGTTTTATACCAAAGATGGCCAAGAGATCATTCTATGCGGCCTGATCATTCTATGAGAATCAATCATCCTATGAGGAAATGCTTTCTTGTGTATTAGTTTAGATATCTTTACTTTTAGAGTCTTGATTTTACACTTGTTTAAAGGGAGCCATATTTAGTTTTGTATGTATCTTTCAGGAATAAGAAATTAGTCTCAAAAAAGTCCTGAAATTTGTCTCTGGCAGTCTTATCAGTCTATAACTCCTTGGGACTTCTTAGGAATTCAAAAATTATTGAACAGAGTACTTTAAAGAGGAAACAGTTTTCTTTGTGCTCTGATTTGGGTGTTGTTGAGAGAAAGTGATCTTTAGTTTGGAGGTGGGCAGTCCCCTTGTCTGCCTGTAGACCTGTGGTGGTAACTCGCAGACGGCCTTGGTACCCCCAAGGCATTTGCCGTTTTTGAATATTCACTCCTACTCATTTAAAAGACTTAGAGAAAAACAGCTATGCTTAACCTTTTCTTATGGTAGTCTCATTTACATACTAACTGGAATTGTTTATGTAGGGGTTTTGACTGTGGCATTGTTTGCCTAAGGAAGAAAACTTGGTAGCAATCTTGTCATGCAATATTTACAGTCTACATGCTGTATATATTTAGAGAATCTTGCTAAAATATTACGTGACAGGAAATTTCAACAAGCATGTTTAAATGAATTCTAAGAAACCAGACAGAAAGGAAATATGCCTCTGTGGTTCTGAAACATTTATCTCCCTGGGTGGAAAAGGGTAGGGGTAAGCCTTTGAATGATAGATTGGCTGAGAGAAAAATGTACATTAATCTGTGGTTTAATGTGTTCCCTAAATGTCTTAATTGCTTTTAAAGCCATGTAAATAAATAACATTCAAAGGATGTGAATTAATATCCTAAGAAATGACTTTCCTGATATAGGGGCTCCTATTTCAAATAATATTTACAAGGCACTACAAATAATTTTTCAGTTCAGAAGGAAGAAGCCTGAGGTTGGGAAATCTGAATTTAGCAACAGTTAAGGCAGGAACATTTGTTCGTTTTGTTTTGCAACGAGGTTAATACTTGCCCTGGTATTTACTTGTTATTTTATGAAGGAAGGAAGGATCACTCTCACTGGGAGAAGACAAAGGATCTTGGATTGCTAAATCTTTATGGTGATTAAGGTACTTTAAAGCTAGAAATTGAACCTGAAGATAAACTCAGAATGCCTTTAGTTTTATTTCTGAACTGAACATTTTATGTCTAAGAGAAAGAGAGGTTAAAAAAGGTTTGTTTTAAATCAGCATCAATTTTCTGAATTAAAAGTGAGTACATCTGGTCATAATGCTTCTCAATTAATAAAACAAAAATCGATAAGCTGATTACCATTTTGGAAAGTTTTAATATGAATTTTATTTGATTTATAAAACTTAGCTTTTTCTCTCACTTTTGAACCTACAAGTGACTCGCTCCCTTACTCCTCCCCAACATATGAAGATTTCACAGTATTTTTATCTTTAATTCATGGTAAAAAATTATTGTTATTGTTCAGCTGCTCAGTCATGTTCCAACTCTTTGTGATCCCACAGACTGTAGCATGGCAGGCTTCACTGTCTTTCCCTATTTCCCAGAGTTTGCTTAAACTCACTTCCATTGAGTAGATGATGCCATCCAACCATCTCATCCTCTGTCATCCTCTTCTCCTCCTTGCCTTCAATCTTTCCCAGCATCAGGATATTTTCCTGATGCTGGCTCTGGCTCTTTGGTATCACATGGCCGGAGTACTGGAGTTTCAGCTTCAGCATTAGTTCTTCCAATGAATATTCAGGGTTTATTTCCTAAAATAAACTGTGTGGATCACAATAAACAGTGGAAAATTCTTCAAGAGATGGGAATACTAGACCACCTGACCTCCCTCTTGAGAAACCGGTATGCAGGTCAGGAAGCAACAGTTAGAACTGGACATGGAACGACACACTGGTTCCAAATAGGAAAAGGAGTTCGTCAAGCCTGTATATTGTCACCCTGCTTATTTAACTTATATGCAGAGTACATCATGAGAAAACCTGGGCTGGAAGAAGCACAACTGGAATCAAGATTGCCGGGAGAAATATCAATAACCTCAGATATGCAGATGACACCACCCTCATGGCAGAAAGTGAAGAAGAAATAAAAAGCCTCTTGATGAGAAGTGAGAGAGAAGTGAGATGAGATGAGATGAGAGAAGTGAGAGAGGAGAATGAAAACGTTGGCTTAAAGTTCAACATTCAGAAAACTAAGATCATGGCATCAGGTCCCATCACTTCACGGGAAATGGATGGGGAAACAGTGGAAATGGCAGACTTTATTTTTTGGGGCTCCAAAATCACGGCAGATGGTGATTGTAGCCATGAAGTTAAAAGACGCTTACTCCTTAGAAGGAAAGTTATGACCAACCTAGACAGCATATTAAAAAGCAGAGACATTACTTTACCAACAAAGGTCCGTCTAGTCAAGGCTATGGTTTTTCCAGTTGTCATGTATGGATGTGAGAGTTGGACTGTGAAGAAAGCTGAGCGCCGAAGAATTGATGCTTTTGAACTGTGTGTGTATTTTCTTTGGTAATTTTCCATTTGGAAATGCCCAGCATTTTATTTTTTCTATTATCTATCCCTATAGTCGACCTGATTGGCTTTTAGAAAGAATGTGTTGTAATCTTACAAAGAGATTCAAATGTGGATCCTAAGCTAATGAACTTGCAGAGTTAGGACACATAAAATATTACTAAGTAGAATGTATTAAGTGGGCTAAAAGATACAAATAAAGTACTCCTGGGAGTTCAGAAGAGAGATTTCTTTTAGCACTGGGGGATTGAGGGGGAGGGGAGGAGAGGATTAAGAGAGACTTCCTGAAGGAGGTAGCATTTGCTCCCGGTTTTGAAAGGATAAATGGGATTTAAACATTAGGAAGTTGAGTAAAGGACAAAAAGTCCTGTTAAAAGTTCCAAGTATAAATGCATGCCTGTATGTTTAGCGTGGTCCTTACTATATTGTGGATCCTCAATTTGATATGATTGTCTGGGAGACATCCAGGACTAAAATAGTTTGAAAGTGTTATGCAGTAGGATTGAAGTTCATAACCCTCTGCAGGAAATTATCTGTAGATTCAGCCAGGGCTGTTTGTCTTTACTTTCTCAGCTGCTTAAATTTATTAACAAATTATGTGGAGGCCTAAAGAATTAGAGAGGTAGTTTTAAAAGCACTGAATGGGGAAATGAAGAATCCAGTCTTCTTATTTTCCTGTCTTGATGTGTGATCTGTTTCCTTTGCTGGTAAAAAGGAAAGTGATGTTTCTGTCCCTTCTACCCCCTTCCTTTGAAGGCAGAGATGACTACAAGTGGTGAGAAAAAGCTCAGAAAGAAGATACTGCATAAATCAAATCAATAAAAACAACAACTAAGAAAGCACTATGATGCAAAATGTTGTTTAAACTCTTTTAGGCAGAAGGCTTTGTATAGAATCACGGGATAATTTGAAATTCTCTGTTCCCTTTTTTAAACAAAATATCTCAGTTAGGAAGTTAAAAGAAGACTAGAGATATTTAAATTTGTGGCTAAGTGTGGTCAATTCTGAAGGGATTTTATAAGGCTGTTTGTCCTGACTAACTGGGTGGGGAGGATGGGAGTGGTGTCCTTTGTTAAAATCTGCAAGTGGAAAGCTAAATTAACACCAGTTTAAAAAGCAGCATTCACAATCACTTCAGGATGCAATTAATCAATTATAGCCAAAGCATAAAAAATATTTGGAGTAAGGCTGAAGATGCTGTACAGAAGAATTTCTTAGATAACAGGGGTTTCTTGAAAACTAAGGTGCAACATTGTTATATTTTATTTTGAAAGCCATCACTGTATATCTTGAAAAAAAAATCTACAATTGAAGAATGGTAAAGTATATTGTGATGAAGCATTTATTATATTCACCAATCTCCCAATTCTCTTAACCTTAATATATTTAAATAATTATGATTACTACTTGAAGGAGATTATTCTTTCTGATCCTAATTTGAAGTAATTTTGACTGTAAATACTAAGAAGACAAAAGAAAATTAAGACATTTAGTTAATTAACGAAGCTATTTCCTAAAGAATTAAAAGAACTCTGGATACATATTAACCTTTCAAAATCATAGCAATACCATCAACTATATATTTGTTTTATATATTATTTAGTGATTTCTGATATCATCTTCAAAGAAAATATTTTGAATGAAACCTTAACTTTTACTTATTAATTTATAAGTAGACCCTAATCCCAAACCAGGGTTTCTAGAGGTTATGTTCTAATGTGTAAAATATTTAGCAAGGTTAAAAAAAAAATGTGTATTGAAAATAACTCTCTTTGGTCTTTTAAACCAAAGTTTTAATATTAAACTGGGTTGAATGTGGACTGACCTTATGGGAACTGCCTATGGCTATTGTCTTATGGGAATGAGAAAATAAGCTTTCTTGGAGATGGCATAGCAAGAAAAAGTTGACTTTGTGCATAATTATACTTAAGTACCTACGGCCAGCTTTAAGATACAACATTAATGATAACAATTATACAAATGTTTCACACTTTTAAATATATTTTTCTGTGTTATAACAAACAGCTTCCCAGTAGCTCAGACAGTAAAGAATTTGCCTGCAATGCAGGAAACCCAGGTTCTATCCCTGGGTTGGGAAGATCTCCTGGAGAAGGGAATGGCTACCCACTCTGCTATTCTGGCCTGGAGCATTCCATGGACAGAGGAGCCTGGCAGGCTATAGTCTATGGGGTCGCAAATAGTTGGAAATGACTGAGCGACTTTCACTTCACTTCACATCATGGTACAACAAAACTTTGATTATTCTATATATGTGTGTATGTATGGGGGCTTCCCAGGTGGCCCTAGTAGTAAAGAACCTGGCTGCCAATGCAGGAGACTTGAAAGAGGAGGGTTCGACCCCTGGGTTGGGAGGATCCCCTGGAGGAGGCATGGCAACCCACTCCTATATTCTTGCCTGGAGAATCCCTGAACAGAGAAGCCTGGCGGGCTGTAGTCCATAGGGTTGCAAAGAGTCAGACACGACTGAAGCAACTGAGTGTACATATGAGCCTGCATATATACATATTTTAAATCTTGCTGTTGTCTTGGACCAGATAGATCCTTAAAATGGGTCCAGTAGCTGATAGTTAAGAGTTATTGGTAATGGTTCTTTATCACTGTAAATAATGAATATTGTAATTTAAATGCTTTTTTTTCTTTCTCCTCTAAGTTTTTCTTTGTGGTACCATATATCATTTTCAAATTCTTTTCTGTAAAGTACTCCAAAATAATTATGAGGTGTGTGTATGCTCAGTCACTTCAGTAATGTCCGACTCTTTGCGATCCTATGGACTATAGCTTGCCAGGCTCCTCTGTCCATGGGATTCTCTAGGCAAAGATACTGGAGAGAGTTGTCATGCCCTCCTCCAGGGGATCTTCCTGACCCAGGGATCAAACCCGAGTTTCTTATGTCTCCTTCATTGGTAGGCAGGTTCTTTGCAACTAGTGCCCCCTTGGGAAGCCATTTATGGGGAACTGTGATAAAATTAATAAGCTATGTTATAGATAACCATGAGAAGAAAATCAGTCCCATTCACTTTACACTCACATCTAATTCTTGACCCGTATTTAGTACTGGCTTGTTTATCCACTTTTCTACAACTTACTCTTGGAGGCTATTGTCTAAAATAAGAGCTAGCTTCAAATAATGATAATTTCTTATCCTTAAAGATGATTGAAAGAATGTGCTTTAGTCTGCAAAGGCCTTTTCAAACAGAATTCTAAAAATGTTTTGAGTATTTGAAAATAAACATATAATCTGCCATGATGAACTCTCAGAGAGACAACATGCCTCTGGAAAGAGAACAGCTTTACGTAGCACTGCTTTTCTCTATCTCAGAAATATTTTCCATGTGAATATAATGCATCTTACTGAGATTTAACTCCACACCCTCAGTCCCCACCCCCAAGTTCTGTGAGCTATTTCACACTCTTGGCTACTGAATTTGGGAGATATTTGAACTCTGGTCACCTGCTCTGATTCTCGGAGCTCTTTATCCTGCTGTCCTGAATTGGGTGTGTTTTGCAATGGGTGTATTCTACTGTGGTCTCCCTCTGCTGTTTATCCTGTGTTCTGGCAAATGCATCATAGCAGACAAAAGATATACATGAATAGTATTTTGTTAATAAGTGACAAAGGGAGGGTATCATACTGGGTATTAAATGAATTTTTAAGGCAGCTTGAGGTTGTCTTCTCTTGGCAAAACTCTATTAGCCTTTGCCCTGCTTCATTCTGTACTCCAAGGCCAAATTTGCCTGTTACTCCAGGTGTTTCTTGACTTCCTACTTTTGCATTCTAGTCCCCTATAATGAAAAGGACATCTTTTTGGGGTGTTTGTTCTAGAAGGTCTTGTAGGTCTTCACAGAACCGTTCAACTTCAGCTTCTTCAGCATTACTGGTCGGGGCATAGGCTTAGATTACCGTGATATTGAATGGTTTGCCTTGGAAACAAACAGAGATCATTCTGTCGTTTTTGAGATTGCATCCAAGTACTGCATTTCAGACTCTTGTTGACCATGATGGCTACTCCATTTCTTCTAAGTGATTCTTGCCCACAGTAGTAGATATAATGGTCATCTGAGTTAAATTCACCCATTCTGTCCATTTCAGTTCATTGATTCCTAGAATGTCGATGTTCACTCTTGCCATCTCCTGTTTGACCACTTCCAATTTGCCTTGATTCATGGATCTAACATTCCAGGTTCCTATGCAATATTGCTCTTTGCAGCATTGGACTTTGTCCCATCACCAGTCACATCCACAACTGGGCTTTGTTTTCGCTTTGGCTCCATCCCTTCATTCTTTCTGGAGTTAGTTCTCCACTGATCTCCAGTAGCATATTGGGCACCTACCATCCTGGGGAGTTCATCTTTCAGTGTCGTTTCTTTTTGCCTTTTCATACTTTTCATGGGGTTCTCAAGGCAAGAATACTGAAGTGGTTTGCCGTTCCCTTTTCCATGGACCACGTTCTGTCAGACCTCTCCACCATGACCCGTCCGTCTTGGGTGGCCCCACATGGCATGGCTTAGTTTCATTGAGTTAGACAAGGCTGTGGTCCGTGTGATCAGATTGGCTAGTTTTCTGTGATTGTGCTTTCAGTCTGTCTGCCCTCTGATGCCCTCTCTCAGCACCTACCATCTTACTTGGGTTTCTCTTACCTTGGACGTGGAGTATCTCTTCATGGCTGCTCCAGCAAAGCGCAGCCACTGCTCCTTACCTTGGACGTGGAGGTATCTCCTCACAGCCATTGCTCCTGACCATGGACGTGGGGTATCTCCTCTCTGCCACTTGTTGCTCCTGCGTCACAGCCGCCACTTGCCACTCAGCAGCCGTGCCCTCTCTCAGCACCTACCATCTTGAACGTGGGGTATTTCATGCACTGGTCATAACAAACACCCTCTTCCAACAACACAAGAGAAGACTCTACACATGGACATCACCAGATGGCCAACACCGAAATCAGATTGATTATATTCTTTGCAGCCAAAGATGGAGAAGCTCTATACAGTCAGCAAAAACAAGACCGGGAGTGGACTGTGGCTCAGATCATGAACTCCTTACTGCTAAATTCAGACTTAAATAGAAGAAAGTGGGGAAAACCACTTAACCATTCAGGTATGACCTAAATCAAATCCGTTATGATTATACAGTGGAAGTGAGAAATAGATTTAAGGTACTAGATCTGATAGACAGAGTGCCTGATGAACTATGGATGGAGGTTCATGACATTGTAAGGAGACAGGGATCAAGACCATCTGCAAGAAAAAGAAATGCAAAAAAGCAAAATGGCTGTCTGAGGAGACCTTACAAATAGCTGTGAAGCCAAAAGCCAAAAGCAAAGGAGAAAAGGAAAGATAGACCCATTTGAATGCAGAGTTCCAAAGAATAGTAAGGAGAGATAAGAAAGCCTTCCTCAGCAATCAGTGCAAAGAAATAGAGGAAAACAATAGAATGGGAAAGGCTAGAGATCTCTTCAAGAAAATTACAGATACCAAAGGAACATTTCATGCAAAGATGGGCTCAATAAAGAACAGAAATGGTGTGGGCCTGACAGAAGCAGAAGATATTGAGAAGAGGTGGCAAGAATACACAGAAGAACTGTACAAAAAAGATCTTCATGACCCAGATAATCACGATGGTGTAATCACTCACCTAGAGCCAGTCATCCTGGAATGTGAAGTCAAGTGGGCCTTAGGAAACATCACTACGAACAAAAATAGTGGAGGTGATGGAATTCCAGTTGAGCTATTTCAAATCCTAAAAGATGACGCTGTGAAAGTGCTGCACTCAATATGTCAGCAAATTTGGTAAACTCAGCCACAGACTGGAAAAGGTCAGTTTTCATTCCAATCCCAAAGAAATGCAATGCCAAAGAATGCTCAAACTACCGCACAATTGCACTCATCTCACACACTAGTAAAGTAATGCTCAAAATTCTCCAAGACAGGCTTCATCAGTATGTGAACTGTGAACTTCCAGACGTTCAAGCTGGTTTTAGAAAAGGCAGAGGAACCGGAGATCAAATTGCCAATATCTGCTGGATCATCGAAAAAGCAAGAGAGTTCCAGAAAAACATCTATTTCTGCTTTGTTGACTATGCCAAAGCCTTTGACTGTGTGGATCACAATAAACTGTGGAAAATTCTGAAAGAGAATGCAGGTTAGGAAGCAACAGTTAGAACTGGACATGGAACAACACACTGGTTCCAAATAGGAAAAGGTGTACATCAAGGCTGTATATTGTCACCCTGCTTATTTAACTTATATGCAGAGTACACCATGAGAAAAGCTGGGCTGGAAGAAGCACAAACTGGAATCAAGATTGCTGGCAGAAATATCAATAACCTCAGATACACAGATGACACCACCCTTATGGCAGAAAGGGAAGAAGAACTAAAGAGTCTCTTGATGCAAGTGAAAGAGGAGAGTGAAAAATTTGGCTTAAAGCTCAACATTCTGAAAACTATGATCATGGCATCCAGCCCCATCACTTCGTGACAAATAGATGGGGAAACAGTGGAAACAGTGGCTGACTTTATTTTTTGGGCTCCAAAATCACTGCAGATGGTGATTGAAGCCATGAAATTAAAAGACACTTGCTCCTTGGAAGGAAAGTTATGACCAACCTAGATAGCATATTAAAAAGCAGAGACGTTACTTTGCCAACAAAGGTCCGTCTAGTTAAGCCTGTGGTTTTTCCAGTAGTCATGTATGGATGTGAGAGTTGGAGTATAAAGAAAGCTGAGCGCTGAAGAATTGATGCTTTGAACTGTGGTGTTGGAGAAGACTCTTGAGAGTCCCTTGGACTGCAAGGAGATCCAACCAATCCATCCTAAAAGAGATCAGTCCTGGGTGTTCATTGGAAGGACTGATGTTGATGCTGAAACTCCAATACTTTGGCCATCTCATGCGAAGAGTTGACTCATTGGAAAAGACCCTGATGCTGGGTAGGATTGGGGGCGGAAAGAGAAGGGGATGACGGAGGATGAGATGGTTGGATGGCATCATCGACTCGATGGGACATGGGTTTGGGTGGACTCCGGGAGTTGGTGATGGACAGGGAGGCCTGGCGTGCTGCAGTTCATGGGGTCGCAAAGAGTCGGACATGACTGAGCGACTGAACTGAACTGAACTGAAGGTGTCTTCAAGTGAAGGGTGACTGTAGGAGAGTAAGGAATAGCTAGAGGTCTTTAAGGATTGGTGGAGCTTCTTGAGATTGTCAGAAAGTGAAAGTGAAAGTCTCTCAATCGTGTCCAACTCTTTGGGACCCCATGGACTATACAGTCCATGGAATTCTCCAGGCCAGAATACTGGACTGGGAAGCCTTTCCTTTCTCCAGGGGAATCTTCCCAACCAAGGTCTCCCTCATTGCAGGTGCATTCTTTACCAGCTGAGCCACAAGAAAAGTCCAAGAATACTGGAGTGGGTATCCTAGTCCTTCTTGCCGACCCAGGAATCGAACTGGGGTCTCCTGCATTGCAGGTGGATTCTTTACCAACTGAGCATTATAAAATCACTGAAGTCTTGCAAGTTTGATAGCTGTAGGAGAGGTAGCAGAAGACACCTCTTACCTAAGGGGTAGAGTGACTTCAGGGGATTTGAAGAGAACAATTGCTGACTTAAAAAGCATCTCCACAGGGGCTATGCTAAAACAACTACATATAAACCGATTTAGTTTGCACGCCTATCTCAGGAATGCAAGCCATCAGGGCTACCGGGAATAAACAAGATATTCATGCAATTAACCTTTACTCTGACATTAAAAATCAAATAATAGTCTGTGTTGTAGAATGGGGAAAGTACCCAGATTTGCTGTTTTTGCCAACATTGAGGACAACAATATATAATTTATTCTTTCTTTAGCTTTGGTGATTTAGAATAGTAGTCTCCTAAGTGAAGGGAAGTGTAACCCAGGGAGATGAAGGATTCTGAGAGATGAGAGTCGGAATTGTACGATACAGAGGGTTTCCAGGGACTTCGGTTTTTTGTTTACTTCTAGTTTACTGTGAGGTGATTGCAGCTGGCGTTTGTTGGGTTAAGTGAAATTTATAGATTATATTACATAGTTAAATTATTTTAAATAACCTGACAAACTGTACATATCATTTAAGCATGAAAAGATTCCCGCAAAGAAACTTTGAAGATATTATTAATGATAAAATGGTAGTACTAACTTTCCCCTCCTCCTAGTAGAGGTCTTTCTTAGCCACATTACAAGGTAAAATAATTATGATCTAATTAGAGCTCTTTCTCAGCACATTACAAAATAAAAGCAATACATTGATAATCTAATTAGAGCTGACAAGAAATTGGCCAAAGAAATTAGCCAAAGAACTTTTTATCAAGAAAGAGTTTTTGAAATATGCATTTATTTTCACTATTGTTAATGATAAACTTCATCCTAAATGTGCATTATGCTTTGAGAGTAATAATTCAAAAAATCTTTAAAAAGTACTTGTTATAGGGCAGGTGGTCTTCCTAGGTGGTTCAGAGGTAAAAAAATCTGCCTGCCAATGCAGGAGACACAGGAGATATTGGTTTAATCCCTGGGTTGGAAAGATCCCCTGGAAGAGGAACTGGCAACCCATTCCAGTATTCTTGCCTGGAAAATTTCATGGACAGAGGAGCCTGGTGGGCTATAGTCCATGGGGTCACAAAGAATCAGACACAACATAGTGACTGAACAACAACAATTCTAGTGGACCTTACTTTCTATCAAGACAATTACCTTAGAAAGAAATAAGTGTTAAAGAGAAGAGGAACAGGGTAAAGGAGTTAGGAGTGCTAGGGGTGGGGCATAGGTGTAACTTTAAACAAGGTTGTCTGGGTAGGCCTTAAAGGAGCACTTGCATGGACACTTGAAGGAGATGTATACTTGGTATACTATCCTGTAGCCCAGTGGTAAAGAATCCACTTGCCAATGCAGGAGATGCAAGAGACATGGGTTCGATCCTTGGGTCTGGAAGATCCCTTGGAGTAGGAAATGGCAACCCTCTCCAGTATTCTTGCCAGGAAATTTCCATGGACAGAGGAGCCTGGCAGGCTACAGTCCATGGGGTTGCAAAGAGTCAGACAGGACTGAACGACTAGGCACACACACACACACACACACACACATGCACAAGATATCTGCGAGCCATGAATTCTTTAAATTGGGATATATTTATAGTTGTTGAAGATAATATGAAAATGTCAGGCCCATAGTATGTACTAGTTTCAATAGCAATATGGAAAAAAGAAAGACTAACATTTATTAAATGGCTATTTGGGCTACGTACTGATTACATGATTTTATATAATCCTGTAAGGTAAATATCATCAGTCTCATTTTATAATCAAGGCTTAGGGGTGCAAAATACCTTGTATATGATCACAGCTAAGTAGGTGACAGAGCTGGCGCTAGACATTAATTCCTAATCTTGTTCTCTGTTACAATACTAGGTTCAACATTTGGTAAATTGTGTTCAGAAAGATTCTGAGACCAAATCCAAGATCCTACAAAAAGAAATACTTCGATCAATGTCATAACACGGGAATAGGGAATAGCAACATATATTTACATACATATGTAAATATATATATCTCTACACTGCCATGCTAGTTCTTGAGATAGACATCTCAAAAACAAATGAGAGTCTATTTGGATACTTTGTGATGTAGTTTGCAAGCAATATTTTGAAAGGATCCCTCTTTCTTATATGAATTATGTACTTTTTCTAAAACATGACACTTCCTTATTAATCTTTTATACTCTATCTTTGTCTAATGAATAAACTACCATTTATGTGACCCTAATCTACCTTCCCATAATTTTATTTCTCTGACTTATTTATTGGTGTGTTTTTCTTTTTCTGTCTAGCATGCTTATACAATCCATTAATATTACCCATATTTCAAGTTATGGCTTTCTAGTAAAATAGAATGTTTCTATTATTAGGGATACCTATTTAGAGACAAGTGTGTCATTGATAATGTAGAAGGAATAAATGTACTATCTTATGGGGCATATGATTTTTTAATCTTTAATTAAACATTTAATAGAAATGGTATAATGTAATGGTTATTGTTAGAGACCATAATGTCCACCATGTATTACCTAAGTGTATGTTCTGGGGGATATTACTTATAAACTCAGTAAAATTTCAGTTTCTTCATCTCAGTAGCATCAGATTGTTCAGTATTAGAATTTGCTCTTTTAGTGCCTGGTATGTATATATGTATTAATATTTATATTAAATATTCCATATGTACTTGAAAAGAAAGAGTATTCAGAGTTCTATCATTAACCCAAGTATATAAATTGTGTTGTTCAGAACATCTGTATCTACACACACATGTACATTGCTGGGAGAAGTAAGTTAGAATTTAATAACATAACAGTAGAGTTGGAAGTTCTTCTCTGCATGTTTGCTTTCTATATTTTAAGGCCGTGTTTTTAGGTGTGACTAAATTCAGAACTGTTGGAGCTTCCTGGTGAATTTATCTTTTCATTATGTAGTGATTCTCTTTTGTACCTATGCATATTTGCTTTAAAGTTTATCTTAACTAATATTAATAGTCTACATCAACTTTCCTTTGGTAAGAATTTGAATGGGAATAACTTTCCCACTCCTTTACTTTCAACTTTTCTATGATATTATATTGTTTTATGTTTTAGGTGTTTCTTTTATAAATACACATGCAAAGTTTTATTTTATTAACTCAATATGAATTTCAATTTTTTACTGGCAAATTTAGTTGACTTATATTAATTGCAATTTTGGATATTTATTGTTATCATATCCTTTCATACTTTATAGTTATCTTAGCTTTTCCTTGTTCCTTCTCCTTGCCTTGTTCTTTTTCTGCACTCCATTGCTTTGCTTACATTTTCTGTATTCTTTTTCTTTCCTTTCTGTTGTTTTGAAAGTTATACATTCAGTTCTCCTTTACTGGTTATCTATATATTTTATTGAAATTTTTATTGTGAAATATTTTAGACATACAAAAGAATATATATAATCTACATAAAAGTTATAAAAAATAATGAAATGAACACCCATACAACCATCACACAGATTAAAAAAAAAACTGTCAACAACTCAATTAAAGCCTTCAGTGAACCATTTCCTCCCATCTTTGCCAGAGATGATTGCAATCCTGAATTTTTAAAACCATATTTACCTTGCTCTTTTAAAAACACTTTATGTATATCACACATACATATACACATTTTACATGTTTGTGAACTTAAGCAGAGTCATACTGTATATATCCTTTTGCAACTTGCTTTTTCCCTTCTACATTATGCATTACATTTGTGAGGTTTATCTGGGTTGATATGGTTGGTTTAGTTGCTAAGTAGTGTCTGACTTTTGTGACCCCGTGGACTGTAGTCTGCCAGGCTCCTTTGTTCATGGGATTCCCCAAAAAAGAATACTGGAGTGAGTTGCCACTTCCTTCTCCAGGGGATCTTCCTGGCCCAGGGATTGAACCCACATCTTGTTCATTGGCAAGCAGATTCTTTACTACTGAGCAATCAGGGAAGCCCCTGGGTTGATATGCACCCTTCTAATCAATTCATTTTATACTCTTAAATTTTCCTGATCAATCTAGCTAGAAATATATCAGTTTTACTGATTTTTCTCATCATTTGATGTCATTGATTTTTTTGTATTGGTTTTTGTTTAGATCTTTATTACTTCCTTTTTTTTTTCTCTTATTTTCACTTTTAGCTTTTTTTTTTTTTTTTTGGCTGAAATCATTAGTTTGGAATCTTTCTTTTTTTTTCTAATATAGATGTTTTAGTGCAGTAAACTTTCCTTTGAGTATGGCTTTATCTACATCCCACAAATTTTGATACGCTATATTTTCAGTTTTGCATAGTTGAAAAGTTTGTATTTTTTTTTTGATATCTTCTTTGACCCATGGGTTATTTATTAATAGAATTTTAGTTCCTCAACAGTTGGAGACTTTCTGCATGTCCTTGTTATTGATTTCTAGTTTAATTCCATTGTGCTTACTCTGTATGACTTGAATATTTTTAAATATAAGAAGACTTATTTTATTGCTCAGAATATGGTCTCTATCATAGTAAATGGGTACACTTGAAAACCGTGTGTATTCTGCTGTTGTTGGGTGGAGTATTCTATTAATAGAAATATTAATTACACTAGGTTGGTTGACAGTTTTTCAAGTCTTCTATATATTTGCTGATTTTCTTTCTAGTTATTTGATTGGTTTGGGTAGAAGAAAATTGAAATCTCTGATTAAGATTGTAGACTTATTTACTTCTTGCAGTTCAATCAGGTTTTTCTTCATATATTTTGATGCTTAATTATTAGGTTTATAAACTTAAGGTTTTTACCATCTTAATGAGTTCACTCTTTTATCTTTATGAAATAACTTTTTATATTCCGGGTGATAGTCTTTGTTCTGAAATTTACTTTGATAGCACTTCCAGCTTTTCATTAGTATTGGCATAGAATAACTTTTCCCATTCTTATACTTTTAACCTATTTGTATCTTTATATTCAAAGTGGGTTTTTTGTAGGCAGCATATAGTTGGGTTTGTTTTTTAACTCAATTTGGTAACCCATGCCTTTTAATTAGGATTTGTTATACCATTTACATTTAATGTGATTATTTGTAATGATTCGGTTTAAATCTGCCAACTTATTATTTGTTTGTTCTTCCTTTCTTCTCCTTTTCCTCCTTTACTGCTTTTTACTGAATTGGTATTTTCTTATGATCTTATTTTATCTTCTTTATTGCTTTATTAGTCCTAATTTTCTTTGTTATGTTAGTGTTTGATTTAGAATGCATAGTGTTCATCTTTAATTTGTAACAGTTTACATTCAAGTTATATTCATATTAATATAACTACCTTATATTAATATCCTAGTATATTTCCATTGCTCCCCTCCCAGCCTTTGTGCTGGTGTCATGTATTTTACATGCTATACACCCTCCCACCATATTGTTATTACTTTTATTTATATTTTAATGAGATTTAAATAAGAAAAAACATATTTTCTCACATAGTTATCATTTCTGGTGCCCTTCATTATTTTTTTTTTTTTTTTTTGAGTAGGGCCATATTTCTATCTGGTATCACTTTCCTTTTCCATGAAGGGCGTTTCTTTAACATTTCTAGTGGTGCAGCTCTGCTGCTGATGAATACATTCAGATTTTCTATGTTTGAAGTAGTTCTTATATCACCTTCATTTTTTAAAAAAACAACTTAAAAAAAATTATTTGTCTATGCCAGGTCTTAATTGCAATATGTGGGATCTTCAATCTTTGTTGCAGCATGCAGTATCTTTCTAGTTGCAGTGTGAGAACTCAGTTGCAGCATGTGGGATCTAGTTCCCTGACCAGTGATTGAAACTGCTGCTGCTGCAGCTAAGTCACTTCAGTCATGTCCAATTCTGTGCGACCCCATAGACGGCAGCCCACCAGGCTCCCCCATCCCTGGGATTCTCCAGGCAAGAACACTGGAGTGGGTTGCCATTTCCTTCTCCAATGCATGAAAGTGAAAAGTGAAAGTGAAGTCGCTCAGTCGTGTCCGACTCTTAGTGACCCCATGGACTGCAGCCTACCACGCTCCTTCGTCCATGGGATTTTCCAGGCAAGAATACTGGAGTGGGGTGCCATAACCTTCTCCAAGGGATTGAAACTAGACCCCCTTGAATTGAGAATGCAGAGTCTAAGCCACTGGACCAATAGGAAAATCCCCCCAAACAGCTTTTTCGAGGACTAATTCACATATATGATTCACTCATTTAAAGTGTACAATTCAACAGTTTTTAGTATCTTCACAATTATGTGCAAGTATTACCATAGTCAATTTTAGAATATTTTCATCACCTGAAGAGAAACCTGGTATTCTTTTTTTGGCTATGCCATGCTATGCTGTGGCAGGCTATGCTATGGCATGCTATGCTATGTCATGCTGCTTGATCATGCCAAGCAGCATTGTCAGTTCAATGCTTTCCTGACCAGGTATTGAACCGAAACCATGGCAGTGAAAGCTCATAATCCTAACCACTAGGCCACCAGAGAATACCTGAAGCTTGATATTCTTTAGCTATCACTTCTCACCCCCTTGTTTCCCCCCTCCCCAAGTCCTAAGTAAACACTACATTGCTTTCTGTCTCTATATGTTTCCCTATTCTAGACTTTAATGTGACTGAGATCATGTAACAGGTAGTCTTTTGTTACTGGCTTTTTTCACTTAGCATAATGTTTTCAAGGTTAATCTATATTCCAGTGTGTATCAGTTTATTATTTCTTTTTATGGTAGAATAATATTCCATTGTATGGATATAGTATATTTTGTTTATTCATTCATCCATTGGTGGCCATTTAGATTGTTTCCACCTTTTGGCTATTGTGAATATTCACCTTCATTTCTGAAAGATATTTTTCCTCTTCATATACTAGTAGTTTGATAGTTTTTTATTTCAATACTTTATAGATGTTGTTCTGATGGATTCTTGATTACATTTGTTGTGATGAGAAATCTGCAGTTATTTTTATCTTCATCCTCTAAGTAAGGTGACTTTTTTCTCTAGCTGCTTTTAATATTTTTCTCTTTATCACTGATTTTGAGTAATTTATTTTAATGTGCCTTGGTATAGTTCATTTTTATGTACTTAGGGTTTGCTGAAGTTCTTGGATCTGTGGGCTTATAGTTTTCATCAAATTTGAAAATTTTTAGCCATTATTTCTTCAAATATTTTTTCTAACTATTTTTTTTGGAATTCCAGGTACAGGTATACTAGATCCCTTGAGGCCATTGCACAACTTACTGATATTATTTCCTTCCTTCTTTCCTTCCTTCCTTTCTTCCCTCTCTCTCACCCTCTCTCTTTCAAATGTTTTTTCTATGTTTATTTTTTTGGATAATTTCTATTGCTATGTCTTCCAGTTCACTGGCAGTTTCTTCAACAATGCCAAATCTGATGTTAATCTCATCTAAAACAGTTTTCATTTCAAATATTACAGTTTTTTAATCTCCAGAAGTTTGATTTGTTTTTTTATTAGTACCTTTAATGTCTCTACTTAACATGTTAAACATTTTCTCTAGCCTTTTGAATATATGAAATGCAGTTATAGTAACTCTTTTAATGTTCTTATCTAGTAATTCTAACATGTGTTAGTTCTGAGTTGATTTTGCTTGATTGATTTTTTCTCATTCTGGCACACATGTAAAATTTAAACATGCATATTTGACTTAATAATGTCAATATTTTTCAATACCTTTAACTTTCTTTCAAATAATGAAGGGACCATAGAACACTTTAACTTTAGTCATTCTCTTGGATGACACATGATATTGTCATATATTTTTGTTCCACTTTGATTGTAAATTAAAAATATTATTTTTGTTTTATATCATCAGTTCTTCTTTACTGTTATCCATACATTTACCAACTTCTTTGTCCCTCACTGTTTCTTTAAATTTCTCTTAAAGTTTTGGATTTGATTTTTCTTCTTTCAGTAATATGTATTAAATGAGGATTTATTTAAAATTTTTTGACAAAGTCTCTGTCTAATGATAATATCTCTACTATGTTCTCATTTAAATATAATAATTTAGTTGATTATATTGATAGAATTATGCATTCATAGATATTTTTTTGGATATATTATTCAGTTTCTTCTCACTTCTGTTTATGCTGTTGAGAAGTCTGTTTTCAGCTTAATTATTGTCCCTCAGTGAATAATTAATGTTTCTTTTTGGCTATTCTGAAGATATTTGTTTATTTTCAGTGTTCTGTGGTTTCCTGTACTCTGGTACTTGTGTCTTTAATTTCATTTATCTTTTTGACATTCACTGTGTCTTGAGTGCATCAATTCTGAAAAATCTTGGCTACTGTGTTTTTTCTTCTATTTTTTTGACCATGCCTCATGGCATGTTGGATTTTGGTTCCCCAACCAAAGGTCAAACCTATGCCCCCTGCAGGATTCCCTGCAGAGGAAGCAGGATTAACCATTGGATTGCCAGGGAAGCCTCTTGGTTACTGTATTTTTTAAGTTATTAAAAAATTGAGATATAATTCACCTACCAAAAAATTTACCCATTTAAAGTGTACATATAATTAATTGATTTGTAGTATGTTCACAAAGTTGTGCAACCATCAACACTTTCAAAGCTCAGAACATTTTTATTGCCTGGAAATGAAACCCCATATCCATCAGCAATCACTCTCCATTCCTTTCTCTCCCCAGCCCTTGGCATCCACGAGTTTACTTTCTGTCTGTGGATTTACCTACGTGCCTATTCTAGATATTCCTTATAATTGGAGTCATAGTAAGTGGCATTTTGGGTCGACTTCTTTCATTTTACATAATGTTTTAAAGGTTCATTCATGTTATAACATGTATCAGAACTTCATTCCTTTTTGTGGACAAATAATATTCCCATCTATGAATATAATGCATTTTTTTCACTCATCAGTTAAAGGCTTGTTGTTTTGGGTTGTTTCTACTTTTTAGCTATAATGAATAAAACTGCTATGGATATTCATGTACAAGGTTCTGTGTGGACATATGGTAACTATTCTTAACATTTTGCAAAACTGCTAAACTGTTTTCCAAAGTGGCTGCACTGTTTCAGTAGCCATAATCTTTTGAATATTGCCTTTCTCCTATTCTACACTGTCCCTTCTTGTGGAACTCTTATCAGAGATATGTTGGAGCTTTTTATTTAATCCTGCATGTCTCTTTAGTTCTTTTTACACTTTCCCAGTTTTTAGCTCTTGTGCTTCACTCCTCAGATCTATCTTCCAGTTCATTAATTCTTTTATTCAACTGGTTTAATCTTTCGTTCAACTCATGCCTTGAGTTTTCACTTTAAAGAGTTTAATTTTTCATTTCTAAAAGTGTTACCATTTTTTAAAAACATAGTTTTATCTTCCTTCATAATCAATGTATTATTTTTCATAGTACCTCCTTTTTATGGCTTTATTTCTTTCTCCATATTGTCTTTTAGAATGTTGTTTCATTTTAAGTTCTTAAACGTGGACTCTTGCTCGCTGTGGATTGTTTCCTCACGTATTTTGTTGTGAGATTATCTTTATTGAGGCGTTTTTGCTTTTGCTTCCACCAGTTGCTTCAGAGAGATCACCAATCTTATCTCAGTTCAGTTCAGTTCAGTTGTGCTGGACTCTTTGCGACCCCATGGACTGTAGCATGCCAGGCCTCCCTGTCCATCACCAACTCCTGGACTTTACTCAAACTCATGTCCATTGAGTCGGTGATGCCATCCAACCATCTCATCCTCTGTCATCCCCCTCTCCTCCCGCCTTCAAACTTTCCCAGCATCAGGGTCTTTTCAAATGAGTCAGTTCTTCGCATCAGGTGACCAAAGTATTGGAGTTTCAGCTTTAGCATCAGTCCTTCCAATAAATATTTGGGACTCATTTCCTTTAGGATAGACTGGTTTAATCTCCTTGCAGTCCATGGGACTCTCAAGAGTCTTCCCCATCACCACAGTTCAAAAGCATCAATTCTTCGGCCCTCAGCTTTCTTTGTAGTCCAACTCTCACATCCATACATGACTACTGGAAAAACCATAGCTTTGACTAGATGGACTTTTGTTGGAGAAGTAATGTCTCTGCTTTTTAATATGCTATCTAGGTTGGTCATAACTTTTCTTCCAAGGAGTAAGCGTCTTTTAATTTCATGGCTGCAATCACTATCTGCAGTAATTTTGGAGCCCCCAAAAGTAAAGTCTGACACTGTTTCCACTGTTTCCCCATCTATTTGCCATGAAATGATGGGACCAGATGCCATGATCTTAGTTTTTTGAATGTTGAGTTTTAAGCCAACTTTTTCACTCTCTTCTTTCACTTTCATCAAGAGGCTCTTTAGTTCCTCTTCACTTTCTGCCATAAGGGTCGTGTCATCTGCATATCTGAGGTTATTGATATTTCTCCCAGCAGTCTTGATTCCAACTTGTGCTTCATCCAGCCCAGCGTTTCTCATGATGTTCTCTGCATATAAGTTAAATAAGCAGGGTGACAATATACAGCCTTGACGAACTCCTTTCCCTATTTGGAACCAGTCTGTTGTTCCATGTCCAGTTCTAAGTGTTGCTTCCTGACCTGCATACAGATTTCTCCGGAAGCAGGTCAGGTCGTCTGGTATTCCCATCTCTTTCAGAATTTTCCACAGTTTATTGTGATCCACACAGTCAAAGGCTTTGGCATAGTCAATAAAGCAGAAATAGATGTTTTTCTGGAACTCTCTTGCTTTTTCTATGATCCAATGGATGTTGGCAATTATATCTCTGGTTCCTCTGCCTTTTCTAAAACCAGCTTGAACATCTGGAAATTCATGTACTGTCGAAGCCTGGCTTGGAGAATTTTGAGCATTACTTTACTAGTGTGTGAGATGAGTGCAATTGTGTGGTAGTTTGAGGATTCTTTGGCATTGCCTTTCTTAGGGATTGGAATGAAAACTGACCTTTTCCAGTCCTGTGGCCAATGCTGAGTTTTCCACATTTGCTGGCTCATCAGTCGTGTTAATGTCTCAGTTTGAAACTTCCTAAATCATGCACATTATAGTCATTTTATTCCCAAATTTATAAGAGGCATAAACTAGAAATTTTGAATTTAAGGGAAGGGATTTTCCTCAAACTTAAAGCTCAAAAGAGATGGACAAGTATCTTTGTTACTTTGTCTTGGCTAATATTTCTTTTCTATTAATAGTTCATCTCTTCCCAGAAAAAGCAGCCACTTGGCAGTCTTGGCTTTATCCAAAGATTCTCAATTCCTCATGCACACCCACATTCTCATTTCTTTTTTCCTGCATGAATATTAAAACCTAAGCTTTTAGGTTAATGAGACTAATTCTCCTCCAAGGCAATTAAAACTTCACTCTACTGTGTGATTCATCAACCTCTTCATTTTGGGCACCTAGGATAGATGGGGTTTTCCCTTCCTTCCTTCCCTCTTTCTCAGTCATGCTTTGAAAATAATGTTTATTTCATTTCTTTTAGCATTTCTGTGTCTTTGTCCTGGGCAGTTACTTTTGGCTATCTTAGATCATTGTATTATCAGAAGTCTCAGTTTCCTTACCATTAATGTGGGGAAAGTTGTTTACTTAATAGTGTTTTTAGAATTAAATGAGATAATGTATATAAAGCAGTTAGCTTAGTGCCTGATAGGTAAGTGCTCAATAAATGTTAGTTACTATAATTGCTAACTAATGCTGACCAATATTTTGGTCATCTGATGTGAACAGAAGGCTCATTGGAAAAGTCCTTGATGCTGGGAAAGACTGAGGGCAGGAGGAGAAGAGGGCATCAGAGGATGAAATGACTGGATGGCATCACGGATGCAAACTCTGGGATATGGTGAGGGACAGGGAGGCCTGGTGTGTTGCAGTACATGGGGTGGCAAAGAGTCAGACATGATTGTACGACTGTACAACAACAACAATACTGATTGAGAAATTCTAGATAAGAATGCAAATCTGCATAAGACAAATTAATAAAATGAATTTAAAAATTAATATTTTGGCCCCCTCTTTGAATGTTATGGATCATTTAAGTTAGTTCCTTTTTTGATAAAAAAGGAATATACAAAACTTATTGCTTAAATATGTATTATTTTGTATTATATATCCTTGAGTGTCTCACCTCATATTTATCTTACTCAGCATGTGGATGGTCATGGAACAGTATTTGTAGATATTTGATGCCTGATTCAATTGACATATATATATATTTTCATTTTACAGATGCATTTCATTTCTTCAGAAGGTGGCTTATATTATAAACATGTTTATAGTTTCCATTTTAAAAATGGTTACATTAAGCTGACATAAAATTAGATAATTTGAAATTCATTTTATTGAGAAAAATTAATCTCTCAGTCTTGTTCTAAAATATTTATTTCCCATAAAATGTACACTTTTGAGGAACATTGTGTGGGTTATTAATAGGCTATTTGGTTTGATTATTTCCACTTAGGAATATAATTCTTTGAAAAGAAAGGAATATCTGATTAAATGCTGTGTGGAAGTGACCTTTTTCATGTTCCTAAAAGAGGAATGATAGAAAAAAAAATAATAATATTTTTAATTTGAGTCTTCATGAGACCTTAAATGGATATTATTCTCTCTGTTTCCTCTCTGTAACAGATATTGTGTTTGTCATTCTGTAAGTGTGTAGTCTCACTTTTGTTAATGTGTCTTCATTTCTTAGTGAAATGAAAGCTGACCTAGAACCATGGTCACTCCTGTGTCAAAGTTGCAACAACCGTGGTCACTGAGCAATTACTATGGCCATCCAACTGGTCCTGAAGGGATAGTTGTATTAGATCAAGATCTAAAATAATCTGTGGAAAGGAATGAACTGAGGGTTCAGACTGCAGTGTAAATTGATCTTGTGTCTGTATTTAACCAAAAGAACCACATTTGTAAACAACTTACTCTGCAGAAGGGTAAAAATCCTATGAAACATTTAAATGCTCTTTATTTTATTTAGTTGCTTTTTCTTGATAATTTTATTCATTTTAATGCTGAAATATTGGTAGAGCTCTAAAAAAGATGGTGTGGTATCTATGTTCAAGTAAAGCACTTTTTTTTAGAACCATTAGGCTTTTTTGAACTGATATACAAATAAAAATGTTATTTTTCCTTTTTTTTAAACACGAGATCCTAAAATACCTAGGAGGTACTTAACTGATACAGATCATTAAAATACGGAAGAAAATTGGAAAAAGTGACAAAGTATGTAGCAGTAGAACATGTGCTTTCATTCTTTTTCTTCTCTCCAGAGGGATAATAGGTTTGTACTAATCTATTTACCTTCTCTCTCTTGCTCATTCCTAGTTGTTCAGTTGTGAGATTTTTGGATGGAGTAAGCACACAGCTCAAAGCCAATGAA
This sequence comes from Okapia johnstoni, assembly GCA_024291935.2. Taxonomy (NCBI): domain Eukaryota; kingdom Metazoa; phylum Chordata; class Mammalia; order Artiodactyla; family Giraffidae; genus Okapia; species Okapia johnstoni. The sequence continues at coordinate 61,889,308 of CM044315.1, forward strand.
TAGCCTACCTTTTTCTGAACTGTTCTTTGTTGCTTTGTCTTCATTCTTTCACTCATTCAGCATCTACAGAGCACCTGCTCTGTACCAGGCACTGGGCTAGGTGGTAGAGGGTCTTTGTTGAACAAGACCATCAGGGGTCCCTTGGTGAGTGTCTAGTCCTGGACAATTTTTCTTTTTTTTGCTCTTTTTTCTTTCATCCTTGCATTTTTCTGTCTCTCTCTTTCTCTACCCTTACTTTTTCTCCTTTTATTCTTTCCCTCTTTTTCTTACTTCTCTTCCATTCTTTCTTTGGAAATTATTAAAGGGCTTCCTTTCGACTTTAGATTTGTCTAGGATGAATACGTGAGACTTCTTTCTTTGCTCTACACTCTTTCTTGTGGGAATCCAGGAACATTCATAATTTCTGGCCTGCCTTAGCTGTGTCTGTACCTCCTCTGAGGAAAATTGGTTACCAGCTGATGAGCAGATCATTTCCTCTACTGCCATGGAATCATACTCCTTTGCTTTTCATCAAGCTGCCAAACTTCATGAAGAGTGAATCCGTTGGGGAAAGATATCTTCCTGTCTTTCTACAAGCCATCATTTTTTGGTTAAAACCTTTTTTTAACAATTGATTTTTATACCCATGCACCTAAATTTATCTCCAGTTTGGTTCCATTGGTCACAGAATAGTTTTACCTTACTGGCTGGGTATTTTCATTTCTGCTGAGCTTCCCACAGTTAATATCGTAGAGCATTTTCCAGCAGTATTTTTGTGGAGGGGGAGGGGTGGATAAAGGCCTAATATGAATTCTGATGCAGCCATTTTCCTATTGCTTTCTGACACAATGTAGTAGGAAATCAATACAGTTAGAGTCATTATTGACAGTAGATAAGAATAAGAAAGCTGGTCATCTGAAAGCACAAATGAATCAGAATTATAGGATTTATTTTAGCCCTGTAAGACTTTTTTTTTTAAATCCATTTCTGGCTCTTTATAGTTGAAGAGCAGAGATGTCAATTGACTTACTAGAGATCACACAGCAAGTTAATAGCAGGGCTGTACCTGGAACCCAGGTCTCAATTTCCAGTTTTATTTTTACCCGACAGGATATAGAAATAGGATCTAGGGAAAATTATCTTTTGAGGGAGAGGGAGAATTCTTGTTTGTTTGGAGAGGGATTTGTCAAATCCACAGGTTTCAGACTTTTGTACTCTTCAGCTGACAATCAAAGTTTCTAGTTTCATAGGATCTTTGTAACCAGCTAAGGTGTTGAAGAGAACTGGTATAAAAATTAAGTGCTGCCCACAGAATATCTAGTCCATGTCTGTTAGCTCCTATATCTAAAGGGGTTCATTTTTGTCTTGGTTCTTGATGTTGGTTATCGTGTATGAGAAATATGATTTTCGCCCAACCTCAAGAGTTGCAGTTATAGGTAAAGTTGGCAAAGTGAATTTACTTTTGGTGAGTTGTTTTGATGGAGGAATTAAAACTTGAATAAGGAGTCAGAACCCCAAGTTCATCCACTTACTTAATTCATTATTTCCGGTGGTTTAGTAGAGTTTAATCTCAGTTCTGAGGAAGTCATCTGAACTCTGGCTTTCCACCCTCTAAACAACTAAGAATCATTTCTTCCTTCTTCTCTTTTGCCAAGAGAATGCACTGGATATAGCAAATACCCTCTAAACAACTAAGGATAATTTCTTCCCTCCTTTTTTGCCAAGAGAACCCACTGGTCTTAGCAAACACCCTCTTCGAGCAATACAAGAGACGACTCTACACATGGACATCACCAGATGGTCAATGCTGAAATCAGATTGATTATGTTCTTTGCAGCCAAAGATGGAGAAGCTCTATACAGTCAGAAAAAACAAGACTGAGAGCTGACTGTGGCTCAGATCACGAACTCCTATTGAAAAATTCAGACTTAAACTGAAGAAAGTAGGGAAAACCACTAGGCCATTCAGTATGACCTAAATCAAATCCCTTATGATAATACAGTGGAAGTGACAAATACATTCAAGGAATTAGATCTGACAGAGTACCTGAAGAACTATGGATAGAGATTTGTAACATTGTACAGGAGGCTGTGATCAAAACAATCCCCCCAAAAAAAGAAATGCAAAAAGGCAAAATGGTTGTCTGAGGAGGCCTTACAAATAGTTGAGAAAAGAAGAAAAGTGAAAGGTAAAGGAGAAAAGGAAAGATATACCCATCTGAATGCAGAGTTCCAAAGAATAGCACGGAGAGATAAGAAAAACTTCCTAAGTGAACAATGCAAAGAAATAGAGGAGAACAATAGAAGGGGAAAGACTGGAGATCTCTTCAAGAAGGTTAGAGATACCAAGAGAACTTATCATGCAAAGATGGGCACAATAAAGGACAGAAATGGTATGGACCTAAGAGAAGCAAAAGATATTAAGAAGAGGTGGCAAGAATACTCAGAAGAACTATACATAAAAGGTGTTCATGACCCAGATAACCACAATGGTGTGATCACTTACCTAGAGCCAGACATCCTGGAATGCGAAGTCAAGTGGGCCTTAGGAAGCATCACTATGAACAAAGCTAGTGAAGGTGATGGAATTCCAGTTGAGCTATTTCAACTCCTAAAAGATGATGCTGTGAAAATGTTGCACTCAATATACCAGCAAATGTGGAAAACTCAGCAGTGGCCACAGGACTGGAAAAGGTCAGTTTTCATTCCAATCCCAAAGAAAAGCAATGCCAAAAAATACTCAAACTACTGCACAATTGCACTCATCTCACATGCTAGCAGAGTAATGCTCAAACTTCTCCAAGCCAGGCTTCAACAGTATGTGAACCATGAACCTTCAGATGTTCAAGCTGGATTTAGAAAAGGCAGAAGAACCAGAGATATAATTGCCAACATCCATTGGATCATAGAAAAAGCAAGAGAGTTCCAGAAAAACATCTGCTTTGTTGACTACGCTAAAGCCTTTGACTGTGTGGATCACAGTAAACTGTGGAAAATTCTTCAAGAGATGGGAATACCAGACCACCTTACCTGCCTCCTGAGAAACCTGTATGCAGGTCAAGAAGCAGCAGTTAGAACAAGACATGGAACAATGGACTGGTTCCAGATTGGGAAAGGAGTACGTCAAGGCTGTATATTGTCAGCCTGCTTATTTAACTTATATGCAGAGTACATCATGCGAAATGCCATGCTAGATGAAGCACAAGCTGGAATCAAGATTGCTTGGAGAAGTATCAATAACCTCAGATATGCAGATGGCACCATACTCATGGCAGAAACCAAAGAGGAACTAAAGAGCCTCTTGATGAAAGTGAAAGAGGAAAGTGAAAAAGCTGGCTTAAAACTCAACATTCAAAAAACTAAGATCATGGCATCTAGTCTCATCACTTCATGGCAAATAGATGGGTAAACAATGGAAACAGTGACAGACTTTATTTTGGGGGCCCCAAAATCACTGCAGATGGTGACTGCAGCCATGAAATTGAAAGATGCTTGTTTCTTGGAAGAAAAGTTATGACTAACCTAGACAGCATATTAAAAAGCAGAGACATTGCTTTGCCAACAAAGGTCCATATAGAGAAAGCTATGGTTTTTCCAGTGGTCATATATGGATGTGAGAGGTGGACCATAAAGAGGGCTGAGCATCAAAGAATTGATGCTTTTGAACTGTGGTGTTGGAGAAGACTCTTGAACTGCAAGCGAGTCCCTTGGACTGGAAGGAGATCAAACCAGTCCATCCTAAAAGAAATCATGCCTGAATATCCATTGGAAGAACTGAGGCTGAAGCTGAAGCTCCAATACTTTGGCCTTCTGATGAGGATACCTGACTCATGGGAAGAGACCCCGAGCTTGGGAAAGATAGAAGGCGGAAGAAGAAGGGACTACAGAGGACAAGATGGTTGGATGGCATCACTGACTCAATGGACATGAGTTTGAGCAAACTCTGGGAGATGGTGAAGGACAGGGAAGCCTAGCATGCTGCAGTCTATGGGGTCGCAGAGTCGGACAGACTGAGTGACTGAACAACAACAACAAAACAACTAAGAATCATTTCTTCCCTCCTCCATTGATATGAATATTAATTTTTAAAACTATTTATTTATTTATGGCTGCACTGGGTCTTTGTTGCTGCTCACGGGCTTTCTCTAGTTCTATAACTAGAGAACCTGCAGGATTCTCATCACGATGGCTTCTCTTTTTGCAGAGTATGGGCTCTAGGGAACTTGGGCTCAGTAGCTGTGGTACATGGGCTTAGTTGCTCGGCGGCATGTGGAATCTTCCCATACCAGAGATTAAATCCATGTCCCCTGCATTGGCAGGCAGATTCATAACCACTTGACCACTGAGAAGTCCTCAATATTAATTTTTATTGCTGTTTTAGCCAGGATCCAAGATGGTCCCCAATGGTCCCTTAGCTCCTGGCAGTCATGGCTTTTGTATATCCCCTCCCATGCTGCATTAGAGTTTGTATGTGTGACCATTAGAATACGGCAGACATAATGTTATATCACTTCTGAGGCCATCTCAGACATTGTGGCTTCTGCCTTGTACTCTTTGTATCCCTCACTCTGAGGAAGCCAGCTGCTAGGTTATGAGGATGTTAGGACAGTCCTGTAATATTAATAATTCCATGTGGCTAGGAACTGAGGCTTTCTACCAACAACCAGTGAGGAAATGGTTGAGGTCTTCTGCCAATCCCCATGTGAGTGAGCCATCTTAGAAAGATGCTCCAGGTCTGGTCAACTGTTCAGGTGACTGTAGCACTAGCTGATTGCTTGACTGCACCCTCACGAGAGACCCTGAGCCAGAACCACCCACCTGAACCACACTGATTTCTGATCCCATAAACCATGTGGAAAAATATATACTTGTTGTTTTAAGCTGCTAAATTTGGGAGATAATTTGTTACATAGCAATCAGTAGCTAATATAATTTACAGAACAAAAATTGAACATTTTCAGTTTAAAGTCAATTATAGTAACAATAAATGTAGATGTTTTTATTATAAGATGCTTTTATTATGTTTTTATTTGACACTTAGGAGCAAAAGCTAAATCAATACTTGACCTATATTCAGCAATTTTATTTTATTAAATAGGTAACTGAAGAATGGAAAAATTAAATGATTTAGTAATCAGAGGGAGTGGTGGTAGCTAAGAATTGAAACATACTTTTTTTCTCTTTCTACTTCTCTTTAAAATACGGCTCTATCAAAATACAAGTAAAGACTAAACTCAAAATGATACCAACAAATTCAAAAGAGAGAGATGTATTTGAGGAAATTTTTACTTAAGAAGTTTACTGAGAGCTATTGTGTTTTCTTATTTTTGTTTATTTTTACTTGAAGTACAGGTGATTTACAATGTTTCAAGTATATAGGAAAGTGATTCAATTATACATACATACATAAGTGTATATTAATATATATTCTTCAGATTCTTTTCCATTATATGTTATTACAAAATATTAAATATAGTTCCTTGTGCTATACAGTGGGTCCTTTGTGTTTATTTTATATACAGTAGTGTGTATCTGTCAACTCCAAATTCCTAAATTATTCCTCCCTACCTTCCCCTTTGGTAACTGTAAGTTTGTTTTTTATGTCTGAGTCTATTTCTGTTTTGCAAATAAGTTCATTTGTATCATTTTTAAGATTCGATCTTTATGTAATATCATATTTGTCTTTGTCTGACTTACTTCACTTAGTATGATAATCTCTAGGTTCATCCATGTTGTTGCAAATGGCATTACTTTATTCTTTTTATGGCTGAGTAATATTCCATTGTGTGTGTGTATGTATATATATTCCATGTCTTCTTTATCCATTCATCTGTCAATGGACATTTAGGTTGGAATGCTATTGTTTTAATATGAAATCATCTCAAGGGGTCTGAGTCATTTTATTTTTACACACAGGTCATTATGCTTCCTTCAGTTAATCAACTTGGAGAGGGTTTCAATGGATCCTTTAACTCAGGCTCTAATTTAACTCTAAATATTCATATAGATATGAATATTTTTGATCAATTCAGCAAAAGTTTGTCAAGATCCCCAGTGCTGGCCAGGGAATACAAAAATAAACAAGACATCTCCGCCCACGAATGGTTTATAGGTTACTGAAGGGGCAGGTGATTTTAGTAGTGAGGAAAGAGTTCTGCTACAGGTACTCACAGGAAATATGCAGAGTATGGAGGAAGAGTACCTAACTCAGTGTGCAAGGACAAATGACTTCCTCAAAGTTGCATAGCTACTTTGTAGCACTTTGAATCCATTTTGGCAGTTTTCTAGACACTTGGAAGGGTTAATAAGATTATATGCTGCCTGCCTATTAATTTTCATGCATTGGCGAGGTCCCTGTTTTTCTACAGAGACACTTTCTTCAACCTTTATTTATTTTAAACTTTTAATTTTTATTATTGTATAGCCAGTTAACAAACAACGTTGTGATAGTTTCTGGTGAATATTGAAGGGACTCTGCCATTCATATACATGTATCCATGCTCCCCAAACTCCCCTCCCATCCAGGCTGCCACAAAACACTGAGCAGAGTTCCCTGTACTATACAGTAGGTCTTTGTTGGTTATCCATTTTAAATATAGCAGTGTGTACATGTCCATCCCAAATATCCCTACCCCCATCCTTCCCCCTGGCAACCATAAGTTCATTCTCTAAGTCTGTGAATCTGTTTCTGTTTTGTAAGTAAGTTCAGTTGTATCATTTCTTTTTAGATTCCACATATATGGGATGTGATATGGTATTTCTCTTTCTCTGTCTGACTTACTTCACTCATTATGACACTCTTTATGTCCATCCATGTTGCTGCAGATGGCATTATTTCATTCTTTTTAATGACTGAATAATATTCCATTGTATGTATGTACCACATCTTCTTTATCCATTCCTCTGTTGATGGGTGCTTAAGTTGCTTCCATGTCTGGGCTATTGTAAACAGTGCTGCCGTGAACTTTGAGATGCATGTATCCTTCACATCATATTTTTCTCTGGATATATGCCCAGGAGTGGGATTACAGGGTTATACAGTAGCTCTATTTTTAGTTTTTTAAGGAACCTCTATATTGTTCACCATAGTGGTGTACCAATTTACATTCCCATCAACAGTGTAGGAAGGTACCCTTCTCTCCACACCCTCTCCAGCATTTATTGTTTGTAGATTTTTTGATGATAGCCATTCTGGCTGACATAAGATGATATCTCATTGTAGTTTTGATTTGCATTTCTCTAACAATTAATGATGTTGAACATCTTTTCATGTGCCTTTTGGCCATCTGTATGTTTTCTTTGGGGACATGTCTGTTTAGGTCTTCTGCCCATTTTTTGAGTGAGTTCTACACCTTTTTTTCACTGAGATGTTATTCAAACCTCTTTTTAAAAAGAACTTAAAAAAAAAGAGAGACTTCCTTTTTCTTTCAAACAGGATAAATAGAATGAAACAGAGACGCTAAGAAAAAGAAACCTTGAAGTGCAAAACAAAACCCAGCAAGTGTGGAAGTATTGAAAACATGAATTAGCAGGAATTAGAAGACTGAAACACATGATGTCAAGCTGTAATAATAAAATATTTAGGATGTGGGGTTCTAAAACAGTTCATTAAACAAATCTTAGTGATCCATCACAATTATTTTAGCTACTGGTCCAAAAGAAGTTTGTGCCAAAGTGCTGATTGCCCTGGAAAGAAAGATTGCACCTGTGGATCAATTTGGTAGAATCTGGAACTTGATTCTGTCAGTTTGAACAAGCAAGTTTCAGACATTCTAAATCCAAGGGAACTTCCAGCAGTCTTTCATGAATGAGGCAGTAAGAATGAAAAGACCTTTTATAACTTCATTTTGAACTCTGCCTGCAAACCAGAGGTCAGCAGGCCCTTCGATCCCAGGGGCTGCACAGTGCCTGGAGGTGCTGGAGGTGCTGGTGGTCGGTGCTGTGGAACTTGATGGGGGAGGGTAGAGGGAGACAGAAGACAAAAGGAAGAGGAGGCAAAAGACATAAAGAACTGGACTGGAAGAAGTGAAGAAGGAGATAACAAAAGAGAAGGAAAGGAAGAATTAATAACTATGGTTTGTTGAGCACTGCTAGCCACTGTGCTAAATGCTTTTCCAATCCTTACAACAGCCCTATGAAGTTAGTACTGGTATTACCTCTGTTTTACTGACTAGGATGCTGAGCCTCAAGTGAGGTCATTTGCCAAAAGTCATATAGTTAGTAAGTAGTAGAGCTGTGATTTGAATTCAGTTCTGTCTGACTCCCAAATCCAGCATTTCTAACCATGAGGCCATGAAGGAAATATATTCATCTACTGCAGTGTAAAAGAGGACCACTAGAGACTAGCACCTGGGCTGTTCTCTGGCTGGCGCTTGGGTTTTCTTTCTTTTTTTAAGTTTGTAGACAAGTCTTTAACAGAATGAAGATCCCTTAATTGGATTTACCTGTTATCCAATATTGCCCACCACATCACATGCCATGCTTCAGTTCCTTACATGAATCAGTTGGAACCTTCCCATTTAGTCTGCTGCTGCTGCTGCTGCTGCTAAGTCGCTTCAGTCGTGTCCGACTCTGTGCGACCCCATAGACAGCAGCCCACCAGGCTCCCCCGTCCCTGGGATTCTCCAGGCAAGAACACTGGAGTGGGTTGCCATTTCCTTCTCCAATGCATGAAAGTGAAAAGTGAAAGTGAAGTCGCTCAGTCACGTCCGACTCTTTGTGACCCCATGGACTACAGCCTACCAGGCTCCTCCATCCATGGGATTTTCCAGGCAAGAGTACTGGAGTGGGGTGCCATTGTCTTCTCCCCCATTTAGTCTAATGAACCCTAATTTCAGACAAAGGTAACTGTCCCCTTTTGTTTCATCCTGTGCTTTTATTTTTCAAATACCAGAGCTGACCTCTGAACTCAATCTGCACTTGCCTATTGATGCATAAATATCTATAATATCACAGTAAATTAAATTCTATTTTAAAGGGTTTCTATTTAACAATCTGTCAGAACTTTCACAGCATTTGATTTCTGGTCTCCTCTGTCCAGTGACAGGTTTATCTCAATATGATTTGATTAATGAAAACTTTTATTTGGTGTAAGCATACATATTATTACTATAATCTCTTAATGCTTGCTTGGGCAACACTGGAATCTGGTGGCAGGGACTCTCAAAACTTCTGGCTTCTTTAGTTTCCTCTAAACAGTGGGTGAGATTGACGGGTAGGAGACCCATGCCCTCTTAATGGGAAGCTTGGTAATGTTAGTGTCAGCTGAATGATATAGCACTCTGTCTTAGAGGCTTGGCCAAACTCCCTTTTAACCTCTGGGGTTTAAGAAATGCTTTTGACTCCGTGCCAGCAAATCCGCCTTCCTCTCCATTGCTACCTTGTCCTTGCATGCCAGTCATTGGGGGGCGTGGCTAACATCTCCCTCGGGAGCTGAGAAATTGCAGTGTGCACTGTGTCACTGAGAAGTGGGATGAAGTCTAAAATAAAAGAATGTATTGAAAAAGAGTGTCTTAATGAAGCCAAGGGGCCAGGCACTAATAGCTCTTAAGAAACAGAAATGACTTTATGATGGATATTCCACAAGCAACCTTTTTGAAAAGAAGAGTAGAATTGAAGTATGTTTTGTTCCTAACAAGTATTTACCTCGGTGAGGGGCTGCCGTTGCTGCTGGATTATTTTCCTGATGTCCTACATGCTTCCAAAACACTGGAAAAAGAATGTCTTGGATTTCACATAGACTCAACGTTGTCACTCTGTTTTACTTTGCTAGTAAATATTTACTAACATTAAAAGTGAGACATTGAAAACAAAATCAGAAACTTGTGCTGCAGAAATTGTTTTCACCTACTATTTTCTGCACTGGTAAAGTGATAGACTTCTGCCATGCATTATACTGTTCTTTATTTGTACACCCGTCCACCTCTAATGCTCAACTCATCTCATACTTTTTTTTCTTTCTTCCTTTTTTCAGTTTGTGGTCATTGTGGTTTTAAGTGCAATAAAATCCACCTGGAGAGTTTTGCTATTGTTTCTAAACAACCTGAAGTAGGAAGCAGAACAAGGTAATGTTAATAAATATGATTCAAAACCCTAATAAATAATCAAATGAGATAAAAGAAACAAGTCTGTTATGTAAAAAGAGCATTATAATAGTTAATATTCTTTGTTAAGACTTGAATATTCAAAGGGCAAGTAACCTCTGAAAACAAAAAATAAGTATTTTGTTTATCTAAGGACCATACTAGCTTGGTTGTTAATTTGATTACTTGAGATTGCAATTTGTTATTAAATTTATATGCTTACATAGACTTAAAAATGAAAGTTTTCTTTCTGGAGTTTTAGCAGTGAAGAGGAAAATGCTATAGAAAGTATTTCTTTTCAAGGGGGTAACATTAGATTTTTATTGTCACGTTAGCTTTAATTGGATTAATTGAAATCATACTGAAAAATAAAGTGTGGTTTGACTGTACTTTTGGAATTAGAGATATGGTTTAAGAATATCCATTCAATAAAATAAATAGAAAACCTAGTATAATTTAAAGTGATACTGCAAGTCAAATAATTTTTAATAACATAATTAATAGTAAGGATTGTGTGTTCTGTTTAAAAAATATAGAACATTTTTGTTCATGAAAAGTGTTCTTTTGCAAGAAATTATAGAAATATCTTAATGAGATACTGAGTAGAGGATTATTACAATTCTCCAGCATGTTTCTTGTTTTTAGTTTATTTCACATCATGCTTTTTAACCTTCGACAACAAATATTGTTGTACCATGAAGACAGCAAATCCAAACAATTACATATGTAGTCCAAAGGCATACACAAGAAAATCAATATTTGACATCTTTGCAACTCCCTCTTTGCAGTAGCGTTCAATAGCTCTTATTCATTATACACTTATATCTCTTTCAGATTCGCCTTTGTCACTAGAAATCCATTTTTTTTCTCTCCTTTGACTTCCACATAACTTCTTTGCCCTGTACTTTTACAGATGCCTTCTGGCTATAAATACTAATGAAATCTCTTTGCTTAATTCAATTTTGCTGGTACACTTACAGTTATGACCTAACTTTCCCACGAGAGAGACTGATTGAACATTCCACTACCTTATGGATGGGAGCAAACATTCTTACAGAACTGGACTGACAATTTCCATAATTATAGAATTCACAGCCTAATGACCTTAAAAAACAATAAAAAGATCTCTTGTTAATTCCATTTCTGTTACTGACATTCAAGATATTTCATTTTTCACGGGACAACAAATTTACTTTTTTATTTTCCAAAGAGCAGTCTATCCTTTCCCCCCAGATTAAATTTTCTGAATATTGAAGTATTCCATTGAATATTTAGCATTTCTTTGTCTTTTAAAAGTTAGAATATTTATGATCCTTAGAATGTGTTTGACTGATTTATAGCAATCAATTATAAGAGTACGTTTTCAAATAGCTCTTTTAAAAATGAAGAATAGAATAATTAAAAAGATCACAAGTCCTCCCTTGCATATAATTATTTCATTATTTCATTACAGTGCAGAAATTATTTTTGCTGACTGTGAGCAATTTTAATTGAGCCAGATCTGTGTTAATATACGATAGCAGGCAGTTCTTCCTAAGAAATAAGATTACTAATTGCTTAAATTTTTATTCAGCACAGTGAGTCTTATGAGTCACACTGCAATATAAACCTAATCACTAGGTAGAGTGGCTACAATACATTTTCCGTGGTGTGATATCCTAAAAGCATAACTTGCCTGCTAATTTATTCCTTCAACAGGTTTATTGCTGTATTAAGCATTTGTTTTGTAGAAAATTCTTATTCTATCTAGTTATGACAGAACTATGATAATGAAACATTAAAATTCAGACTTGAAGTATATGAAAGCCAGCATAAATAAGCAAAATTAAAACAAAATATCTTGAATTCTTCCTAAAAACCAGAATGCTCAGCACCCCAGCCTGTATTATGGAGGCTTTTGGCTTATAAACAAAGACGGCTCCTCAGGAATAGAAATCTTGAGTGTGCAAGATAGCATGCTACTAAGTGATGTTAAATTAAATGTTAATAAAAACCATTTTCTTTCAAAAATTTAACATTCATCATAAATGCTATGGTATCGTTGGCATATCTAAGATATTTTCTTCTCAATAAATATTTTATGTATATTTATTGCTATGGGAGAATATATAAATTATAATAAAATTCATCAGAACCACTGTCTTAACAACATAGGCTGTTTTGATAAAATCTGAATAAACATTTAAAAAAATATATGTTTTTATGTATAGTTTAGTATTGAATATGCTGTTGCTGATTTAACTTAGATCTTAAGTGAAAAGTACTATATTTGAGTGTATTCTTAAATATAATTTTTGAAAGTGAAAGCAAAAATACTTAAAAAACTCTGTAATATTTATTAGTTATTCATTTATTCATTCAGTAAATATTTACTAATAGTTTATAATGAACTTATCAACAATTCTAATTTACTAATACCATTTTCTTATACTCTTTCAAGACAAGTGCTAACATTTTGCCTTCTTTGCTTGGATTCCAGTATGTTCATTTCCTGCTAAAAGGGGAAGTTGACCAGACTGGTATTTAGTTGACCAATGCAGAAGTTACAGAGTTGTTTACAATTCTAATTTCCAGACTTCAATATTTAATGTGTCAATGGTAACTAAAACCTTTTGGAGATCTCTAAGTAATTAGTTACTATTGTGAATAGAACAAATTTTGTATTTGGATCTTTTACACTGGAGATTAAGATTTGTGTGTGATATGGAAAGTAAAATAAACTGTTGACTGTAAAAGGCTTTCCTATGGTGAAGGAGTTTTACGGTAATACAGTACGTGGTCAGTGTGATCTAGAAGAATGACTGAAGCGTATGGAACTGATATAATATTGTGTTAAATATACGTCAGTTAAAAACAAAACTAGACTAGCCCAGAGACCTGGGTTCTGCTATTGCTATTAACTAGCTTTAAGACTACGGGCAAGTCTTGCAACTTATCTGGACCTTCATTTCCAGATCTGGAAAATGTGGATAATAATCCTTACTTTGCCTCCTGGTGCGGATGCTTTCATGATAAATAGTAGCTTCTCTGTTGGTAAAATGTCAGTTGCAAATTAGACAGTTCTTAACCTGGGGGTGTTCTAAGAATCCTCTTGAAACTATGCAAATTTGTGTGTATATCTTTCTAGGTATGAGGTCTGTAGCTTTTATCGGATTCTCAAATGGGCAAGTGACCTAAAGAAGGTGAGGAAACACTGAATTTGAGAATCTCTAACATCCTTTATTCTCTTAAATTCAAATTCCATTCTCCCTCTCTGAATAATATATATGAAAGCACTTTGAAAGACTGCTAAACAAATGCAAAGTATCATTCTCCATCTCTCTTTATGGATCTAGTCTGTGTAAAAGTCATAGCCATACTTGAAATAGTGATATTATATTATGTTGCATGGATTATTGAATAAACATATTGCCTGAGGGCATCTTTCAAATAAAAGGTTCAGTGTTAGACCTCTAGGAGAATTGAAGTGTCACAGACTCAGAGAAAATAGAAGGCAATCTAGGTGAGGGTGGAAAAACATTTTAATATATGTTCAGTGTAGCTTAGTGGTCAAGATTTACCTGAGTAATTAAACTAGGATGAGGCTTTTTGATCTTGTTTTAATCTAGATTATGACAGCTGTGTCTCAATTTCCTCCTCTCTAAAATGATTTTAGCAATTCATACCTCACAGGATTTGGGGAAGATTAAGTTAGCTAGTTAGATTAGTTTTGTTAGCGTAGGTTAAAGTGTTTTCAGTTAACTGTACAGCAATATACCAAAACAATAGTGTGAATTCTCCATTCAAAGGAGGAAAATACCACTGTTAAGGATTTCTTAATAGTTTTTTCTTTGTTTTGTGACTTTATTTTGTACTGTTACATATTTAATAATAGATGTGAAATCAGAAATAAAATGTAGCAATTAAGATACATTGTAATTTCTTCTGAGTTTTTCTATCCCCTTTTTGATACTTTAAAAAGGAGTGATCATTTATCTCTTTAAAGATACATCTAAAATATGTTAACTTTATGGCTTATCAGTAATTTTTAAGTTTTCTACATTTAATGAGCAAAAATATAGCTATACAAAACATTAAGAATATCTTTAAAGAATTGCTTTAAAACAAGATACCATTGTGCTGTATTAAAAGACTGTACTAATAATCTGTTAAAGAGTACTTAGGAAAAGATTAGAGAAAGAGAACTTTTTTTTCTTTCTTATCTCTAAAATGAGGGGAATTGAAATTGTTTTCTTTCTTTTTTTGTTTGCGTGTGTTTTTTTTTAAATTAGAATATAGTCGATTTACAATGTACTAGTTTCAGGTGTACAGCAAAGTGAATCAGTTATGCATAGGGGGGGTGGTTCTTTTCCCATGAAGGTCATTATAGTATATTGAGTAGAGTTCCCTTTTCTATACTTATTAATTATCTGATAAGTATATTAGTTATCAATTTTATATATAGTAGTGTGTAAATAAGGATTTCTTGATTATGGAGGGGAGACAGGTTGGAGAGGGCACAGTGAGTTAGAGTATCCTTAGCCATAGTGAAAAAAACTGACCATATAGGAAGGTTTTTCATCTAAGAAATAGTTAATGTGGGTCTCAGTTTACCTCTTCCTTTCTAGATTTGCATCAAAATGGAGTGAAGAGAGCATTTGGTAATAGAATTTGTTTGCTTTCTTACTGAGTGTGAGTTGCTAGATAGAAGGCAGAGATGGGATCTTACACATTTTTATATTCACAACTCTACTCAGGTACTCAATGAAGTCTATTCACTGAATGTTCTTGGCCTGGTTCTTTTCCCTAAGTGATTGTTTCCTCTATTATATTTCTAATAATGATAATAATAATAATAAAACTAGCTACCATTTATGGTGTACTCTACACAAAGTACTTTACATGTTATTGTTCTAGCCTCAACAACAACCCTAGGAAATATTATTCTCATTTTAAAGGAAGATTCTGAAGTCCACAGAAGTGACTTACTTAAGACCATAGCCACCTGACAAATTTATTGGAAAGATATTTTTGTTTCATTAGCTGCTCTAGCTTCAAAGATTTTGCCTTCTTAACAGCTTCCTCATTGAATCAAGAGAGTGCTTTGATAGAAGATTTAAGGTACGTTGCACTCCCAAAATGCAGATTTGGTGATGACAGGAAATGTTGTTGCTAGGTCATGTTTGATTGGGCTAAATGCTCCTATTTTGTTACTAAGTAGCTGCTGCTGGGAGCTGAGAGGAAATGAAGAAGAGGAACCAGGAAAGCTTGATGAATAAGCCCCTTTATAAATATTCTTCCTGAAGCTCCTCCCACCACCTCAGTGTTAAAATAGATTAACATAAGGAACACCTAGCAGTTCAGATGTAAAGTTAAGATTCAAAATTGGACTATTATCAGCCTTAACTGATGAATACAAAACCAGTAATCTCTGAGGGACCAGACCATGAGTTTGCTCTGAATCTCTTGGTTTCTGTGGAGCTGTGATTCATATTCTCTATAATATACAAAGTTGAAATATTTTAAAACTTCATAGCATAACAAAGACAGATTCATAATTATAGAATAGCAGCATTTCCCACCAGTCATCGGAGGAGTGGTAAACTCAGGTTAGAAGAAAACTGCTGGTTATCATGGAGAGTTATATTTTATTTCTGACAACTATATTTCTCCTCAGTTTTGAAAATACCTTTTTATAGAGCAGCTCGTGTGCAACTTTTTCTGCTTAAAAAAATTAATGGGCAACCTGGAAGAGGAATTTGATCATTTATTGCACATCTACAAATTCAATAATGATGAAAGATTTGTTGGTTGTCTTGTTTATCTGAGAGAGACATGAGACACACCAGAAGAGAGGGTGGGGAATCTGGGCTCAGTGCCCAGAATTTTTCTTTGCTATTTGGATCACTGTGTTTGCTAGAATATTTAATTAATCCCACTCTTGGAATAACGCTTATTGCTGATGGCCATCGCTGAACTGAAATATTAAACCATATGTAATATATCTTCAATAAAATTTAGATTTAAAAGTCCCCAAATGATGTATGTGTTTGACAGTCCTTAATGAAAACTGACTAAAGGAATTTCAGAGAATGAATAGGCTTAATGGTAACAATTATTTTCATTCATGTGGAAGGAAGTGCTAAATTATAAAATTAAACATAAGCAATTAGCACAAGATTTGGGGTAGGATTGTACCAATTCTTGGATATATAGTTTGTTTTATAGTTATTGTTATTGTTGTTAAATATTTGTATCTTCTGCTATGTCTCTAGTGAAGAAGGTCTTTCCTGAAATTCTTTAAGACTAGTTCTTTCTGGAGTATAGTTTAGCCATGGTTAGACCATCAACTCTCTGATAATTCTCTTTTGAGTAATTCAGTACATAGCATGATTTTCTCTTATTATTGAACCGATGCCTCAGCAAAGGGTTAGAGGAATTCTGCTGTTTGTAGCAAAAATCTTGTGCCAAGAACATTAACCTTGAAGTTCTATACTTTTTGCAGGTCAGGCAATTACCACAGTTATCCTATTTACTTATTTAAGATGTGGCAAGAAGAGCTCCCCAAAGTGGACTGATAAATGTGGGTGGAGGGAAAAAATCAATTTCTCTTCTGAAAGAATAGATCCAGAATTGTAATGATGGAAAGAATTCTAAGATTCAGTTAAAATGTCTTTTGAACAGGTCAGAACAAATAGTCTGACATATTGGAGCGTGCCTGTGCAGTCAAGAGGGACAGAATATTTGAAATGAGACACTACTTAAGAATTTGATCAAATCCAGTGGTCTTCAAACTTTGTAAAGCCTCGAGTTCCTTTATTCCAACAAAATCTCATATACTTAATATGTAAAACAGGTTTAAGGGGAGCTACTCTCCTTGAAGCCAAAGAGGTCGCACCTGTTCACATGCTTCCCCTTCTTCCTTCCTTCTAAGCACAGTTTGAAAATCATCTGATCCAACTCTTTCATTTGGAAAATGTGAACATTCATTTCCAAGAGGAGTGGACCGACTTATCCAAGGTTATATAACTAAAAGGGGTCAGGGCTGGTTCTCAGACTGTGTTCTGCTCTGTTACACACTTTCTCTCAGACACTCTTTCTGCTTCTTGTGTGGAACCCTGGGAAGAGAGCCACCCTCTCTACTAGACTACTAGGGAAAAGTCACATGGTCAGGGCTTTTGAAGGCGGGTGGGAATACAGATCCCAAGAGCTCAACCATTCATAAGACAGGTATTTATCAATTGTCTGTTATGTGCAAGGCATGGCTTGAGGCTGCAAAGGAAGTGCAGAATTCCAGAATAAAGAAATCATATCTTTACTATTCTTTGCCTTCTATTTTCACCTTAAAAATGTGAACAAAATGATTATTCAGAGTATGTATATTCTTCATTCAGAGTATGTACATTCATCATAGTGTTTTTGGGTATGGACTCTGGAGTCAACCTGCCTAGTTTTGAAGTCTGACCCTGATGCTTACCTTGAGCAAATTATTTAATTTCTCAGCGCCTCAGTTTTTCATCTGTAAAGTGTGTGTGTGTGTGTGTGTGTGTGTGTGTGTGTGTACACATGCTCAGTTATGTCCAACTCTTTACAGCCCTATGGACTATAGCCCACCAGGCTCCTCTGTCCATGGGATTATGCAGGCAAGAGTATTGGAGTAGGGTTGCCATTTCCTTCTCCAGGGGATCTTTCAGATGCAGGGATTGAACCCATATCTCCTGCATCTCCTGCATTGGCAGGTGGATTCTTCATCACTGAGCCACCTGGAAAGACCAGGTGTAAAGTATATAAAGCCCATCTATAAAATAGGGATAAGAAATTACTTGCATCATAGAATTGTTGTGAGGATGAAATATATATTTATATGTAACTTAGAATAGTACCTTGCACATAATAAATACCAGGCAAGTGTTAGCTATGATTGTAATTATGATTATTGTCATATCTTATGTCACTCACAATGACAATTTAAAATCATTATTTTGGTTGTACTTCTGGTGTATATTTTGAAACTAATCATATGGAAATTATATTATTAATACTTAAGTTACCAAAGCATTGTCAATTCAATTTGGTAATATTCATTTCTTATTCTACAAAATGATATAGTTAACTGCTATACACTTACATAAGTTTGGGATGCAATAACAAGGTATATAGATTGAGTGGCTTATAAGCAACAGAAATTTCTCAGCTCTAGAGGCTGGAAGTCTGAGATCAGGATGCCAACATGGTTAGAATCTGGTAAGGGCCCTCTTCTGGGTTGCAGACTGGTGCTTTCACTGTATCCTCACATGGAGGGAAGAGCAGAGAGCAGGAATAAGCTCTTGTGTGTTTCTTATAAGGGCACTAGTCCTATTCATGAGTGCTCCACCCTCAAGACTTGTTACCTCCCGAAGGCCCCATCTCCTAACATCATTACACTAGGTGTTAGGATTTGAACATACAAATTTTGGGGGAACACAAACATTCAGTCCATAACAACACTAAATTTAATGATAGTTCTTACAGTATATATAATATATACAGTATGATATATTTCACTTACTCATTACTTCTAAAGTGCTTTTAAATGGGAATCTTGAAGAATAAAAATATAGACATTGGCCAGTGATAACCTTGTATAGTTACTTATTTTTCTTTCAATACATGTGCTATCTCTTCAGACAAAAAGGAAGACTGTGGGCATGCACAATGTCATATATATCTCTTTGTGTTTCTAGAGTTTAGCCTTGTACCTTGCACATTGAAGGCTATCAAAAGATGTTTCCTGTGTCATGAGTTCTACTTTTAATGGCAACATCTCTTCTCAATTTCAGTTTTTCTTTTCTAATTTTAAACTGTCAACCTAATTATAATATTTTCTGTACTAATTTTACTTTGTTCCATTGGATCTAAGGTTCATAAATTTGTTGAACCATGAATAAAAGAAAAAAGCTAGCACATGTAGGTAAGAGCCATATGCATTGCTTTAATGAATAGTCATCACGACATATGGAGGAGGACTGCCCGATTAATTATTGGGTTTGATGGAGTTTCTTCCTGCCTGAACGAGTCAGTCCAGGGGCCAATTTATAGTGGCAAAATCCTGTAATGGGCTGGTCTGACCGATAAACAAAGTAAATAAATGAACCAAGTTGATTCAGTAGCCCAGGTAATTTGCTAGATTAGCATGACAATATTATACTGCTTCTTAACAAGAAGACTTGCAAATTTTTTGGAAGTATGTAGAGTCTCATGGTGAAATTCCATTTACAAATCTTTTTAGTAATTTAATAAATTTCTTCAGCACATATAAAGCAAACATTTTTGTTCCTGTAGAGTCAGTGGTGCAAACTACAAGTCATCTAATAGTCAAATGAACAGGTGTTTTTTAGGCTTTTTAAAGCAATAAAAATCATGTGTACTTAGGTAAACAAATTAAAATCCCGCAGGATACAAAGTGAAAAGTAAATGTCTTCTTCCTGCCACTCCTAACTCCCTAAAACTTCTTCCCCAGCAATAAATAGTATTACTCATTTTTTGGATATTCTTCCATATATCTTTTACATATCTACATGTGTTGTTTACTTGCTCAGTCGTGTCCGACTTTCTTTGCGACCCCATGCATTGCAGCCTGTCAGGCTCCTCTGTCCATGGGATTCTCCAGGCAAGAATATTGGAGTGGGTTTCCATCTCCTTCTCCAGGGGATCTTTCCAACCAAGGATCGAACGTACACCTTCTGCTTGACAGGCAGATTCTTCACCCGTGAGCCACCTGGGAATCCCCATGAATCTACATTAGCAGGACCAAATTTATCTATTTTCTTGCAATTTGTTCCCATTACAGCATATCATAGACTTATTTCCATATCAGAACATATACATCTACCTTATTAAAACATAACTGCAATATTTCCCTATGAATATAATAATCTAACAACTTTCATATTAATGGACAGTGTTTTGCTGTGTTATGACTGTTGCTTCAATGATCACCCTTTAAATTAAATCCTTGCACACTGATGTGATTTATGTACAGGATAAACTTCTAGGAATGGAGTTGGGCAAAAAGAATGTGCATTTGCCAAATTGCCCTCTCAATAATATATGAAAATGTCTGCTTTCTTATTTGCTGTTTTGCTATTAGTTTGTTACAAAGATTTTATCTTCTAACAGATATTTGTTTTTTCTGCTCTTCCTTTTTCTGAGCTCTACCCAAATCTCCTTTAGAGAACCATCTCTTTCCAATGTAGTTGGTAGGGCTTCACTTGGAATAGATCTTGTGACTCAGTCCTGGCCAGAGTATTAAATCCTTCTAGTAACATTTTTTATTTTAGTGCTTTTATTTTCTCCCAGTTTTATGAGAAATTGTGTATACTTAAACTGTACAACATAAAATGATTTGATATACATATACATTCTGAAATTCTTCCCACAATCAAGTTAAACAACACATTCATCACCTCACATAGTTGCCATTCCTAATAACATTGTTTATCCAGTATATATAATATGTACAGTATGATATATTTCACTTACTCATTACTCCTAAGATGCTTTTACATCTTATATGGGATGTGCCCATGACCTAAGTTGTTTCAAAGTCCCAAACTCAGATGGGAGTCACCAGGAAGAGCTGACTTTTTTTATACTGGACCAAAACCTGGGAGAATTGTAGGCATGATATTGCTGAATGGCACATTGCCTCCTTGTGGCACATACTATGGAGAAGAGTAAGGCTGAGAGTGGGAGGCAAATGATGGGTGCCTCTGGATCAAATTTAGATGAAAACCAGAAAAGTCTTTTCAGTTGTGTGAGCTAATATGGACTTTTCAGTTGTGTGAGCTAATTTTACTTTTTGCTCAATCTGGTTTGAGTTGAGTTTTTGGTTGCTGACAGCATAAAGAGTCCTATTAGATGTTTATACCTGATTTTCCTAGCCTTAATACAGTAAAAAATTTAAGTAATATTAATAATTCTTTTTTATTGAGTACTGGTGATGTGTCAGGTATGGAAGGGCTTCCCAGGGGCGCTATTGGCAAAGATTCCTCCTGCCAATGCAGAAGACATAAGAGATGCGGGTTCGATCCCTGGGTTGGGAAGATTCCCTGGAGGAGGGCATGGCAACCCACTCCAGTATTCTTGCCTGGAGAATCCCATAGACAGAGGAACATGGCGGGCTACAGTCCATAGCGTTGCGTAAAGTCAGGCATGACTGAAGCGACTGAGCACGCACGCTCGTGGATATGGAACTAGATGCCTAACGTGCATTATCTCAATGCTTTCAGCTATTCTAGAAAAAACATTATTATCTTTTTACTTTACCAGGGAGGAAATGCTCATTTCATGTGCACCTTGAGCCTCCAAGGTGGCAGGCAGAAAATGCAGTGTTTCCAAAACACAGGTATTAATGTAACTCCCCAAGCCCCATCCTTGAGAATTTTGCCAAATACATTGAGAAATCCTGATTCTGTAACAATAACCTTATTTGGCGAGATAATCCAAATGATGGAGAAACTGAGGTTGAGGGAGATTAAATCACTCACCTGAGGTCTCATGGATGTTTATTACAGTAAAGGTAGTCCCTTTGCATCATCCGCTCCGGTTGCTTGTTCACAAAATCTTGATTTCTCTGCTCAGGCATCCTTCCACTTTCTCCCGCAGATTCCCTTGTTCTACAAAGAAGACCACAGGGATTCTGCACACCCACAGAGGCGTATGATTGTTTGCCCTATATCTAGACTTGTTGTTTTAGTGAGTGTTGTCAGGAAATGTGTTCTCTTTGGCACCTGTTCCTCCATCTCAGCCTGTCTTTTGTATTAATCTGTAGAATCTGAACTGCCTATAACCTGGGGCCAAGTTTGTGTCTGTGCTGTGCTGCAATGAATGATGTGACCCTGGAATCATTACACTTCCCACTCTGGGCCTCAGTTTCCCGCACTTAAATGAAGTAGGGGTGGAAGCTAGCTGTAGTCTCAGGCCCCTCCCTTCCAGCTCTGCCATTCTAGTCTGTGTCTCCCTGGATTCTGATCCAGTAGGTGCACTTTGTTTGGATTCTCTGCTGTGCCAAGCTGATTGTTTGGTTTTTGACCTCTCTACCCTGTTCTTCCATCTAGATCCGCTGATATTTTTTTGTTTTGTCGTATATGTTAGTGCTTTTAGTTTTATTAGTTTTAAAGCTGCAGAAGCAGCATTGATCCTTGGTAATAAAAGAAGTTCTCTTTCATGTAGCACATCCCTATTCCCAATTATAATTCCTTTCCTATTAACAACTGGGTAATGAGATCTCCATTTTGTCTGTTAGTATTTTTCTTTTTCTGTCTTTTCTGTTTTTCCCTTGGATTCTTCTGTTTCTTATCAACTGAGTCCTCTGACCACTTGTTTTGCCTTATTCAGTGGTATTTGTAACCTCAAGTTGCTGCCTCTTTACTTGTTTGTAGCCTAGTGCTTTATTTGACCCTCATTGCTCCAGGCTAGTCATTTTTCTCCAGGCTTCTTAGCTTTAATTTGAGTGCCAGCTTCCATAAGTGTTCCTGTCCTGCTCCTGCTGCTATTCCCTGGCTTTTCAGAGCACCCCAGTGCAGAAAGCAAAAGTGTGGTCTCTAGAGTCAGGCTCCTGGTTTCAAGTTATAGCTCCAACACTTACTGGCTGTGTGACCTTTGCCAAAGTACTTCACTTTTCCAGACCTCAGTTTTCTTCTTTGTAAAAAGGGATACCATTAAAAATGATCTCATGGTTCTTGTTAGTGTTAAGGGGGTTTTGCATGTAATCTTTTCCCAATTTCCTCACAACTTCCAACTCTAGTTCAGGTCCTAGCACTTGTAGCTTCTTAAAACTGTCGATTCTTTCTGCAAAGCACTTCACATTTGCAAATTTAATAATCTACTTTGTCAGATACAAAAAGAGTAATGAAGTCCAAAGAGGCTGAAATAACTTGCTTAAAATTACATAAATAGTAAGCAACAAAGTTAGGATTCAAAATCAGATTTTTTTTTTCAGCTCCAATTTTCTGTGCTTCTCCTTACTCTCAGCAGTGTTAGTCCATATCTGATTTACGGGGGGCCTTTGGTACTCTCCTGATACTTGTGGAGCTTTCCTTTTATCTTGGAATCTGGTTGGTTCATTATTTCTTAGGCATGTCTTAATGGTTTTCTGCTTCCAGACCCATTGCCTTCTGCTAGGTAATCAAGTAAGAAAGTCCTCCCGCCCTCCCCAAAGAGGATTGGGTCTAATATTAAATCCAAAGTTTACTGTGATATCAGAATCTTTGTTTTTCAAGGCAGATTGGTTAGTTGAAAGAGTATTAACTTAGAAGTTAAAGTCAGCATTGGGTTCCAACGCTGATTCTTTCCTTTAGTAGTTGTATGGTTTTGACCAACTCAATTAATTTCCCTGAGACTTAGTTTCTTTATTTGTCAAATGGGCATGATAATATTAACAGGACTTGTCTTACAGGATAATTGTGACACTGGAGATCAAATATGATACGTGATAGGGTATTGTTTGTAGTAGTTACTTCAGCCTGTGAAAGGCCATGCTGTTACAGGCCCTGAAGATATCTGATATTGTTTGGGGGGCTAATCTTTGAGTATACTGTCTTGCTGTTGTATTTGGAAGGGACGGGGGAAGCGAGAAGCCTGGTGAGAAGGACACACATTTTGGATTTAGGTAGGCCTGGGTTTGGATCTGGGTTGTGGTAATTACCAGTTGTGCAAACAAGCAGATTGTTTTATCACTTTGAACGTCAACCTCTTCACTTGAAAAAACAGGAGTAATCATATCAATCTTTTAGAGGCTTTTGAGACTTACCTGAAGTAGTATATGTAAGGCATGGCAGTGATTTTAAAAATATTTGTTCTCCATAAGACATTGCTACAGAATGTCCCAAAGCTTATGATATGTGTCACTGTATTCGTATTTGTGCTCTTAGCATGTAGCATTACCTTCGCATAGAAGGAACTAAAACAATGTTTGCTGAATGGACCCTTTAGTTGCCTAATACAAACACATTACAACCAAAATTGTTTTGTCTTGTTTTGAAAGAAACTGATGTTTATTTTCTATCCACCTTATTTCTTTTCTGCATAAGAGCCTGGAGAAAGGCAGCTTAGGACCACTCAGTGCTTGTTCCTACCCATTCAGTCACCTGAGCAGTAGGAGCTGCAGACCAGTCCACAGTGGTGGCTGAGGTCTCCCGTCTTCTGCAGGACCTGCTAGGTGGGCACAGAGGTGCCTGCACCTTCAGACCCATCTGCAACCTCAGGTGAAGTAGCTGTGAACTTGGGAGCTGGAGTGGTCCATTCACCCTGACATTCCTCCTTGTGGCCTTCTCAGCACATCTGTTCATTCTTTTCCATCTCTCCAGCCCCTCTGTAGAAGCAGAGGTGAGGCGTGACCTTCAACAGATGTGTACCCAAGATGGTACCACGTGCATTCAGAACTTACTAGGCAGCATCCATCTCCTCAGACCCACTGAGTGAGCTTCCTTCTTGCTGCAAGGATGTCAGTGTCCACAAGGCACAGGGGAGAGTCTATGTACAGGGCGCAGTGGTCTGTGGGTTAACACACAACCCCTCCATGAGAGGCTGGTTGTCAGACCTAGCATTAGTGACCACCAGAAGAAGCAGCCCCTGGAAGCTGCCAGGGTTTGGTTAGTGAAGGTTCTGGGAGTGAAGTGGGCAGCAGGAGGAGTGGTTGCCGTGGCAGCAGCAAACTTCAGCGCAGCCCCCTGGCCTGTGTTCCTGAAGGATGTGACACTGATCAGTTGGTTTTTAAACAAGATGGCACAAGCCATCTGCAGAAGCTTCTCCCAGGCCCCCTTCAGATCTAGAATGTAGACAGCATCACTGTTCCTTTAGTAGATGCACTGTTCCATTTGGAAGTCACAGTTGGTGCCACCTAAGTGGGTTCCTGCTGCTTGGAGTTTGAGGACATCCTCCCACTTCATCTGTAGGACACCGAGCGCTTTGGACATGGTGAACATTTCCCTTTAAGTTATTATGGAAACCCAGGGCAGCACCATCTGGACCCCTCTCTGGGTAGTGCAGAGTGGCACACCCAAAGTTCCACTGCTAGTATACTTACTGTTCTGTGGCTGGAAGCCCTACAAAATAAAATGTTAAGGGAGTTTTATGCTGAGTAAAACCCCCAGGCTTAGGTACCAGTGTGCCTAAGACCTCAGATTTCTTTCTGGCTCTCAGTATGAAAGTCATGATTATTTCCCTTGCGTCATCCTCCGCATGTGGCTTTTCATCTTACATTCTGGCTTTGCTCCAAGAAACGACATGCTGCCTTATGCCAGGGACCTAGTGAAAGGTCACACCCAGAATGGCCAGGCTGAGAGGAGCTCACTTAACAGTGTGGGTCCCTGACTGCAGTCTTTGGTGCTCTACCTCAGTGAGGTAAAAACAAGAGTGGAAAATTCCAAAGGGGCCTAAAATTTAGAGTTTGGTCTAATAGTATAACTAGAAGGTTTTTTTTTTTTTTTTTTTGCTCTGACTTGCTGTAACCAGGAGTGAGTAAGTTTCTGTCATTTCCCCACCAAATGAAAAATGGAATTTATGATGAATGGTTGTTAAATAGAGTGATCTGGACTTATTCTTTCCAGCCTAGGGAGACCCATCCCAACCTTTTACAGACAGTTTCTTAATAGCCAGTATGAGAAACCTCAGTGTCCTCTGGAGGTTTTTATAAATGGATGCCAGCCCAGCTTTTATTAAACTGGGTTTATATATGCTATCATTGCCCATCTTGACATCCCTCTTCCAGACTCCGCTTGAGCAAGGACAAAATGAGTTGAGGGTTCTCCTGCTGCTGATGCTGAGCTTGAGCGTTTTGTTGCTGCTGTCACTTCAACTTCATCATTTTTCATATTGTCCCTGAATTTGTTGAAGTTTCTCCCTTTCTCAGTTTTTTTTTTCCATCTACATAGATTATGTCTAGTATGGTTGATGTTCACCTCAATCCAACTCAAAGTACTAAAGCAAACATCTATCGAGCACCTGATCAATACAAGGCATGGTGGTGCTGTTTTCTAAAGCTTCAGTTTGGAGTCTTGAGAGCTGTAGCATTCAACACTGTAGCCATTACCCACACGTGGCTATCGAAATTTAATTAATTAAAATTTAATGAAATTGAAATTGTACTAGCCATATTTCAAGTGCTCCACAGCCATATATGGGTAGTGGCTACTGTATTAGACAACTTAGATATAAAGCATTTCCATTCCTGTTGAAAGTTCTACTGGACAGTGCTGTTACAGAGATTACAAGCATAGCCTCTGGAGTAAAGTCATCTTTATAAGTCTCAGTTTCTTCATCTGTAAAATGGAACTAATAATAGCAGCTACCTAACAGGGTATTTGTGAGGCTTGAAATAAGACGAGGTATTTAGAGACTTAGCACATTGCCTGGCTGATAGAAGGCCTCTGTGGGCGGACCTGGGGGAAAGGGAGGTTGCCGAATACAGGATGTTCAAATAGTGGCTGACTCTAGTGGCTGAAATAGGAGAGAAAATAATTTCCCTTTTAGTTAAAAATCTGGAGGTAGACAATCCAGGATTGGTATGGCGTGTTCCAATGGGCAGGATGAAGTATGCATCTACTGTCTCTTTAGGTTCCCAGAAGCTTCCTCCTGACATGTTCATTTCTACTTGTGCTCTGTTGGCCCAAATTTAGTCATCTGGCCACATCTAGCTGTAAAGGAAGCTGGGAAATAATATTTATTGTCTGGGCAACTGCGTTTCCAGCTAAAATTTTTATTGCTGATAGAAGAAGGAGGAAATGGATATCAGAAGAAACTAGCAGTTTCTAGTCTCTAGACTGAAGCCAGAGTACAGAGGTGTTTAATGCAGTCTAAGGAGTTTGTGCATCATTGCCTGGGCTCTGTGGAGCTGTTGATATTCTCAGTGTAGGGGGTCAATAGAATTAGAGGCTGTTCATGGTAATGGACTCTGATGTGGTTCCTCATACGAGCAATATTCTCCCCAGCAATACTCAGATACTTTCAAGAACAGTTACTTTCAATTAAAAAATTTCCCTCTTCATCTTCCAACATTCTTTCCTACTCTGCCTCCTTTTTAAGTAAGGGAAAAGGTAGCCTGAAGGGAGGAAATGTGAGCAGGCAACCCTTCTACCCAGTAGTCTCCTTTAGACTTCCTCCAGGTTTTCACTTCCTCCAGGCCGTCTCAAAAAGGGCTGAGAACCATAGTGAGAAGCCCATGCAAAGCAAAGACCACCCAGGGCAGCCAAAAATAAATCAATAAAAGCAGCAACAAAAGGCCGAGAGTGGAAACTAGTTCTTCCTAGAGGGTGGGGAGTGCTGAATAGAGGGAGTTGGTGTCTTTTTGTTTTCAAGACAGTGTGTGCTCTCTCTGAGCACTTGTGCTTACCTCAGACACTGCACTATTGATGGTGTGCCCTGCTGCCTTCTAAGCAGCTTGAGGGCAGCCTTCAGGTCTCACGTGAGTCCATATTATCTGCAATTAACACAGTACCTAGGACAAGGCATATATAAGGTTATGGAATGTCTGGATAAATGCTGAGCCCATGAATGATGTCTAGCTTGCATTAGCCTTAAAGCAGTTGTACTCTAGCTGAAATACTCATATAATCGATTATTGTTAAGTTTCTGGTGAAAGCATTTCAGGAAAAGGCTAAGAGAAAGACTTGGGTAAGGTAAAGACAATTTTGTCCTCCTGGAATGTGATTCTTTTCAGAGAACATAGGACAGTGTAATAGTCAGATAGGCCAAGTGGTTTGTATTAAGCCCTGAAAGAAGTCCTTTCTTTTCTTACTTTGCCTTTGTCATTTTAGGCACTGGTTTACCAACAGTTCAGTCGCTCAGTTGTGTCCAACTCTTTGTGACCCCATGGACTGCAGCATGCCAGGCCTTACTAAGACAAAAAATATACTGAATTTGTGTACTTATAAGATATATCCTTAGGTAAGCCACTCCAGTGAGATTTTTAAATCATTGAATATTTACCCTCTGTGTGAAGCACTATGGTAAGGGCCATAAGGACTAAAAACGGATAAATAAAAGAACCAATCCTTGCTTTCAAAGAATTTACAATCAACAAACACTGCTAGGTTGTAAGAATCTAAATATGATTGACTAAGCCCCACAAGGGGCTTACAATATAGTATGAAAAGCAGACAGATAAACAGATGACTACATGTATTATGATTTAGTGTTTGAACCTTTCTCAGGGCCAAAGGTACATATTTTGGTTAAAAATTTAAAGAAATTGTCCATTTAAGATTTTGTAAAATCTGCAGACACCTTCTAGTTTCTAGTATATAAAATGTTTTTGGAGAATTTTATATTTTAGAAATGGCAGGGATATGATATGCAACCGAAGGGGGGGAGCAAAAAAAAGAGGGTTGATCATTTTGAAGTGACATTAAATTATCTTTTGACACCAGCTGTATCTTTTTTATAACAGAAAATGGAAACCACTGTGTCCTTGACCTTCAAAAAGAAATTGACTTACCTAGCTCAACTATTCAAACAAACAACTGTGTACTCTCTTCAATTCCTAGGGTGATTTTGACTTACTGTAAATGACTGAACTTAATGACCTAAATTATGCTGTTTAAATGCATTTTGTGAATGGCATTGTAGTTTGTTACAAAGCATCATGTCTATGCTAAATTGTGCTGTAAATGATATGGTACGGAACATATGTGCTGTATTCGTAATTTAACTGTGGCTGTGGAGTGCCTTCTTGGATAGGACGTACTGAAAAAGGAGCCTTTATTTACCTGGTGAAATGAAGGTGGTATCTCAGCAAATCACTAGGTCTTACTGACCTTGGCAGAATTACAGTGCTAGTATTTTCACATGGATGAACTGTTCTTGAACAATTTCTCTAATGTATATGGCAGAAATAGGCTTTCCATTAAAACCAGGTATATATGGTGTATCTTCTCTTTCCATTTTTTTCCCCTTCAACAAACATTTACTGCAGTCATAGCAAGGATAATTCCACCTCCATTAAGGTTCATGTTTTCTCCTAGCCTCTCAAATGGTAGAGATAATAGAAATCAAAGGTTTGTCCTGCAGTTATGCTGGACATGTTCTCTGAAAGGAGTTAGCATTAGATAATACCCTGCTTTTCTTCTTTCAGAGTAATTTGAGAGGTGGTTTTTTTTTTTTTTTTTTAAGAGTAAATGCTGAGGCCAAAATAGCATCTTTATTACTGATACAGGCTATGTTGGCTTAGTGTGGGAGCTGAATGGACTTTCTAACAAAATCCTGACATTAGATATACTTACCCACTTGGTCCTGGGCTTTCTTACATGGAAAGACGGCTTAGGTAAGATTTTTAACATGGTAAAACAAAAAATTTGTGCTTTCTGTAGATAGGCTCATCTCAAGAGAAAAAGGAGTTGAGCTAATGTAAACACTCTTTACAAAGTTTATCAGTTTGGTTCAAATGAGTAAAGGGAAAGAGAGAGGGCTTAGTTGTCTTCACAGAAAGGAAACATTAGGCATAAGAAAAAAAATCATTCCCCAATAATAAGTAGACTTTTTAAATAAAGGAATTAGTTCAAAAGTTTATTGCTAGAGAGAAATCCATAGGATCTGTCGCACAAATGATGATGACTTTTATGATGGTAACTCCATTTTTTTCTTGCTCTGAAGGATATCTTCATGATAGCAATACTTCTATCACTTTCTAGATGAAGAGACAGCAGCTTGGGGCCAGGAAAACTTGTTTAAAATTCAAGTGGTCATTTGCAGTATTTAAATGCTGGCCATTATACTCTATTGACATAGCATAAGACTGAAAGTAAAGAGACTTTGGCTCTCAGAGAAGTTTCATGATCATTAGCTCTGTCTTAGCTCAACCTGCAATAACGAAGTGCCATAGACTGGGTGGCTTAAACTGCAGACATTTATTTTCTCACAGTTTGAAAGGCTAGAAGTCCAAGACCAGAGTTTTAGCAAGATTGGTTTCTGGAGAGGACTCTGCTCCTGGCTTGAGCGTGGTGCCCTTCTCGCCATGTGCTTACATGACTTCTTCTTTGTGTGCATTCAAAGTGAGCAAGCTCTCCAGTGTCTCTTCTTATAAGGAACTAATCCTATCATGTCTGAAACCCACCCTTATGACCTCTGTGCTTAGTCACTCAGTCGTGTCTGACTCTTTGCGACCCCATGGACTGTAGCCCTCCAGGCTCCTCTGTCCATGGGGATTCTCCATGCAAGAATACTGGAGTGGGTTGCCATGCCCTCCTCCAGGGTCGGCAACCCAGGGATCAAACCCTGGTCTCCTGCATTGCGGGTGGAGTCTTTACCGTCAGAGCCACTAGGGAAGCCCATGAATACTGGAGTGGGTGGCCTGTCCCTTCTCCAGGGGATCTTCCCGACCCAGGTATTGAACCTGGATCTCCTGCATCGCCTGCATTGTAGGCAGATTCTTTCCCACTGAGCCGCTGAGGAAGCCTTCATTATGACCTCATTTACCTTTAATTACTCCTTTTGGCCCTATCTCTAAATACAATCCTGACCCAGGGATCCAACCTGAATCTCCCGCATTAAGGCAGATTTTTTTTTACTGCCTGAGCCACCAAGGAGCCCTCTAAATACAGACACACTGGGGTTAGGGTTCCAACATGAATTGATAGGGGGCACAATTCAGTTCACAGCAAGCTCATTGTGTGCACAGTAAGAGATATTGATTTTTACATAGTGACTTCAAACATTCAGCAACTAGAATTCACAACTAACCAATCCTCTGGCAACAAATAATAGTTCAGTTTTATTTTGATTTTGTTTTTGAAATACAATTTTTTTGGATCAAATGCATAAAAAGTTAAGAGAAGAATGGGCCTATCTCTAATTGGACTGCAAAAGAATGTGATATTGGGATTAGACAGAGAATATTAAGCTGGTGGGAGAGTTTTTTTCAGTTAATGAGAATGAATTTTGCAACTTAACAGTTAGGTATATGCAAATGACTTGATAGTCAATTTTGATGGGTTGCTGTAAGAAAAGAATTCATTTTAGTAATTTTTCTGTGCTATATTTGGCATTTTTGTCACAATGATTCATTTAATATTTCCCTTGGTGGTATTCTTTCTGTATTTATTTTAGAAGTAATAGTAAATGATACAACTAATATTCTAAAATATTGGAATGGAGATGAACTTGGAATTCATCTATTTGCTCTTTCTTAGGATTATAATACAAAGAGCTGCTTTGGGAGCAGGGGTGATATAATTCTTATCAGAAATATAAAACTGTTTGGTAGCCTTTTCTAAAAAAAAAATAATCAATTTTTTTTTGGCCATGCCACACAGCTTGTGGAATCTTAGTTCCCTGACTAGGGATTGAATCCGGGCCCCAACAGTGAAAGCACTAGTCCTAACCACTAGATTACCAGGGAGTTCCTGGTAATAATCTTTCAGTAGAATGTTTGAGTGGGTATGTGAAGGCTATTGATGACAAGAAAAGGCCCTGAGACCTTTCTTTGTGATTGGCTACCATGAATGGGTATAGGTGGAGCAAGCAGTCAGTAATGACTGTAGGATTTCCCACATCAGCAACATGGAATTATAATGTTAGAGCTTTTACATTTTTCTGAATGTCAGAAACCAAATTTTGGCTGGTTATTTTAGCAAGGTGCTGGGCTTATATATAACTAGAGTCAGAGACTTGGAGAAGCAAAATCTATAGAGTAGAGTGAGCTCTTAGGACATGTCTTTAGGGTTCCCAGACCACACTTGCAGATGACAAAACAAAAACCAAGATCACCCAACAAATGAGCGATTAAGCCAGATACCCTAGGTATTCTTCTAGTACGATATTTTCTATATGCAAGATCGGGGCAGGTATTAATTACAGTCATCTTATAGAGGAATTAAGGCCAAGGAAGTTCCTTTGTGACCACCAAAGTATTTTTGTTGTTGTTCAGTCGTTCAGGTGTATCTGACTCTGCGACCCCGTGAACTGCAGCACCCAGGCTTCTCTGTCATTAATTATCTCCTAGTGTTTGCTCAAACTCATGTTCATTGAGTCAGTGATGCCATCCAACCGTCTCATCCTCTGTTGTCCCCTTTTCCTCCTGCCTTCAATCTTTCCCAGCATCAGGGTCTTTTCTAATGAGTCAGCTCTTCGCATCAGGTGTAGGACTTTCCCGGTAGCTCAGATGGTAAAGTGTCTGCCTACAATGCGGGAGACATGGGCTCAATCCCTGGGTTGGGAAGATCTCCTGGAGAAGGAAATGGCAACCTGCTCCAGTATTCTTGCCTGGAAAATCCCATGGATGGAGGAACCTGATAGGCTACAGTCCATGGGGTTGCAAAGAGTCGGACAGGACTGAGTGACTTCACTTTCACTTTCACTTCGCATCAGGTGACCAGAGTATTGGAGCTTCAACTTCAGCATCAGTCCTTCCAATGAATATTCAGGTTTGATTTCCTTTAGATTGACTGGTTTGATCTCCTTGCTGTCCAAGGGACTGTCAAGAGTCTCCTCCAACACCACAGTTCAAAAGCATCAATTATTTGATGCTCAGCCTTCTTTATGGTCCAACTCTCACATCCATACATAGCTACTGGAAAAACCATAGCTTTGACTATACAGACCTTTGTCAGCAAAGTAATGTCGCTGCTTATTAATATGCTGTCTAGGTTTGTCAATAGCTTTTCTTCCAAGGTGTTAAGATCATAGAATTAGATCATCTGAATAATAAGAAATACTTAAAGATTAGATCTTTAAATGTTGTCTAATTAAATCTCCTATACAACACTTGAATCCAATCTGCAAGTGAAAGTGAAGGTGTTAGTTTGATCGTGTCTGACTCTTTGCGAGCCCATGAACAGCAGCCTTCAAGTCTCCTCTGTCCATGGAATTCTCCAGGCAAGAATACTGGACTGAGTAGCCATTCCCTTCTCCAGGAGATCTTCCCAACCCAGTTTGCACACTTAGAGTGATGGGAAACTTGATCTTTGTTTAGTTCAGATTGTTTGAAAGTTTAGTCTTCTATTGGGTCTAATTTGTGTTCTTGCCACTTCAAGTCTGTTTTCTGGTACTTCAAAAACCAGTAGTTAGCCACGAGACTGTTTTATCATATACCATACATACTACCCTCTTGTCTTTCCTTACTTTCAACATTCTGTGTTTTAGTAGGACCTACTGAAATGTTCACTGGGTCAATCAAATCTGTAAGTATGCCTTTTTGATAAGGATTTCAAGTTTATTGTGTAAAAGGGGCCTGAAAAGTTTCAAAAAGTTTAAGGAAAAGGAAACTAGAATCTATTATAATTCCTTTAGGCAAATTGTTTGATTTTCTTGAGGTCTTTGCAAATGTTGATTCTCATGTGGATCTCAGTATGACTAATTTAATCTATTTGGCCAGCTTGTTCAGCCCATTTTATAAAACCCATGGATTTTTTTATCTGTATGTATTTTTGTGATACATGTCCCATTTGTGATACATTTCCCAATGTTCATGGATAATACTCAGTAAATTATGTAAGGTATTCCCTTCTATCCAGATCTGCAAATAATACTATTTAGTTTTGTATACCTTGTATTAAGTAAATTTGATATATAAAAACCTGATTTAGATTAAAAATTCAGAAAATGATTATTTCACTCAAAGAATTCTTTTAAATAACTAGTTCCTCAAATGTTCTTTAAGTTTAATTAGATTGGAAAAGAGTTGTGTTTATACCTAAGATCTCTGGAATACTTTGCATACATAAAACAAGATAGAGACATTTATAAACTGACTGAGGGAGAATAGAATTACCGAAACAAACTTGTAAATGAACAAATAGAATAGAGAGGTGAAATTCAGTACAAAAGTCTGTCTGAATAATTCTACATTTGGTGGCTTACAGACATACTCCACACTGCTGGAGAGTTAGTGGAGCTTGTGGCTCAGCCTAACAAGTTCAACTATTATTTTAAACAATCAAGTGTTCACAGACTGATAGAAAAGATAGGTCAGGTGTATGCCAGATTTTGCTAGAATTATCCAGAACAGAACCTGAATTAAAAACTTTAAGAAAATTCTATTTTTGTTTTTAATCTATTCCAGTGTTAGGAATTTTTTCCCTAAGCCTCTAGCTTGATTCTCATGGAAGAAAAAGTTACAACTTGTTATCACTTCTTTCTAAGGACCCACCATTTAGGTAGGCTCCATGAATTATGGATTATAATACTCTCTGGATGATGAGAGGGAATACTCACCTGATGAGTGGGAAGATTCTCTTACTGATCTTACGCCCTCTTTTACTGAAGTGAGTATAAGCCAATTAAGAGACAGAGGTAATGCTTGCTAGGACTTGTTTGGTTCAGGTTCTTGGCTCTCCACTTGCTGAGGCTCAATTTAATATTTTATGTATTGTTTTGGGAGTTATAAGATTAGGTAAACTTATAATGCTAATAAGAATAGGAAATATCTCTTTACAGATTCAAAAAGCAAAGAATAGAATTCAACATAAACCTTCTGAAATATCTCTCATACTTAGTGGCAAAATTGACTGTTTATATTAGGTTAAAAATTATTCTTAGAAAATGTTGTGTGCCAGTGGCTTAGGAACCAAGTACAAGAGTAACTATAGATCAGGTTTGGACCAATAAATTTTGTTTCTTTTTTGCTGAAGACATTAAAATGTATCTAAAATGATTTTAAAGTCAGTTTGCTTTAGGCTACTTGATCTATGATATGCCTTGGTATAGCTTCATGTTTCTTGAGTATATAATTTTCATCAACATTGGACATTTTTTGACCATTATTCAAATTTTTTTTTCAGATAGTTTTTCACTTCTCTTTGTTTCTCTTTTCTTCTTTTCGGACCCCTATTACTCTATTACTCATGTATTAAGATGACTGACGGTGTCCCACAGTTCACTGATGTTCATTTTCCTTTTCCAGACTATAATGTCAAACTACTATTAATTCTATCCAGCATATTTTTCATTTTTGACATTGTACTTTTCACTTTTAGAAGTTTGATTTAAGTCATTTTTATATCTTTGATGTCTCTCCCTCCTGTGCTTATGCTTTCCTCTATCTTCTAGACCATATGGAGTATATTTATAATAGCTGTTTTAATGTTCTTTCCCCCTGATTTCTAATCTTTAATTCCTGGGTCTGTTTCTACTGATTGATTTTCTCCTCATTATGGGGTCATGTTTTCCTGCTTTTTGCAAGACTTTGTGAATTTTGGTACTAAACATTGTGAATTTTATGTTGTTTAGAGCTAGATTCTTTTGAATTTCTATAAATATTTTCTAGCTATGTTTCAGGACACTCAAATAACTGGGAAATAGGTTGATCCTTTTGAGATTTGTGTAGAGTTTTGTTAGGGAGGGCTAGAGCAACTTTTCGCCTAGGGCTAATTTACCTGCTGCTGAAACATTATCTTTCTGCGTTTTTACCTGTTGCTTTATATATTATAAGGATTTTTTTTTTTTAAGCCCTGGCTGTGGGAATGTGAACTATTCCCAGCCCTGCGTGAACTCTGAAAATTGTTCCACCTGCTCCTTTCCAGTGGTTCATTTCCTAACCTTGGGCAGTTTCCTCATATGTGTATGCCAGTCAACACTCAGCATGACACAGCAGATCTGCAGAGCTCCCTTCTCCAGTGCCCTGGTGCTGTCTCCTCCATAGTGCTCTGTCCTGTGATTGTAGCCACCTGGCTTACCCACATTTCAATTCTGTCTCTCAACTCAGGAAGACCACCTCATTTATTTTTGCCTTTTCTCAGAGCTCATTGTCTGCGCTGCTTGTTGTCCCATGTCTGGAAACTAGGATTTCATGTATTTCTCTGTGATTTTAGTTACTCCATCATAGCCAGAAATGATATCCAGAAAGTCAGTATATTTTAGGACTCTTAAGTGAGAAGAATGTTTTCCAACTTTTTTTTCATATACCCTAAAAACGTCCGATGCACAGTGTTCCAAGGCATTTATACGGACAATTGAAATCTTTCTTTGGGGAAATTAAAACAACAAAACTTGATTGCGTATCATGATTTCATATTTTGCAGATGTTAATATTTAATCATATGCGGAGCCATTTAGCTTAAGTGCATTAATGTAACTCATTTAAAAGAGCCAGTAATTGTCCTATTAACTCCCAGCCTGGATGTTATCTGCTCTGCCCTGCTAGTAAGGCCAGAGGGGGACTCTTCTATTGGCACCCACAGAGATTGCTCTGATCTGTTGAAAATCCTGTTAAAATCTAATTACTTAGGAGAATCAGCCAGGGAATATCTAATGAGCTCAAGGAAACCCATTAGAAGAAATTCTGTTACTAACGAATGAAATGTCTTCTGTCTTTCAATTATATTGGTACCATATGAACATAATTGCTGCCTTATAAAATGTGACTCTTGTTTGTTGTTTTTTAATTGTGTGTCATGAATTTTTTTGATCATGTGAAAGTAGCTTAATTTCCTGTGGAGGACAAATGATGGTTTAGAGTTTAAATAGGGATACTTTATGTCTTCACGAATATTTGATAACTTGTTATCAATGCTTTAAAATGTACATTTAAATTAATGAAACTACTATACAAGTGTAAAAATTTTGTTTCTTAAAAGAACTTGAATTTTTAATCTAGAATGAAAAACATGTTCATCAGGAAGCTTTGATAAGATTTATTCTTTGCAGTCATCTTTAAAATATTGCCAAAAGAAGTTGACATTAAAAATGAAAATTCATTAGTCTCATTATTTTGTAAGTGTATCTTTGAGACTTCTCAGTATAGTTTATATTTGTTTCTCTCTTTAATAATTAGCAATATCTTTTTTTCCACATCCAACTTAACTTTGAATTTCAACTTTCCACTTCCCTACATTTAGAACTTTTTTTCTTAAAGTTGGATGATTGGTTAAGACTTGGTCTTTAGCGTCAGATAGACCTGAGGTATTCAAAAACTAATTCTTCTATTGAGAATGAATTTCTTAACCTCAGTCTGTTTCATTTCTATACAGTGAGGACACTAATTAAAATGTTAAAGTTGTGAAGATTTTGTGAAGGAGCATGTAAAGTGCTTAGCACGGTTATCATTCATGTTGTAACTGCTCAAGAGATGGTAGTTATTATTTTTGAAGACTAATTAAAATTTGGTATATGAAAGAATTGTGATATCTAAGATTCATTAAAAACTAATGTAGGGTGAATTTCTATTATCCTAATGTATTTCTATCACCATGTTCATATTAAATTTGTTGAAAAAATTAAAAAGGGTCTATTTTTAGAAGCGTGTCGGTGAACTTCATTCCAAAGTTTATCAAGTTTTTAGCCAATGTGTCATTTTATAATGTGGATTGATTTCAGCAGATGACACCAGAAACAAAATGTGGTTTGATGATACATTACTTAGAAAAATACCTGTCTTAGTGATAAATTATTATTGGAATATTATATGATTTTAATGATTGAGGAGAAAAAAAAGACTATTACATATTATTTCAACAATTAACAATGTAACTATTATTTAAAATTATTATCTGGCCTATAGAATTCTGGCAGTTAAAATACTTAAATTGACAGTGCTTTTATTTTCAATCATTTGATAACTAGTTAAAATTAGATTTGCTCTTTTGCCTAAAATATGGATTAAAACATTTTTTAATCAGACTATTTAGAAGTTGATATACAAATAGCCTTATAAAATGATTCTTGTGTATTATAACTGGGACAAGGATATAAATTATCATAATGTTTTCACTTAGAATATGCTTTTATACTTAAAATTCCTTTCTTATATAATTTGTTAATTCTTACAGCAGTTTTTTTAAAAAAAATTTATTGATTTATTTGGCTGCACTGAGTCTTAGTTGTGGCATGCAAAATCTTTAGTTGCAGCATGTGAACTCTTACTTGTGGCATATGGGATCTAGTTCCCTGACCAGGAATCAAACCCAGGCCCTTGCATTGGGAGCATGGAGTCTTAGCCACTGGACCACCAGGGAAGCCCCCATTATAGGAGTTTTATGAAGCAGCCTTACAGTACTGTATTGTAAGCAATAAGAGGAAACAGAATTGTTGTATACATGTAGCTTTGATTATATTTCTAGTATAGAAAATGTACTCCAAAGTACAATATATCAATACAAATTAGAATGCTTCAATAAAATAATATTTAAATATTTAAAATAATTTGCTAACATTTTGTTAATTTAATACTTTACATAGATTTGATCTTGACAAGATCTGATTGAGAGGTAATGAATGGTGTTATTTGGTGGGAAAAGAAGTTAGAATGAATGTATGGTAACACACCGTTAAAAAGCTTAAATGTAATAAATAAGCATGTTGAACTTATTTTATCTGGCAGGAATTATTATGCTATAATCAAAGATCAAACACCAGCTGATTTGTTCCTTTAACAAATATTTATTGAGGGTTTATTTACTGTAATGGGAATGTAATGTTGAACAAGGCAGGCAGGAAAGAAGAATTAGCAGACTCATTCTTAAAGCTAATATTTTGCCACAATGTCAGTTCATGAAACTGTTCACTCAGCTAAAGCCTCTGACAGAAAGTGCTTTGGTTGTTGATTTTAGTGTGTGAAGCTACCTGCTAAGCCTGGCTTTGCTGGGGAATTTGTATGCATGATTTGATGAAAGTTAGCACATGTTCATTAACCAGTTTCTGTTGATAACAGAAACAAATACTTCATTTTTACAAATAGAAGTAAAAATAAAAAAGAGGTAGTCTTACATTTTTTGGTTTTTCCAAAGTTAAACTCTCTGTTTGAAAAACTTCAAACGTCAAAATCTCTGTAAAGCGTGTGACACTCACTGCTCTCCCTACCCCCATCTCTACCCTGTCCACTCCCCCACAGACATACACTTCCACAGCTTTGCCTGGCATGTGATAGCATACAGTAAGTGCTATTGAATTGAATTATATAATTAACAATTCTTTTATTCCATTAGATTATATTTCTAATTCTGTGATTGAGTTCCTTGTGATAATCTGGCATAAAGCCAAGTCACAGGACCGCCTTAATTCTCCTGAATAAAAGTGAAAGCTGTGTTTTCTAAAATCTGATTAAAATATACTGAAGGTTGTGAGATATTAGTTTAAGCTGTATGACATTTTGATGTTTGATCATTTTATTGACATACAAAAGTGATTTTTTTCCTAAGCTGTTTTAACTTGACCAAAGATGTAATTAGCAAAATAATCACAACTACAAATATGTTTAATCATATCACTGCTTTTAGTTTTCTTTATACCTTTCTATTTCACCTTGATTGCTGATTTTGGCCTTGCTTTTTTTCACTGAATGGTATTTTATTACCAAAAAATTAATTGCATAATATACCTGTCACTCCAAATGATAAATTAAATATTTTTTAATGTTACTGTACCTAGAATCCAATAGGCTAAACCTAGAAAGCAATATTATTTGACTTCTTTAAGGACTTTTAGGTAGAGGATGGGAGTAGTGTTTAATTTCTAAATTTTGCTATAGTTTTTAAAAATATCAGTTTTTTCCAATTTTAGAAAGTACATATAAAACTAATTTTTATTGCTTCTGACAAATTGGAAAATTTTATTAGTCTATGATTTGAAAATTATAGACTCTGTTTACTCTGAAAACTATAATTTTAAGCCCTGGTCCACTGATTTCTGATATATTCTGATAATACTGTGAATAAACTTATAATTTTCACAAAATATAGTTACGATAAAATGATATTCTCCAGAAAGTATTATTCTATCCGAAGAAACTGGACTACTCCTAAGGTATCTTTTTCTGGAAAAGCCACAGATGATCCTTCTTTTCTTTTTAAATAGAAAGCAACCCCACTGTATAAGAGGTTGCTGATACAGAGCTGAAGCTCTTCTAAGGTAAAGTCTGCACTGCTATGTTTCATGTCTTTTAAGGAAAGGTAATATAGCTTAATTTGTTCAACACAAGGCATCTGGAAAGATAGCTGGAGTAGAGAGATGTAACCTGGCTCTTAATGCAAATACCAGGGATCCCTTATAGCTACTTAATCCAGGAACCCTGAGCAAGTAACTCAGATGAGCAGTCCTCAAATTCAGGGGCTGTGACAAGGTTTCCACTGGTTGGCAGTAAAAAAAGGGGACAACATAAGTTTTTCATGAAACTAAGTTTATTGAATTGAAAGAACAATTTATATTCATTATATACACACACACACACACACACACACACACACACATACATACATACAAATGGGCTTCCCTGGTGGCTCAGATTGTAAAGAATCTACCTGCAATGCCGGAGACCCAGGTTCAATCCCTGGGTCAGGAAGATCCTCTGGAAAAGAGAATGGCTACCCACTCCAGTATTCTTGCCTGGAGAACTCCATGGACAGAGGGGCCTGGTAGGCTACAGTCCATGGGGTCACAAGGAATTGGACAAGACTTGGCTACTAAGCAAGCATGCATATATATATACCAACGCATGCATATACATATCATCTTGTGTGTGCTCCGTCACTTTAGTCACGTCTGATTCTTTGTGATTCTATGGACTGTAGCTTGCCAGGCTCCTCTGTCCATGGGATTCTCCAGGCAAGAATACTAGAGTGGGTTGCCATGCCCTCCTCCAAAGGATCTTCCTGACCCTGGGATCCAACTGACATCTGCAGCCTCTCCTGCATTGCAGGGGGATTCTTTACCCACTGAGTCACCTGGGAAACCCTTATATACATATACATAAGTATAAATTTATGTACATGTATACAGTGTATATGTATATAAATGTATATATATGGCCTATCTTTTCTTTGTAAAGAAGATAATTTTTTAGAGTAGTTTTAGGTTCACAACAAAATTCAGAAGGAGATACAGAGATTTCTGATATATTCCCTGCACCTCTCAGCATGCAGAGCCTACCCAATTATCAACACGCCCCCCCCATCAGACTGATACTTTATTACAACTGGTAAACCTACATTCAGTCAGTTCAGTCCTCAGTCATGCCCGACTCTTTGCGACCCCTTGGACTGCAGCATGCCAGGCTTCCCTGTCCATCACCAACTCCCGGAGCTTGCTCAAACTCATGTCCATCGAGTTAGTGATGCCATCCAATCATCTCATTCCTGTGTTGACCCATCATCATCTGCCAAAGTCCATAGTATACATTAGGGTTCACTCTTGGTGTACATTCTATGGGTTTGGACAAATATACTGAGGTATGCACCGTTGTAGTACCATGCAGAGTAGTTTCAACTACCCTAAGAATCCTCTGCTTTGCCTATTCATCCTCTCTCTGCCTACCTCACAACCACTAATCTTCTGCCAAAAA
The DNA here is from genome assembly GCA_024291935.2 of Okapia johnstoni. NCBI lineage: Eukaryota > Metazoa > Chordata > Mammalia > Artiodactyla > Giraffidae > Okapia > Okapia johnstoni. Next base: position 61,930,590 of record CM044315.1, read on the forward strand.
AACCCAAAACAAACCAGTAAGACATACTATGTGACTCTCCTAAATACTTTTTAAAATGTCCTTGGAATCTGAAAATCTTTGAAATATCTATTTTATATACTTGGTTTCTTGCCTGTTAAATGGAAGTAATGGTTCTTATTTTATTGGATTAGTGTGAAGACTAAATAGGATGCATAAGTGAAAGTGCTTGGGGTAGCACTTAATGCTCTATGGATGCTTCTGATTTTAGTCCAATCTGAAACTCTGGTGTAAGGCCCAAGATTGTATCCAGTTTTTCTTTGAGGATAGTAAAGATAGTAAGCTCAGATTGGGACATTTCTTCACACATAGTAGATGCCAAAAAATATTTTTTGAGTCTAAGGGTTAATAAAGTAAAAGAGTCTTGTAGGTAGTGTCAGGAGTTCTAGAATGAATTCTAGACAGGAAATCTTTTGTACATAGAAGGTAACTGAAGTCAGTATGAAGACAAAGAGGATGAGGGACATACTATAATGATTTTAAGGCCTCTCCAACATATATGCAAAGGAAACATGAAAGTTAGGACATCTTACAGTGTTCTCATAGCAGTTGTTTTTTCCATGTCCTTCTTAATTTTGTAGGCTTTCCCTCGTAGATGAAAGTGTGAAAGTCTTTGGACTTTGCTTGTTGAATCTTTAATTCCAGAGCTGGAACCTCTTTTCTCTGAGATATTAGCCATGCTGGGTGCTGTTGGCACTAGAGATAATCCTACAGGGGGAAAAGTATGTCAGACTAAGAGATTAGAGGCCTTAGAGTCATGTTGGGTTATTTCCTAATAATAAATATATTTTCTGAAGAATATGTATGTGTGTGCTCGGTTGTTCAGTTGTGTCCAGCTCTTTGTGACTCCATGGGCTATAACCCAGTCCTCCAGGCTCCTCTGTCCATGGGATATTCCAGGCAAGAATACTGGAGTGGTTTGCCATTTCCTCCTCTAGGAGATCTTCCCGACTCAGGGATCAAACCTGCATCTCCAAGGTTTCCTGCATTGGGAGGTGCATTCTTTATCACTGAGCCACCTGGGAAGCCTTCTTTGAAGAATGGTCTACGTTATTAGAGAATCATGCCTTCCTTGACAGATCACAGCTTGAGAAGAGATGTATGTGGAAAGGTAAGGAAGAAAGGAGACACTTGCCAAGCCAGCCAGAACTAATAAAGCTAGCCTGGCAATCAATGGCATGACAGATGTTGCAACCAGATCACTCTCACACTCAACAGAGATGTATGGTTTTCTAACTCATATGTAAAAGGACAGCCAGAAAGACCTTTGTACAGCCTGGCTTTTGTTACCAGCTGTCTGGTGGTTGGTGGAACTTGTCTCTGTTCATTGTACCCTCCCCTTTTCATCCCAAGGGATACATTTACTCTGTAAACCTCATTCTTATGTGCTTGATCAGTCTGTCCACCAGAGTAGTTCTAAAGTTTCCTTGGCTTGATTTTAATTCCTGAACTTTTTGTTATTGAGTGAGCCCTATCTAAGCTGTGATGTTGGCAAAGTTCATTGTCTACATCTCTAGGAATTTTTCTGTGCCCATTGTTCTCCCTGGCTCCTGAGGTCTTCTCCCTTTCAAGAGACCGTATTTATATAGTTCATGCCTTAAGAGATATCAGCGAGACAGTGTGAGAAAACAGCAAACTATAATATTTCTGCTGAATGCAGCTTCTTTAGAACATTAACAAACTAATCTGTGTTCTTACCCACCCTTTTCTTCCAGTTTAAATGAAAGAGATGCCCATCCTTAAATCTAAGGCTAATTTCACTGTTTGTGCTCTGGATTTCATTTCCTCCTCCGAGCTTAGGTTCTTCACTTTATTAGTGATGCCCCTTCTCTCCTGTACCTTGTTTCTCTTCCTGTCTTAGAATAACTGAGTTCTGACTTTGGTTTTGCCACCTGTTTACTGTGTGAACTTGGGAAGTACTTTCACCTCTCTAGGCCATAATTTTCTCATCTGTAGAATGAAAGAGTAAGGACTAAATGATCTCTGAACTCCTATTTGTCTCTAACTTTCTGATCTGGAGGTATAGATTTACATGGCTGGAGTTTATCCTTGTATTCTCACATACTGACTTACCTGACTTGGTGATAAATTATGACTGGAATATTATGTATTCATGATTGAGGAGAAAAAGGCTATGGCATATTATTTCAACAATTAACAATGTAACTAGTATTTAAAATCATTGTCTGAGTTAGGGGAAAAATTTCTTGGCCTATAGAATATAAGAAATATTTGAATTGATAATAACTCTGAGGTATTCACACTTTAATATTGTTCTAGTTATTTTTCTTAGAAAGTAAAATGATTTTTTTAAAAAAACTGATTTTTGGCTGAACTGTGTGGCTTGTGGAATCTTAGTTCTCTCCATGAAGGAGCAAAAATGGCTGCAGACAACCACAGGCTCAAATCCTTCTAACTTATCAACCTCCGTGGAAGAGCCCATCTTCCCAGTCAGCTCCAGAAAAAAGCCTCATCTGTGGACTGAGGCTAGTACAATGGATCACACTAGTTGGCTAGGCCTTCTTCAGCATCATCTCAACCCAAACGACATGAATGGGTTACCCCAGACAAGAGGGGTTCTGCAAACTGAAAAATTAGAGGAAAGATTGCTGCATAAGAAAGAGCCAAGATGTGTTCACTACCTCCCTCTTAGCAACAATGCTCATTTTCATTTTGTTAAAATGTTTCTTCAGTGCTCATGTCTTGACAGTCTGTAAACTGTAAACTGCCTCCTCTTTCTTCTTCTTGCTCATTTCCCTCCTTGTCATTTGCACTGATATGTGAGTTTATTTATCTCACCAAACAAATGAGTACAGATGGGGACAATATATTTGAGTAGATGTATGCCAATGTCATTCTGAAAAATGTTCCCAGAGGTACTGTCACAAAGACAAGTGTCTTTAGGATATTGTCTATGGGAAGAGAATAATGTAAGGGCAATGCTTATCCCATAAAAATGAATTTTTAGTGGTAGAATTTTAGGCCTCTGATTGGAGAAGATGCTTTATGTTGAGTTGCTGCTTTGAAACCTTCAAATCAGACCACACAGGTGACTGTGCTGATGAAAGGGCAGTGACAGAGGTTTCAGTGTCTGAATTGGCTGCACTGATGGACCATGTTGCTTGTATGGAGGGAGTTTTGACTTAGGGAGACTGATGGGGTTTATGAGTAAGGGACTGGGTTTCTAATGCCAACACAGAGATAAGAAATTTGGCTAAGAAGTCTAGCAAAGGTAGTGAACCTAGAACTGATGCTCTTGGATAGAACCTAGAACTTAGTTTTTATACTCAAATGCTAGAAAAACTCACTGTCCCAGATATGTGGAAAGAATATTGGCATCTGTCTGGGAAATTAAAATCCCAAATTTGTGCTATAAGTATGTGTGATGCCAAAATTTATTCTACCTGTGCAATGTAGGATACATTACCCAAGAAGTAGTCCAGGGCCATTGATACCATTGAGAGAAACACGTTTGCAGAAAGGAGCCTAGGAATACTGTATACGTTTCTTACTTTCACAGCAAAGGTACCTATGGTGGCTATAGAATAAATAAATTCCTCTGAAATGGAATAGAAAAAAATTACAAACCATATAAAGAAAAAAGCTTCCATAGTGGAGAGTTAGCAGGTGCAACCAACAGAATTAGCACCCAGAGAACCAGAAATAATGAATTTGAAAGAGATTATTAAATAAATGCTTATATATTGATTTAAAAAATAAAAAGGAGAAGTCACTCTGAAGTAAGAGTGTTGTATTAAAACTGAACAGGTAACAAAATATGTATAAGATTGGAGTAAAACTATAAGATATAGTATCTATCATATCAAAACTATCATAAAATGAATAAAACTATAAAACTTTGATGAAAGTAAAACTGTTAGTAATAAGTGAACTCAGGAAAGTTGTAGGATACAAAATCAGAACACTAAAGTCAGTTGCCTTTCTATACACTGATAATCAACAATTAAAGGGAAATTAAGAAAACTATTCCATTTATAATAACATGGAGGAAACTTAAATGCCAAGGTTTCTTATCAACTGAAAGAAAACAATCTGAATAATCATATTTACTGTATGATTCCAACTATATGACATTCTGATTAAGGAAAAACTATAAAAGAAAGTTGTCAGAGGTTAGGGATTAGGGAGGTATGAACAGGCAGAGCAAAGAAGATTTTAAGAGTAGTGAAACTCTTCTGTATAATACTATGAGAATGAATATATGTTATTATACAATAGTACAAATCCATCAAATGTACAACACCAAGTATTGAACCCTAGTGTAAGCTTTGGGCTCTGGATGATAATGATGTGTCAGTGTAGTTTCATTGATTGTAGCAAAGGTATTCCAAGAAAGAATATTACAGAACTTTCAGAAATAAAGAACTGCATGTAAGTATAATAATCACAGCCATATTCACCAACATTGTTTTCTGGGCACAGGGAAAGCTGTATTTCTTAGACCCCTAGTTGGCTCTGAGAGGAGTTCACTTCTAGGTTCAAAGCATCTAATTGCAGATATAAGAAATGTCAGTGCTTGTTTCTTATTTATTAACCAAGGAAGTCATTTATTTGAGGTGGTGAGGCTTCCACCATCTGAGGGGTTTCATCCTGCCTGTCTTGTTTCCCCTTCCCATATTCTTGTCTTCTAGTTGCCTTGTAGCTTGGGATGGCCATGGGACTGACTCATTTAACCAATGAGACATAGGGGAATGCCTGATGAAAGACTTTCAATCAGTCCAGTTCAGTCGCTCAGTCGTGTCTGATTCTTTGCAACCCCATGGACTGCAGCATGCCAGGCCTCCCTGTCCGTCACCAACTCCCGGAGCTTGCTCGGACTCATGTCCATCGAGTTGGTGATGCCATCCAACCATCTCATTCTCTGTCATCCTCTTCTCCTCCTGCCTTCAATCTTTCCCAGCATCAGAGTCTTTTCCAATGAGTCAGTTCTTCACATCAGGTGGCCAAAGTATTGGAGTTTCAGCTTCAGCATCAGTCCTTCCAATGAATATTCAGGACTGATTTCCTTTAGGATTGAGTGATTTGATCTCCTTGCAGTCCAAAGACTTTGGGGAAAGTTTTTCTTCTTGGGTGAAGGAGCTTGATGAGGAGAAGGCCTTTTATCCTCTTCTTTTCTGCTTGGAACAGTGATGTGATGATGTTGTGTTTGGAATGGGAACATTTCTATCTTGTGACCAAGCATGAAGACCAAGGAGGGTAAGGAGCAGAAATATAGAGGTTGTGTCCTTGGTATCACCATTGAGTTAGTGCTCTTTCAACCTTAGAGCATCTAAATTCTAGATTTCTCAGTTCAGTTCAGTGCGTTTCAGTCACTCAGTCGTGTCCGACTCTTTGTGACCCCATGAATCGCAGCACGCCAGGCCTCCCTGTCTATCACCAACTGCTGGAGTCTACCTAAACCCATGTCCATTGAGTTGGTGATGCCATCCAACCATCTCATCCTCTGTCGTCCCCTTCTCCTCCTGCCCTCAATCTTTCCCAGCATCAGAGTCTTTTCCAGTGAGTCAGCTCTTCGCATCAGGTGGCCAAAGTATTGGAGTTTCAGCTTCAACATCAGTCCTTCCAATGAACACCCAGGACTGATCTCCTTTAGGACAGGCTGGTTGGATCTCCTTGCAGTCCAAGGGACTCTCGAGAGTCTTCTCCAACACCACAGTTCAAAAGCATCAATTCTGGGGTGGGGAGGGAGGTGGGAGGGGGGTTCAGGATGGGGAACACATGTAAACCCATGGCTGATTCATGTCAATGTATGGCAAAAACTACTACAATATTGTAAAGTAATTAGCCCCCAACTAAAGTCAAATAAACACTAAAACTAAAACAAAAGCGTCAATTCTTCGGCGCTCAGCTTTCTTAATAGTCCAGCTCTCACATCCATACATGACGGCTGGAAAAACCATAGCCTTGACTAGTTGTGTCATAAAGGTCTTTTTGCTTAAGTCACTATTAATGGGGTATTCTGATACATTTCGCATTGTTTTCAAGCTTACATATAATAATTCTGAATATTGACCCACATTAGGCCAAAGGAACTTCAATGTATTCTAAAGGACCAAAACCATACAGAACATACTTTCTAGTTATAGTATAATATAATAATATAACATCAATTTAATATATAATAAAAATGAACGTCAAAAGTTTAAAAAATTCTTACATTGTCGAGTCTTAAAAACATACTTGTAAATTCATAGATCTAAGAAGAAATTATGATAGAAACTACAGAATGTTTAAGTAACAGGGAAAGAATTACACCATATCAAAACATATAGCAGCAGAAGTATACTTAGAAGAAAATGCGTAGCTTAAATGCATATATTAGCAAATAAGAGACATTAAAAATTAATGTATTAGAAATAGTAGAAGAGTGCTTGCTGGGGCCAAGGGCAGGGGAAAATGAAGAGCTCTCCTGTTTAACAAGTACAGAGTTTTTGTCTGGGAAGGCGCAAAAAGTCCTGGAGGTAGTTGGTGGTGATGGTGACACAACAATGTAAATGTGCTGAGTGCCACTGAACAGAGCAGGTAAAAGGGATTAAAATGGTAGATTTTGTGTTCGGTACATTTTCCACAATAAAACGTTTTCTTAAAAGATCGATAAACTAGAGAGTGAGTTCAAGAAATTGGAATCAGAATAAACCCCATAAAAGCAGAAGGAAAATGATAAGAAAGGAACGTAAATAATAAAAATTGAAATAAATCCACAAACTAGAAGACAGTTCTCAGAAAGGGCCAATGAAAGATTTATTAAAAGAAAGAAGATAACAGGAATGATGAAGAGAATGGCTCATTGAGTTAATCACTTCAGGGGTGTCTAGTAAAGAGGACTGTCAGATGTCCCCTTGAATGAGCAACAAGCATAGACAAGGGCAGTCTCAGCAGTACAGTAAGGTCAGAAGCTTCATTCACTAGTTTTTGAAACGAGTAAGTTGGGAAGAATTACGAACATTGAACACAGATTATTCCTTTGCAACTTGATTTTGAAGGAAAGGAGGCTACGAGAGAGAACAAGTATGAAAAAATTCTAGCTTGAAAGGGAAAGAAGAACTCTAGTCACTCATTATTTAAGAGATTTTTCCCCAGTTGTGTTCAGTGACCTTTGTGAGAGAAGGAATTAGTGTAGAATAGTGTTTGGGTGTGCCTGCTCTGCTCATAGTCCCTGCTTAGGTGCAAGATTTGGCAGCTGTATTTTTAAAATGTGACTCTACCTTTTCTGGAGACAGTTGATTAGAGGGGGTGGGGTGATCACTGATACTCCCTTTCTCTATAGAGTTCATCCCAAGAGACAGAGATTATAGCCTACCTATAGCCTAAAGGTAGACCTTTAAGACATATGTTTAAGGCTAGCAGCATGCAGGGGTTGGTCCACTCAGAGGAAGCTTGTTTGGAGAAGATGGGGTGGGGGTGTGGAGGTGGAGGCAAGAGAAGAGAGGAGAAGGCAAGGGAAGGGATGGGGGAAGATAGAAATAAGCAGAGAAGGGAAAGATTATATGAGCTCCAAGAGAAGTTTTGATTTATTTTTTTCAAGCTTTCTTTCTAGCTCTTGTTTCAGTGAAGTCTGGCTCTATAAATATCGGGGTCAGAAAATTTGCCCCCTTGAAGCCCTATAATAAAGTATTCATTAATTGAACTAAATTTAATAACAATCTATACCTTGCAACAAAACAGCTTGAAAAATATGGTTGTATTATCTTAGGTGGTGGGAATAGCATGAATAAAGCCATAAAGGGGCAGGAATTCAAATCCAGTTGAACCAAGTAGCAACCATAATGGGAGTAGTATCTAAGGGCAAAGAAAATTAAAAGTAGTAGGAGTAAGCCACCACAAGTTCATGGCAGAAGGAAAGTGAGTTATGAATTGACTAATCAACTAACCAATTCACCTATCAATCATTCTCAGTGTAACTTTCAGCAGGATGGCTCTGGCTAAATCTTGCTATGCCATCTACCTTCTTGTTACTGAACCAAACTTGGGTCTACTTGCCCATGTGCAGTAAAATCAATCTGCTGGTACCAGTCTGTGATGTAGGAAAGTGCAGTGTTTATTGCAATGCAAAGCAAGAAGGATGCATAACTAATGCTCAAAAGGCTCAAACTCTGAATCCCTGATGGCTTTCAGGAAAAGGTTTTTAAAGACAGGATGAGGAAGGTGGTTGCATGGTGAATGATCAGGTCATGAACATTCTTCTGATTGGTTGGAGGTGAGGTGATCAGGGGTCAACATCATTGGTCTGCTTGTTCCAACTGGTCTCAGTTCTATGTGCTTGTGGTCAGCATGTAGTTAATCTCTTCCATCTGGTCGGAATTATTGTACCTGCAAAACAATTCAAAGGATGAAGCTCAGAATCTTATCTATGACCCTTAAGGGACCTTAACTAAAGGTCCTTAACTTTGTTTCATGACTAAACTATTATTATTTTGCCTTACTTGACTCTTTTCCTTTGTTTTTGCATTTTCTTGCTTCTCCAAATAAATTTACTCTTTTGAACTTGACAAAAGTCTAGGAGACTAAAGTTTTTGTTTTGTTTTTACAAACAAGAGGTAGGTGGAGAATATGGGAGGGAGTCTGTCCTGGGAAGGCTCCTGGGAAAGTCCTGCTCCGTTACATTCTTACTAAATCAATCTTTCCTTTTTTGTTTAAAAATAGCTGAATACATTTTTTTCACAAAGGACTTTATGGAAGACAAAGTAAATGTCAGCTCCAATTAACAGCAAGCTTAGAAGAGGGGGACAGAGTAAGCTAAAGGTTTCAGCAGTAGGAAACACTTTGAATTTCCTTGCTTACAGTAGCATATTATGTTTTGCAAAGATGCTCACAGTAATACATCCCTCATTCCACATGTTTTTCTTACCATGAGATGATGACATATTTTTTCCATTGAGAGGTGGGATCTGTGCATTGAAACTGCAGAAAGATTTGTATAACTTCCTTGACCAATAAAATGCAAGACAAGTGATTTACTTTTGAAACTGGTCATAAAAGACAGTTTTCACTGAGCTCTCTCTCTTGGGATGCTTGCTCTTGGAGCCTTGCAACCATGTTGTGAGGAAGCCCAGGCCAGAAGGAGACTCCATGTATGGGTGTTCTGGCTGACAGCCTCTGGTGGACCCCTAGCCAATAGCCAGCATTAGCTGAAAGTCTTTAGATGGCTCCAAATTTCCAATCTTCTAGCTGAAGCCACAGAAATCATAGAGCAGTTACTGTCGAAATTCCTGACCCATAGAAACTGTGAGATTATATGATTATTGTTGTTTTAAGTTATCTAGCTTTGGGGTAACTTTTTATGCAATAGTAGATAACTAATCCACTACTTATATCATAAACCCAAATCATAAGGCTCGTGCTGACCAAGACAATGCCAAGTTTTCTTGAATGAAATAAAGATTTTAAAAAATTATTATGGAATGACTATTTAAGTTTTAGGGAAATTCCTGTCTTTGTGGACTGAAAACATGTTTGTTATTTGGACCTAGAAAATCAATTGCTGTTATAGCCCTTTATTACAGAATCCAGAATCTAGTTAACAATCATTGCTTAATGAATTATTGGACTTTTAAATTTCTTTATCCCAAGATTCTCACTTAGTACTTTGCACATAGTAGGTATATAATACATACTGAATTAAATTGAAATTTTCAGTACAAAGCACATCATTTTACAGAGCACAGGCAGTGAAAATGCTGTAATTGCTGTGAGAAAGAAAGGTTTGTAAAAAGAAGCCATGATTTTGAGCAGATTCAGTGGCAACACCAAAAGGGCTGCCTGCAGTGGCTTTGAAGTCACTTCTTTCATAATTTCTTTTAGATAGCCCCCAGAGGCTCTCCCAAATAAATATATTCTAATTGAAAACAGTGTGCTTGCCCTGCAAATGCAGCTTCAAAACAGTTTTCCTAGAGTTTTACCTTCTCTTCCAACCTGATTGCCAACTCTAAGCCCCTCCCACTATGGATATTCTGAAACTACTGTAGATAGACTTTATTATTATTATTATTGTTTTTAGTTGCAGCATTTGAATTCTTTCTTAGTTGCAGCAAGTGGATTTAGTTCCCTGACCAGGGAGCAAACCTGGGCCCACTGCATTGAGAGTGCGGAGTCTTAGCCACTAAGACCACCAAGGAAGTCCTATAGATAGACTTTAAGGCTCTGCACTATAAAGTCAAGTTTCTCTCCCACTTTAGTGTGTATGGGGGCTTCCCAGGTAGCTCAGCTGGTAAAGAATCTGCCTGCAATTCAGGAGACTCCAGTCCAATTCCTGGGTTGGGAAGATCCGCTGAAGAAGGTATAAGCTAGCCATTCCAGTATACTTGGGCTTCCTTGGTGGCTCAGCTGGTAAAAAATCTGCCTGAAATGTGAGAGACCTGGGTTTGATCCCTGGGTTGGGAAGGTCCCTGGAGAAGGGAATGGCTACCCACTCCAGTATTCTGGCCTGAAGAATTCCATGTATTGTGTAGTCCATGGGTTTGCAAACAGTTGGACATGACTGAGTGACTTTCACTTTACTGTATATGAGCTCAGATCAGTGTTAAAGAGAAAAAAAATAATTGTATGAGAGCCCTGATTATAGATGGTTTAGCTTTTTTATGGGTGAGGAAGGAGATAGACAAAGACAATGAACTGAATTTTAAGAAATTTTTGTTAAAGTATATAAAATAAAATTTTCCTTTTTATTCATTTTTAAGTGTATGTCTCTCGCTCAGTCATGCCCTACTCTTTGCAACCCCGTGGACTGTAACCTGCCAGGCTTCTCTATTCATGGGGTTTCCCAGACAAGAATACTGGAGTAGGTTGCCATTTCCTTCTCCAAGGGATCTTCCCTACCCAGAAATCTAACCCGCATCTCCTGCATTGCAGGCAGACTCTTTACTGGCTGAGCCACTAGGGAAGTCCTTTAAGTGTACAATCAATGGCATTAATTGCATTCACAATGTTATGCAACCAATCATCACTATCTATTCCCAAAGTTTTTCATCATCTAAGCAAAAACTTTTAACCATTTAGCAATAACTCTCCATTCCTCTCTCTACTCAGTCTTCAGTAATCTCTAGTCTACTTTATGTCTCAATGAACTTGTCTATTCTAGATATTTCATGTAAGTGTAGTCATACACTATTTGCCCTCTTATGTCTGGCTTATTTCACTTAACACAATGTTTTAAAGTCTTATTCATGTAGTAATATATACCAGAACTTCATTCCTTTTTCTGGCTGTGTAATATTCCACTGTAAATATGTCCTGCATTTTATTTATCCATTCATCTGTTGATGGACACTTGTATTGTTTTCATCTTTTGGTTATTGTAAATAATGTTTCAGTGAGCATTGACATACAAATATTTGAGTCCTGTTTTAAATTATTTAGAGTATATACCTACAAATGCAGTTGTTGAATCAGATGTTAATTCCATGTTTAGGTTTTGAGGAACTGTTTTCTGCAGTTATTACACCATTCCATTTTCCCACCAGCAATGTACCAGGATACCAATTTCTCTACATTCTCTCTAGCACTTTATTTTCCTTTGTTTTAGGTTATAGTTATTCTAGTGGTTGTGAAGTGGTATCTCATTGTGGTTCACATTTTTTTCTGATGATTAATGATGTTGAGCATCTTTTTAAACATTATGGTAAGGATGCTTGAGTATGCACTCTTAACAAATTTTTAAATGTACAATATTGTTAATTATAAACATAATGTTGTACAGCAGATCTCTAGAACTTTTTTATCTTGCATGACTGACACTCTGTACCCATTGAATAGCAGTTTATTTCCCCTACTCTGCAGCCCTTGGAAACCACCATTCTAATTTCTGTTCCTATAAGTTTGACTATTTTATTTTTTAAATTTAGATATAATTGACGTATAACATTATAGGAGTCTCAGGTGTACAATATAACAGCTCAGTATTGTATATATTGCAAAATGATCAACATAATAAGTCTAGTTAACATCCATCACCATATATAGTTACAAATTTTTTTCTTTTATTCTTAGTTTTTATTGGAGTATAGTTGATTTTCAGTGTTGTGTTAGTTTCAGGTGTACAGCAAAGTGAATCAGTTATACATATACATCTATCCACTCTTTTTTAGATTCTTTTTCCTATATAGGCCATTACAGAGTATTGAGTAGAGTTCCCTGTGCTATACAATAGGTCCTTATTAGTTATCTATTTTATATGTAGTAGTGTGTATATGTGAATCCCAATCTCCCAATTTATCCCCACCCTCTCCTGGTAACCATAAGTTTGTTTCCTACATCTGTAACTCTATTTATTTTATAGATACGTTTACTTGTACCCTTTTTAAAGATTCTACATATAAGTAAATATACCACCAATATTATATGATATTATTTTCATTTGACTTACTTCACTCAATGTGACAATCTCTAGGTCCATCCATGTTGCTAAATTTTTTTTTCTTGTGATAAAAACTTTTGTGTTTCACTACTTTAGATCCTTCATGTAAGTGGAATCATGTTGTATTTGCCTTTGATGTTGTACATCTCTTCATACACTTGTTGGCCACTTGTTTATCTTCTTTGAAGAAATGTCTATTTAAGTCCTTTGCTCCCTTTTTTTAATTGGATTTTTTGTTATTGTTGAGTTGTAGTTCTTTGTTTTCTGAATGTTAAACCTGTTTCTGATGTATGATTTGCAAATATTTTCTCCCAGTCTATGGGTTGTGTTTTTATTTCCTTGATAATGTCTTTTGATGAACAAGTGTTTTACATTTTGGCAAAGTTGAATTTTTTTTTCATGTTGCTTATGCTTTTTGGTGTCATATCTAAGCATCCATTGCCAATCCAAAATTAGAAAGGTTTGTCACTCCATTTTCTTCCAAGAGTTTTATGGTTTTAGCTCTTTGATATATTTTGAGTTAACTTTTGTATGTGCTATGAGGTGAGAGTCTAACTTTATTCTTTTGCACGTAGAAATTTAGTTGTCTCAGCACCATTTATTGAAGACACTGTTGTTTCTTCAGTGAATGGACTTGGCACTGTTGTGCCAACAGATCAGTTCGACATAGACGTATTGGTTTAAGTCTGGACTGTTCATTCTATTCCACTGATGTATATGTTTATTTTTATGCCAGTACCACACTTTTTTGATTACTATAGCTTTGTAGTAAGTTTTGAAATCAAGAAGCATGAGTTCCTTGACTTAGTTTTTCTTTTGCAAGGTTAATTTGACTCTTCAGAATCCCTTTTGATATCATGTGCATTTGAAGATTAGCTTGTCTATTTCTGTAAAAAGGCTGTTAGAATTTTTATTAGGATTGTGTTGAATCTGTAAATACCTTTGAGTAGTGATGGTGTGTTAACAGTTTCAAGTTCTTCCTATTCATGAACTTGAGAAGTCCTTCTGTAATCTTCATTCTGAAGATTTATGTAAATCTTCTTTAGTTTCTTTCAGCAGTATTTTCTAGTTTTTGGTATACAAGTCTTTCCCTCCTTGGTTAAATTTATTTCTAGGTATTTTTTTTTAGATGCTATGAAATTGCTTTTATAATTTCTGTTTTGAGTTGTGTATTTCTGGTGTATAGAAACAAAAATAACTTTTGCATGTTGATCTTGTATCCCACAAATTTGCTGAATTTATTTATTAGCTCTAGAGTTTTTCTTGTGGATTTTTTTGGGATATTTTCTCTATATAGGATCATGTCATCTGTGACTAGAGTTAGTATTACTTTTTCCTTTCCAATTTGGATGTCTCTTATTTCCTTTCTTGTCTTTGCTCTGCCTAGAACTTCCAGTTCATTGATGAACAGCTTTGGTGAAAGCAGCCATCTTTTTTTTATTCCTAACTTTAACTTTCAGTCTTTCACAGTTGAGTATGATGTTATTTGTGGGTTTTTCTTAAATGCCTTTTATCATGTTGAGGAAGTTCTCTTTTTTTTTTCTTCTATTCTCTTCTGTTTGGGAAAACTTCACAGTAATTGGTGTTAATTCTTCTTTAAATGTTTGATAGAATTCCCCAGTGAAGCCATCTGATACTAGATTATTTTCTTATTGGAAGGTTTTTTTTTCTTTTTTTAAGATCTTAAAACAATATTTATTTTCTTGCAGTATCTGTGGGTCAGGAATCTGATGTGGCTTAGTTAGGTCTTTTGGCTCTGGGATTCTCACTATCTCATGACTCAGTTGGGAAGCTTCTTAAGGCTCTGATGGTTGCTGGTATAGTGCATTTTCTTGCAGGTTGTTGGACCAAGGCTTTATTTCCTCACAAGGAAGATTTCTGATTACTGATTCAGTGTCTTTATTTGTTATAGGTCTGTTGAGATTTTCTATTTCTTCTTGTTTCAGTTTAGGTAATTTGTATGTTTCTAGGAATTTGTCCATTTAATTTAGGTCATCTAATTTGTTGTATTATAGTATTCCCTTATAATCATTTTTATTTCTGTAAGCTCTGTAGGAATGTCTCCACTTTTATTTCTGATTTTAGGTTTTTAAATTTGTGTCTTTTCTCTTTTTTCCTTGGGTGATCTAGCACCTTCCTTCACCTTTATTGAGGTATAATTGAAAAGTAAATTATAAGGTATTTAAAGTATACAATGTGAAGATTTGTGATGATTTGATATATATATACATTGTGAAAGAGTCCCACAATTAGGTTAATCAACATTTATTACTGCATATATTTACCTTTTTTGTGAGAACACGAATTCTACTCTCTTAGCAAATTTAAATTATACAATATGATATTATTAATTATAATCATCATATATTAGATCATCAGACTTTATTCATCATACAACTGAAAGTTTGTATTCTTTTATCAACTTCTCTCCATTCCCCAACCTCCTCCCCTCTTTGTAACCACCATACTACTTTGATTCTATTAGTTCAACTTTTTTTTATTCCACTTATGAATGGTACCATGCACTATTTGTCTTTCTCTGTTCAGCCTATTTCACTTAGCATAATATACTCCAGTTTCATCTATTTTTATATTAAATGACAGGATTTCTTTCTTTTTTAAGGCTGTGAATAATATTTCATTGTATATATACATATATATAATTTTAAATAATGCTGCAATGGTATAGATATCTTTTCATGATAATGATTTTGTTTCCTTATACCCAGAAATGGAATTGCTGAATCATATAATATTTTTATTTTTAATTTCTTGAAGGAAAATCCATATTGTTTTCCTAGATGATCCTGCTATTAATGCAGGAAATCACTTGTGTAATAGTTACCATTCATTGACTTATTAGCATTTATGCTTAGAAATTAATAACATCTCAGTTAATTCTCACAAGCACTTAGAAGTGGTTATCACTATCCTTACAGAAGAAATGAGGAAACCAGGACTCAGGGGGGCTCAATACATTTCTTAAGGTCACATAGCTAGTAAGTGATAGAGCCAGAATTTGAATGCATCATGGACCTATTCCTTATATTTAAGGTTTCTTCAAGGGCAAAGACTTACAGTTTTGGTGTAATGAAGAATCCTGGTTGAATTTTGTAGAGTCTGGCAGGTATAATGAATAGGCATTTCTCTTACAGTGAGAGTTTTCACAATACAAGTAGGATATATTGAGGTAGAGTAATTAGAGACATGATTTGTATTACATGCAGCTGTTGGCTATACATCAGTTGCAGGAGAAAGGTTGTTATTCATGTAGCTTTGGGAACACATGCATGTTTGTTTTTAGTGGCTGGCTGTTCATTTGGCAGCTTATTCTTGCTTATTCTTGTGGATCTTTTCTGGCAGCTATGAACTGTGCTGTTTATTTTGAATCTGGGTTTTTGAAAATACCATCTGATTAAAATTTTCTGCCTTATTTCTCATTTGATAATAATGGGTCTAACATCTCATTTATTTTGATCTAGTCTTATGTGCTGTTTAGGATTTGCCTAGTGATGATTTGATCAATTAATATAATCTTTCCTTTCAAAACCAAAATATATGTAAGCACTGTAAATTCCTTTATTCCCCCTTGTTGCTAGGAACATGAAACTCTGCAAACCCCCTTCTTTTTTACCCACTGAAATTGTTGTTTTTATAATCACTTCTTAAATATTAATAACATTTATATGAACACATATATTGTACAATCACAGAAAAGAAGCTGTACTTCAAAAAAATACATATAGGACACAGAAGGAGAAAGACCTCATTTTTGTGAAGACCATGGAAGGTTCTTTTCAGAAATCTTTCTGAAAGTCACTAGGTTCACAGATCCGGTGAAAACCTTATTCTAGTTCTTGTTTGTTAGGAAAAGAAAGTTTACCATGGCTTTGGAGTCTCCTCAAAGAGTTAAATCTTGAGGTCTTCTTATCAGAGTCGAGGAAATATACCAGCTAAAACATTATAAAAAGAGGAATTTTATGCTTTCCTTCTAAGAAGTTAATCAATAAACCTAGTTGAATGAGAACCTCTCAATTTGAATGTGAAATTAATTGTGTATACTTCTCTTCAGGCAGTGAATAAAATTGTGAAAGCCAGAATTATAAAAATGAGGGCACTTGTAGTCATGCCCAGTCCCCTTGGCTTGTCTTATATCACACAGGTGCATCCCGGCAAGCAGACCTACTTCCACATGGAAAACATTGAGTAGAGTGCCTAGTATCAACAAGTCTATCTGAAGGACTTTGCTGTGGCCTTCAATGAAGAGTGTAATTATGAATAGAGAAGGGGAAGGGATGGTGGATGATTGCCTGTGGATTGTGATGGGAAGGGCAAGAAGAGGACCTCTGTTTTTCTAGGGTAGGCAAATGTGAAATGTAATGATTGTTCTCAACATGCTGGCACACCACTATCACAACCGGAAGCATTTTGTAGAATAAAGAAAAAGCAGCTATAGACATCACCCTTCCCTATACTCTCTTCTGTTCATCAATGAATGTCTCCTAGGTAATTTTATTCAGGAAAGAATATTCATCAAACTTGCAATACTTATTTTTTATGCCAAACATTCAGGGACATCCCTACCCAACCAGTTTTGCCCTGATCCTATAGCCTGAGAGTAATTTCAAATGCCTCATTGCATGTCCCTCTTCTACAGTTAGACGTTTTGCTGAATCTCTTGTTCAGGTTTTAAGCTCACTTTATCCAGCTTTCACCACTTCTTTCCACACCTCATAGTTCCAAGAATTCCTGTATTTCAAAGTGCTGAAAAGTGTGTGAATGGCCATAATTGATAATCATAAATAGATATAGGAAAGGAATGAAGAGAAAAAAGCAAGAGCTTTCAGGGGGTTTTA
Source organism: Okapia johnstoni (assembly GCA_024291935.2). Classification (NCBI taxonomy): domain Eukaryota; kingdom Metazoa; phylum Chordata; class Mammalia; order Artiodactyla; family Giraffidae; genus Okapia; species Okapia johnstoni. Next base: position 61,947,837 of record CM044315.1, read on the forward strand.
TGTTGTGATCACCACAGAAGGACTTACTATTCTATAATTTCTTATCATATAGTAGGTGTTCAAAAAATACTAGCTTGAGTCTTCTCATCCAATGGCCCTTTATACTTTACATGATCTCTTTTGATTAATACACTAACCCTGTGAGGAAGCCAGAACAGATGGCACTATCTGTATTTTAAGGATGAGGAAACAGAATCTCAAAGATATTATATGACTTCCAAAGGTCATTCAGCAAGGAAATGTTTGGGTTTAGGACTTTAGTGAATTCTCCTAATAAAGTCCATGCTAAGTCACTTCAGTCATATCTGACTGTTTGTGACTTTATGGACTGTAGCCCTCCAAGCTCCTCTGTACATGGTATTCTCTAGGCAAGAATACTGGAATGGGTTGCCATGTCCTCCTTCAGGGGATCTTCCTAATGTAGGTATTGAACCTGCACCTTTTACATTTCCTGCATTGGCACGCAGGTTCTTTACCATCAGTGCCACCTGGAAAGCCCCCTAATAAAGTAGACATCGAATATATGAAATAAAGAAAGTGTACTAAGACAGTAAACCTTTGCTATAGGTTGTCATCATTCCTTGTGCTTATCTGTGTTTTATCTCTTAATTAATTCATTCAAGAAATATTGACGTCGAGAAGGAAATGCGAACCCACTCCATTCTTGCCTGGGGAATTCTTTGGACAGAGGAGCCTGGTGGGCTACAGTCCATGGGGTGGCAGAAGAGTCAGATGTGACTTAGTGACTAAACAACAGCAAGTCTTATACAGGCATTTCATGAAAAACATAACTAAATCCCTATGTCACTACTAACAATAAATTCTCAGTCAGTTCAATCAGTTTAGTTGCTCAGTCATGTCTGACTCTGCGATCCCATGGTCTGCAGCACCCTAGGCTTCCCTGTGCATCACCAACTCTCGGAGCTTGCTCAAACTCCTGTCCATCGAGTGAGTGATGCCATCCAACCATCTTATCCTTTGTCGTCCCCTTCTCCTCCTGCCTTCAATCTTTCCCAGCGTCAGGGTCTTTTCCAAAGAGTCAGTTCTCCGCATCAGGTGGTCAAAGTATTGGAGTTTCTGCTTCAGTATCAGTCCTTCCAATGAATATTCAGGACTGATTTCCTTTAGGATTGACTAGTTGGATATCCTTGCAGTCCAAGGGACTCTCAAGAGTCTTCTTCAACACCACAGTCCGAAAGCATCAATTCTTTGGCACTCAGCTTTCTTTATAGTTCAACTCTTACATGCATACATGACTACTGGAAAAACCGTAGCTTTGACTAGATGGACCTTTGTTGGCAAAGTAGTGAATGAACAGTGAATGAACAACAAACAATGAATTCTAATTGTAGCTAATATTTAAAAGTTATATCATAAAAGTTCTTGAAGGAAAAAGAAAAAGAAGTGTTGATGGAGTGCCTATTATATGCTAAGCTCTACTCTGGGTGCCAAGAATACATCAATGAAAAAAAGAGGCAAAAATTCCTGCCCTCATGGAGTTTATGTCTTTGTTTATTGAGATATAAATGCATGGTGACTTACTTATCATTACTAAAATAAGTTTATTAATGAACATACTGATTTAGTTAATATTTATTAACTGAACAGCTACAGTGTGCCAGTGTGATAGGTGCTAGAAAAAAATAGTGGAGAGCAAAAACAGGCACGAATCTGGCTCTTATAGTACTATGATTCATTGGAGGAGATAGCCAATAATCAAATCACGAGTGCTAAGTGCTAAGGAGATGTTCATGGTGGTCTGCTGCTCCTGCTGCTGCTAAGTCACTTTAATCGTGTCCGACTCTGTGCGACCCTGTAGATGGCAGCCCACCAGGCTCCCCCATCCCTGGGATTCTCCAGGCAAGAACACTAGAGTGGGTTGCCATTTCCTTCTCCAGTGCATGAAAGTGAAAAGTGAAGTCGCTCAGTCGCTCAGTCATGTTGAACTCTTAGCGACCCCATAGACTGCAGCCCACCAGGTTCCTCCATCCATGGGATTTTCCAGGCAAGAATACTGGAGTGGGGTGCCATTGCCTTCTGGTTTAAGAACACATAAAGGGGTATTTGACCAAGTAAGGGAGGGCAGGGAAGGTTTTCCTAGGAAGTGATGATTGTGCTAAGGTGAATCGTAGTTTAACTAGGGGAAACAGTGAGAAAATAGCATGTTAAAAGCTCTGTCATGACTAGAGGGACCTGTGGTAAAATTAACCTGAGGAAACTGTGGTAAAGTGCTTCCCTTGTGGCTCAGCTGGTAAAAAATCCACAGAGGAAGATGGTGGGGTAGAAGGATGTGGGCTCATCTTCTCCTGTGAGAATTCCAAAATTACAACTAACTGCTGAACAACTATCAACAGGAGAATGTTGGATCCCAACAAAAAAAGATACCCCACGTCCAGGGGCAAAGGAGAAGCCCCAGCAAGATGGTAGGAGGGGCGAAATTGCGTTTAGAATCAAACCCCATACCTGCCAGAGATACCCGGAGGGCTCAAACAAACCTTGTGCACACCAGGACCCAGAGAACCCACAGAGACTGAGCCAGAACTGTGTCTGAGTGTCTCCTGTGGAGGTACAGGTCAGCAGTGGCCTGCTGCAGGGTCAGGGGCTCTGGGTGCAGCAGTCCTGGATATGGCATAAGCCCTCTTGGAGGAGGTCGCCATTAACCCCACCACAGAGCCGCCAGAACTTACACAGGACTGGGGAAACAGACTCTTGGAGGGCACAAACAAAACCTTGTGCGTACCAGGACCCAAGAGAGAGGAGCAGTGATCCCACAAGAGACTGACCCAGACTTGCCTGTGGGTGTCCAGGAGTCTCTGGCAGAGGCGGGGATTGGCAGTGGCCTGCTGCAGGGGCAGGGGCACTCAGTGCAGCAGTGCATGCATGGGACCTTTTGAAGGAGGTCATCATTATCTTCATTAACTCCACCATAGTTTGGCCTCAGGTCAAACAACAGGAAGAGAACACAGCTGTGCCCTTCAACAGAAAATTGGATTAAGATTTTTTGAGCATGGCCCCACCCATCATAAAAAGACCCTATTTCCCCCTCAGTCAGTCTCCTATCAGGAAGCTTCCATAAGCTTCTTATCCTTATCCATCAGAGGGCCAACAGAATGAAAACCACAATCACAGAAAACTAATCAAATTGATCACATGGACCACAGTGTTGTCTAACTCAATGAAACTATGAGCCATGCTGTGTAGGGCCACCCAAGATGGACGGGTCATGGTGGAGCGTTCTGACAAAATGTAGTCTGCTGGAGAAGGGAAGGGCAAACCACTTCAGTATTCTTGCCTTGAGAACCCCATGGACAGTATGAAAAGACAAAAAGAAATGACACTGAAAGATGATTTCCCCAGGTCGGTAGGTGACAAATATGCTACTGGAGATCAGTGGAGAAACAATTCCAGAAAGAATGAAGAGACAGAGCCAAAGCAAAAACAATGTCCAGCTGTGGATGTTACTGATGATGGAAGTAACGTCCAATGCTGTAAAGAGCAATATTGCATAGGAAGCTGGAATGTTAGGTCCATGAATCAAGGTAAATTGGAAGTGGTCAAACAGGAGATGGTAAGAGTGAACATTGACATTTTAGGAATCAGTGAACTAAAATGGATGAGAATGGGTGAATTTAACTCAGATGACCATTATATCTACTACTGTGGACAAGAATCCCTTAGAAGAAATGGAGTAGCCATCATAGTCAACAAAAGAGTCTGAAATGCAGTACTTGGATGCAATCTCAAAAACGACAGAATGATCTCTGTTCGTTTCCAAGGCAAACCATTCAATATCACAGTAATCCAAGTCTATGCCCTGACCAGTAATGCTGAAGAAGCTGAAGTTGAATGGTTCTATGAAGACCTACAAGACCTTCTAGAACTAACACCTAAAAAAGATATCCTTTTCATTATAGGGGACTGGAATGCAAAAGTAGGAAGTCAAGCAATACCTGAGTAACAGGCAAATTTGGCCTTGGAGTAAAAAATGTAGCAGCTCAAAGGCTAAATAGAGTTTTGCAAGAGAATGCACTGGTGATAGCAAACACCCTCTTCCAACAACACAAGAGAAGACTCTACACATGGACATCATCAGATGGTCAATACCGAAATCAGACTGATTATATTCTTTGCAGCCAAAGATGGAGCTCTATACAGTCAGCAAAAACAAGACCAGGAGCTGACTGTGGCTCAGATCGTGAACTCCTTATTGCCAAATTCAGACTTAAATTGAAGAAAGTAGGGAAAAACACTAGACCACAGTCAGCTATGATGCAAATCAAATCCCTTATGATTATACACTGGAAATGACAAATAGATTCAAGGGATTAGATCTGATAGAGTGACTGAAGAACTATGTATGGAGGTTCGTGACATTGTATAGGAGGCAGTGATCAAGAGCATCCTCAAGAAAAGAAATGCAAAAAGGCAAAGTGGTTGTCTGAGGAGGCCTTACAAATACCTAAGAAAAGAAAAGATGTGAAAGACAAAGGAGAAAAGGAAAGATATACCAATTTGAATGCAGAGTTCCAAAGAATAGCAAGGAGAGTTAAGAAAGCCTTCCTCAGTGATCAATGCAAAGAAATAGAGGAAAACAAGAGAATGGGAAAGACTAGAGATCTCTTCAAGAAAATGAGAGATATAAAGGGAACATTTCATGCAAAGATGGGCACAGTTAAGGACAGAAATGGTATGGACCTAACAGGAGCAGAAGATATTAAGAAGAGGTGGCAAGGATACACAGATGAACTGTACAAAAAAGATCTTCATGACCCAGATAACCACGATGGTGTGATCACTCACCTAGAGCCAGACATCCTGGAATGTGAAGTCAAATGGGCCTTCGGAAGCATCACTATGAACAAAGCTAGTGGAGATGATGGAATTCCAGCTGAGCTATTTCAAATCCTAAAAGATGATACTGTAAAAGTGCTGCACTCAATATGCCAGCAAATTTGGAAAACTCAGCAGTGGCCACAGGACTGGAAAAGGTCAGTTTTCATTTCAATCCCAAAGAAAGGCAATGCCAAAGATGCTCAAACTGCCCCACAATTGCATTCATCTCATACGCTAGTAAAGTAATGCTTAAAATTCTCCAAGCCAGGCGTCAGCAATACGGGAACCGTGAACTTCCAGATGTTGAAGCTAGATTTAGAAAAGTCAGAAGAACCTGACATCAAATTGCCAACATCTGTTGGATCAGCAAAAAAGCAAGAGAGTTCCAGAAAAACATCTATTTCTGCTTTGTTGACTATGTCAAAGCCTTTGACTGTGTGGATCACAATAAGCTGTGGAAAATTCTTCAAGAGATAGGCATACCAGACTACCTGACCTGCCTCTTGAGAAACCTGTATGCAGGTCAGGAAGCAACAGTTAGAACTGGACATGGAACAACACACTGGTTCCAAATAGGAAAAGGAGTACGTCAAGGCTGTATATCGTCACCCTGCTTATTTAACTTATATGCAGAGTACATCATGAGAAACGCTGGGTTGGAGGAAGCACAGCTGGAGTCAAGATTGTGGGGAGAAATATCAATAACCTCAGATATGCGGATGACACCACCCTTATGGCAGAAAGTGAGGAAGAACTAAAGAGCCTCTTGATGAAAGTGAAAGAGGAGAGTGAAATAGTTGGCTTAAAGCTCAACATTCAGAAACTAAGATCATGGCATCTGGTCCCATCACTTAATGTCAAATAGATGGGGAAACAAGGGAAACAGTGGCTGACTTTATTTTTCTGGGCTGCAAAATCACTGCAGATGGTGATTGCAGCCATGAAATTAAAAGACGCTTACTCCTTGGAAGGAAAGTTATGACCAACTTAGCAAATTAAAAAGCAGAGACATTATTTTGCCAACAATAGTCCGTCTAGTCAAGGCTATGGTTTTTCCAGTGGTCATGTATGGATGTGAGAGGTGGACCAGAAAGAAAGCTGAGCACCAAAGAACTGATGCTTTTGAACTATGGTGTTGGAGAAGACTCTTGAGAGTCCCTTGGACTGCAAGGAAATCCAACCAGTCTATCCTAAAGGAGATCAGTCCTGGGTGTTCATTGGAAGGACTGATGTTGAAGCTGAAACTCCAATACTTTAGCCACCTGATGCGAAGAGCTGACGCATTTGAAAAGACCCTGATGCTGGGAACGATTGAGTGCAGGAGGAGAAGGGGACGACAGAGGTTGAGATGTTTGGATGGTATAACCGACTCGATGGACATGGGTTTGGGTGGACTCCGGGAGTTGGTGATGGACAGGAAGGCCTGGTGTGTTGCAGTTCATGGTGTTGCAAAGAGTCGGACACGACTGAGTGACTGAACTGAACTGAAAGAATGTTCGAACTACCGCACAATTGCACTCATCTCACATGCTAGCAAAGGAATGCTCAAAATTCTGCAAGCCAGGCTTCAACAGTACCTGAACTGTGAACTTCGAGATGTTCAAGCTGGGTTTAGAAAAAACAAAGGAAGCAGAGATCAAATTGCCAGCATCCACTGGATCATCGAAAAAGCAAGAGAGTTCCAGAAAAACATCTACTTCTGCTTTATTTACTATGCCAAAGCCTTTGACTGTGTGGATCACAACAGACTGTGGAAAATTCTTCAAGAGATAGGAATACCAGACCACCTTACTGCCTCCTGAGACATCTGTATGCAGGTCAAGAAGCAACAGTTAGAAACAGATATGGAACAAGAGACCGGTTCCAGATTGGGAAAGGAGTATGTCAAGGCTGCATATTGTCACCCTGCTTATTTAAATTATATGCAGAGTACATCATGCAAAATGCCAGGCTGCATGAAACACAAGCTGGAATCAAGTTGCCAGGAGAAATATCAATAACCTCAGATATGCAGATGAAACCACTCTTATGACAGAAAGTGAAGAAGAACTAAAGAGCCTCTTGATGAAAATGAAAGAGGAGAGTGGAAAAGTTGGCTTAAAACTCAACATTGAGAAAACTAAGATCATGACATCCAGTCCCATCATTTCATGGCAGAAAGATGGGGAAATAATGAAAACAATGAGAGGGTTTATCTTTTGTGGCTTGAAAATCACTGTAGATAGTGACTGCAGCAATGAAATTAAAAGACACTTGCTCCTTGGAAGAAAAGCAATGACCAATCTAGACAGCATATTAAAAAGCAGATACATTACTTTGTCAACAAAAGTCCGTCTAGTTCAAGCTATGGTTTTTCCATAATCCTGAATGGATGTGAAAGTTGGACTATAAAAAAGCTGAGCACCAAAAGAAATGATGCTTTTGAACTGTGGTGTTGGAGAAGACTCTTGAGAGTCCCTTGGACTGCAAGGAGATCCATCCAGTCAATCCTAAAGGAGATCAACCCTGAATGTTCTTTGGAAGGACTGATGTTGAAGCTGAAACTCCAATACTTTGGCCACCTGATGCGAAGAACTGACTCCTTGGAAAAGACCCTGATGCTGGGAAATATTGAAGGCAGGAGGAGAAGGGGATGACAGAGGATGAGACGGTTGGATGGCATCACCAACTCTATGGACACGAGAGCAAGCTCCGGGAGTTGGTGATGGACAGGGAAGCCTGGAATGTTGCAGTCCATGTGGTCACAGAGAGTTGGATACGACTGAGTGACTGAACTGAACTGAACTGTGGTAATGCATGTAGAAAGATACCAAAAGGAGTTTATATGCCTGAAGCACAAAGGAGGAAAGGAATTGATGAGGCTTGAGAAGTAGGTAGGAGCAGGCCATGTAAGCTCTTATAGGTCATATTAAAGAGTTTGGTATTTATCTATAGAACAGCTATAAGTCATTGATTTATTTTAAGCATAAGGAATGACAGGAGAAAGTTGGGTTTTGCAAAAAATCACAGTTACTATAAAGGCCAAGAGTGGAATGTGGGTGGTCCAGTTAGCAGATTATGGTAGTAGTCTATGCAGAGATGATGAAATGATGGCTTCTTGGACAAGGGTGACGGCAGTGAAGATGGAGACAAGTGGATTATTCAAAGTAAAAGTGACAGGCTCTAGTATTGGTTCGAATGTGGGTAGTGATGGAGAGGGTGTGTTTAAGATGACTTCCTTGAAGCTGAAGCTGAATCTTGTTCAGTGAAGTATCTCTAGTTCCTAGCACAATATTTGGCACATAGTGTTCTGTCTGCTAGCAGAACTGGAACTAGAATAAACTCATATGACTCCCAATGTGATTCATTGCTCTTCCCCTGCTGTTGGAGTTTCATAATTCTGTGGTTTTAGTACACTTAGGTGAAACAAGGTACTCATCACTGGGGTTGGTAAATGGCAAGAGGTAAGGTCACAGTTGGGAATGGCATGGGAAGGAGAGAAGAAATGGAATTATGAAAGATACTTTATCTTGGGTATTGTCATTTTTTTAGGAAAAGAGGCCATTTCTGTAATTTCCAGGGGATAACATATACAGTTAATTCTAAAATATATACATTCTAAATATATAATTCTAATATATATATATTATTGAGCACAGAAACTGGTGTCTATATTTTCAAATGCTTTCATTTGAATTTCTAATTTGAGCTTCACAATAACCCTAAGAGATGGATAGGGCAATAATTATCGCCCTCATTTTCCAACAGAAGAAATTGTGTTTCAGAGAGAGTTCATGTGCCAGAACTATTGAGTGGAACTTGAATATATATCTTTGAATCACAAGTTCAACATACTTTTCACTGGCGTGCTGCAGTTCATGGGGTCACAAAGAGTCGGACACAACTGAGCGACTGAACTGAACTGAACTGAACTGATACCCAGTATAGACTTACTGTTTTTGATGCTGTTAAACTTGGAAGTAAACTTATTGCAGGAGTATTGAAGATAACTTGTTGAAATTCTAATGAGTCTGTAGAGACCTGGTGATCGTGATCACAAATGTGAAATCATGTGCTGTATTTGTATTTGCCTTAAATTTGATTTGGATTTTCAGAAATATCAGTTGGTTCTCTCAAGCAGAGCACTTGTATGGTATGTTGTGAGTAAACCAGGTTTGCAAATAGCCTCTTGCAGAATAGATATTTTGGCTTTCACTGAGATGTTTTAGATTCAGAAATCCTCTTTTATGCAGGTATAACTGTTAGGAGAAAGGACCAAGGTGACAGCAGCAGGAAACAAAGGGATCTTTGGCAGGTTTTCAGTTTCCACAGACAATGTTTTACCTTTCTATTCCCCTTCTCCTTTCTCCCAATGAGGTTTCTGTTGCAGACTGACCTTTCCCCTGGACAAGGCAGTCTTCTGTTCACCAGCTTCTGCTGCCTTCCAGGACTCATGGAAGTTGGAAGGACGTAGACATATTGTGATGAACTGTGCTGGTAAGTGTGTTAGCAACTCAATTTGCTACCACCAAGAGATCCACAGATTTTAATTATGAGCTTAGTTTCCTAAGCTTTGAAATTATAGTATCTGCATGTATCACTGGTTTGCAGGTTTAGAGATGTACTCTCATCTCAGCTTCCAAGAATTTATGTGCACAATTCCCATTAACATTAATGGGAGTTGGATATATAAATTGCTGGGCATCAAAATGAAAATATATCCTCTAGTCTCAAGGATGAACTAACTATTTGTCTCTTTCCAGCTCTTCTTACTAGGTGATCTTTGGAATTTTAGGGGAAATTTTTGACCATCTGATAGTTAGATTGTGGGATAAATCCTAAATCTAGCACAAAAATCATTCTATTTTACCAGTTTTATAAAAATGATCTTCAATATATGCATACAATATTTTTTGTGCTTATTTTAGGAGAATCTCCAAATACCTTATTAAAGCTAATTGTTTTATTATTTTAAATATAAAAGCATTATAAAATACATTAAAGCTATTAATAATCACCATGGAATGTATGTTCATTCATTTAACTAACATTTACTGAATTGCTAATCTGTGTCAGGTTCTGTGCTAAACTTTGGGAAAACTAAGAGATACAATGTCTCTTTGATGGGGAAGACATATAAAAACCGTGACTATTGTTAATAATCCTGTATTGTGTATTTGAAAGTTGCTAAGTGTAGGTCTTAAAATTTCTCATCACAAGAAAAAAATTTTTGAAGCTGTATCGTGACAGATGTTAACTAGACTCATTGTGGTAACGATTTCATAGTATATACAAATATCAAAATATCATGTTACACATCTGAAACTAATGTAATGTTATATGTCAGTTATATCTCAATAAAAATTAAAAACAACAATAAACTTTACAATACAAAGCTATTAAAGAGAGTAAGCAAAGCGTTCTGAGGAGAATGAGGAGAGACAAACTATCTGGAGAAAATGGGAAATGCTCCACATAGGATGTACCGTTTGAACCCAGTTGAATAGAAATTCTCCACAATGAGAGGTTGAGACAGGTCATAGAGGATAAGAACATTCCAGGCAGAAGAAACTGAATATTCAAAGACTAAATGAAAAGTGTATTATACCAGGTATAGCAATATCCAAAGGGGACCAGAAAGAGATGAATCTAAAGACAGATTGAGATTAGATTAAGAAAAGTGCCCTGAAGAACTATATTCAGTGGGGAGCAATGGTTATTTTTAAGAAGAGTTATGGGACTATCATATACTTTAAAAGTCTATTCTGAGGGCATAGCAAAGAATGAATTGGCATGAGAAGAGGTGATTTAACTGAAGTAATTGGGAGGCCATTAATTGAGTATCAGAATGGTTTGTTCTTTGGGATATATGTGGAATATATATGTCTTTTGACTTTCTTGAGGGTGTCCTTTGAAGAACAAATATTTTTTATTTTGATGAAATTTTAAATTATCCATCTTTTCTTTTGTCACTTGGCACTTTGACATTGTATCTAAGAAACTACTGCCTAATCCAGGGACATGAAATTTCATACTTATGTTTTCTTCTATGAGTTTTAGTTCTTGAAATCAGGTCTATGGTTTTTTTGAGTTCATTTTTATATATGATGTGAGGTAAGAGTTCAAATTCCGTCTTGTGCATGTGTATATATTTTTGTCCCAGCACTATTTCTTGAAAATACTATTCTTTCTCCATTGAATTATCTTGTCAGCCTCACCAGTAATCAGTAGATGTGGACTTATTTTGATACTCTCAATTCTATTCCATTGGCCTAAATGTTTATCCTTATACCAGTACTACACTAGCTTGATTACTGTAGCTTTATTTTTTTTAATTTATTTTTATTTATTGCTTATTTAAAAAATTTTTATTTCAGATTGGATTATAGTTGATTAGCAATGTTTATTAGTTTTGGCTGTACAATAAAGTGATTCAGTTATACATATACATGTATGTATTCCTTTTCAAATTATTTTCCTGTTTAGTTTATTGAACAGTGTTCCTGTGCTGTATAGTAGATCCTGTTTTAGGTATAGCAGTGTGCATTTATAGTAGATTTTGAAATCAGGAAGTAGATTCCTCTTAGTCCTTTTTTGCTCAAGATTGTTTTGACTATTCTGAGTTCCTTGAAACTTTATTTCCTTATGAATTTTAGGATTGGCTTGTTAATTACTACAAAAAGGCAGTCTAGAATTTTGATAGTGTTGAGTTGAATCTGTAGATCAATTTGGAGAGTATTGACATCCTGATGAAATTAAGTCCTTTGATCCGTGAACATAGGATGTCTAATTTATTTAAGTCTTCTTTAGTTTCTCTTAACCAGAACTGCAAATTATTTGTGAATGAGATTGGAAGTCATTAGAGGGTTTTGAGCAGGGGAATGAGATGATCTGACTTATATTTTAAAAGACTGAGTGGGATGAACAGAGAAAGCCTTGACATGTACATACTGCCATGTATAAAATAGATAGCTGGTGAGAAGATGCTATATAACACAAGGAGCCCAGTCTGACACTCTGTGATGACCTAGAAGGGTAGGATGGAAGGAGCAGAGGGGAGGCTCAAGACAGAGGGGATACATGTATAATTATGGCTGACTTGCAGTGTTGTAAAGCAGAAACCAACACAACACTGTAAAGCAGTTTTCCTCCAATTAAAAATAAATTAAAAAGGAAAAGAAATGACTTTGGCTGCCTTTTGTAGAATAAAATGTAGGAGATGAAAGTAAAGGACAGAGGCCATTTAGAAGGCTACAACAATAGGCTGTTAGGAAAATGGTGGCTTGGACTAGTGTAAATAGTAAGAAGTGTAAGATCTAGTGTCTATTTTGAAGCTAGAACTGACAGGTTGATTCTTCAGTGGGATTGCTGGGTCATATGGCAGTTCTATTTCCAGGTTTTTGAGGAATCTCCACACTGCTCTCCATTGTGGCTGTACTAGTTTACATTCCCACCAACAGTGTAAGAGGGTTGGTTCCCTTTTCTCCACACCCTCTCCAGCATTTATTGCTTGTAGACTTTTGGATAGCAGCCATTCTGACGGGCGTGAAATGGTACCTCATTGTGGTTTTGATTTGCATTTCTCTGATAATGAGTAATGCCGAGCATCTTTTCATGTGTTTGTTATCCATCTGTATGTCTTCTTTGGAGAAATCAACCAGGCATTTTAAAATTTTGAAGCTAGAACTGACATTTTATTTAAGAATTGAAAACAGGAGAAGAAGAAAGATGTCAAAGAGTGTCTAAGGTTTTGGGTTGAGTAACTGGAAGGATGGAGTTTCCATTGAGATAAAGAAGCCTGCAAGAGGGACATGTTCATGGTAATTGGGGAAGGGATCTATCAGGAGTTCAATTAAGTGTGAATGTTAAGTGTTAGGTATGAAATGCCTATTAAACATTCAAGCTGAGATGTCAAGTTGGCATTTGGTATACGAACATAGGAATTCAAGATAGAAGTCCAAATAGTGTATATAGATGATGTTTAAAGTCCAGAGTATAAGGTATCATCTAGAAAAGGTGTCTAGATGGAGAAGAGATCTCAGGGCTGAACCTTGGGGGCACCAGTGTTAGGGGTTAGGGAGATGGGATGAATTCACCAAAAGAGACTAAAAGGAGCAATAAAGTAGGAGAAAAATCAAGAGATCGTGATATCTTAAGAGTTAAGTTTAAAAAAAGTGTTTCAAGAAGACAGACTGATCAAGTGTGTCAAATGCTGCTGATAGGTTGAATAAGATGAGCATTAATCATTGTATTTATCTGTATGAAGGTCATTGGTGACCTTGACAATATCTGTTTTGGTGAAGAGACGGGGACTTAGCTCATTTGCAGTAAACTTGAGAAAGAATGGAAACTGCGGAAATAGAAGCTGCGTATAGACAACTCCTTAAGGAAATTTCCAAGGAGGGTAGAGAAATGAGCGTTAGTTACCTTGAAAGAGATAGACTATCAGCCAGGCATTCTTTTTTTTTAATTAGTTTATTTATCTGTTTTTTAACTTTACAATATTGTATTTGTTTTGCCATACATTGACATGAATCCACCATGGGTGTACATGTGTTCCCCTTCCAGAATCCTCCTCCCTCCTCCCTCACCATCCCATCCCTCCAGGTCATCCCAGTGCACCAGCCCCGAGCACCCTGTATCATGCATCGAACCTGGACTGGCGATTCTTTTCACATATGATAATTTACATGCTTCAGTGGCATTCTCCCATATCATCCCACCCTTGCCCTCTCCCATAGAGTCCATAATACTGTTCTATTTATCTGTGTCTCTTTTGATGTCTCGCATGCAGGGTTATCTTTGCCGATTAACTAAATTCCATATATATGTGTTAGTATACTCTATTGGTGTTTTTCTTTCTGGCTTACTTCACTCTGTATAATAGGCTCCAGTTTCATCCACCTCATTAGAACTGATGATTCGAATGTATTCTTTTTAATGGCTGAGCAATATTCCATTGTGTGTATGTGGAATTATTACTAATTTACTTGGGACATGAAGCTGAAGTATTTATGGATAAAGTGTCATGATGTCTGCAAGTCACTTTCATATGGTTTAGCAAACCACTTGAAGAGAGAAAGCAAATGTGGAAAGATATTCAAAATTAGTGAATCTAGGTGAAGGATATATGGTTATTCATTGTAAGATTCTTTCAACTTTTCTGTAGGTTTGAAATTTTTCCTTCCTTATCCATTCGTCTGCTGATGGGCATCTAGGCTGCTTCCACGTCCTGGCTATTATAAACAGTGCTGCAATGAACATTGGGGTACACATGTCTCTTTCAAGTCTGGTTTCCTCAGTGTGTATGCCCAGCAGTGGGATTGCTGGGTCATATGGCAGTTCTATTTCCAGTTTTTTGAGGAATCTCCACACTGCTCTCCATTGTGGCTGTACTAGTTTGCATTCCCACCAACAGTGTAAGAGGGTTGGTTCCCTTTTCTCCACACCCTCTCCAGCATTTATTGCTTGCAGAATTTTGGAGAGCAGCCATTCTGACGGGCGTGAAATGGTACCTCATTGTGGTTTTGATTTGCATTTCTCTGATAATGAGTGATGTTGAGCATCTTTTCATGTGTTTGTTATCCATCTGTGTGTCTTCTTTGGAGAAATCAACCAGGCATTTTAAAAAAACTTCTACTTTAAAAAATTTCAAACCTACAGAAAAGTTGAAAGAATCTTACAATGAATAACCATATATCCTTCACCTAGATTCACTAATTTTGAATATCTTTCCACATTTGCTTTCTCTCTTCAAGTGGTTTGCTAAACCATATGAAAGTGACTTGCAGACATCATGACACTTTATCCATAAATACTTCAGCTTCATGTCCCAAGTAAATTAGTAATAATTCCACATTGTCTGATATCCAGTCATATTTACATTCTCCCAAATATCTCGAAAGATCTTTTATATATATACATGTATTTTTTTTAAATCCAGAGGCCAATCAAGGTTCAAATGTTGCATATTGCTATGTCTCTTTAGTATCTATCTATAGAAAAGCCCTCCTGTTTTCTTCTAAAAATGATTTTTATTTTTTGAAAGTGCAGGCCTGTTGTCCTATGGAATGCTGCTGCTGTGTGTGTGCTCACTTTTGTCCGACCCTTTGCAACACCACGGACTGTAGCCTGCCAGGTTCCTCTGTCCATTGGATTTTTCAGGCAAAAATTTGGATTCCCCTCCAGGGGATCTTCCCAATCCAGGGATCAAACCCACATCTCCTGCGTCTCCTGCATTGACAGGCTTTACCACTGTGCCACCTGGAATATCCTACATCTAATTGTTCAATGACAGATTTTATTTCCTTGGGCTCCAAAATCACTGTGGATAGTGATGCAGCCATGAAATTAACAGACGCTCCTTGGAAGAAAAACTGTCACAAACCCAGACAGTGTATTAAAAAGCAGAGACATCACTTTGCCAACAAGTCATATAGTCAAAGCTGTGATTTTTCCAGTAGTTACGTATAGATGTGAGAGTTGGACCATAAAGAAGACTGAGCGCCGAAGAATTGATGATTTCAAATAGTGGTGCTGGAGAGGACTCTTGAGAGTCCCTTGGACTGCGAGGAGATCAAACCAGTCAATCCTAAAGGAAATCAGTCCTGAATATTCATTGAAAGGACTGATGCTGAAGCTGAAGCTCCAATACTTTGGCCACCTGGTGTGAAGAGCTGAATCACTGAAATAGACGCAGATACTCGGAGAGCCAGACAGGAGGAGAAGGAGATGGCAGAGGATGAGATGGTTAGATAGCATCACTGACTCAATGGACATGAGTTTGTGCAAACTCCAGGAGATAGTAGAGAACAGAGTAGCTTAGTGTGCTGCAGTTCATGGGGTCCCACAGAGTCAGACACCACTTAGTGACTGAACAACAAAATTCTTGGTAGCTTGTTTCTTTTTTACATGTATCCTATTCACTGGAAATTAAGTTTTAAGGCTTAATTAGATTAGGTTAAATGTTTTTGGCAAAAATGCCTTAAGTTATATTGCATGCTTCATACGATATTTCATCAGGGGGCACCTAATGTTATGTCCATTGTAATGATGCTAAATTTGATCCCTTAGTTAAAATGGTGATTGCCAGATTTCTTGGTTATAAAGTAACATTTTCATTTTGTACTTTGTATAAAAAGTCAATGGGTAATGTTCTAGTACTATGCAAATATTTCAGGGAGATCTTTTAAAAAGTGAAAGTAATATAGCATGTTTGTTCACTGATGGAAATGAAAGAAAATTAGAAAAATGATGATACAAGAGAAAGAAGAGATGATTACTGGAGTATTGTTCTTCAATATATGAGAGAGATAATAGGAGGCAGTGCACAGCTGGAGAAGTCGACTTTGAAGAGATGCATAAACATTCCCCATGGTATTTGGTGGGAAGTACATGATATGGGTGCAGATGAAGGGAGGATGGTATGCATGATGGTGGGAGCTTTTTGGAATTTCTTTCCTAATTGGTTGTATTTATCACTAATTATATAGGGATTTTTTTCAGATGTAAACTCAGTCAAATTTAGGGTTCCAGCCTTGCCCTTCTGTCTTCCTAGGGTGACATCTAAGTCCTTTAGGGTGTAAATTTTCCATGGTCTAAGGAAAAGGGAGACTCTTTCATCATTAGTCATTTGCTTCAGTATCTGTGGTCGTATCAGAATTCTTGGCTTATACAGTCCATGCCTATGGTACCTCCTTGTCCTTCAGACCAACTGACCTTTTGGCAGCCATTTATGAGGTCAAGGAAAGTGTGGTGAACTATCACAGATTCTTTCTTCCCACATTTGGTTGAGTTTCTGCTGAACTGTTGCCACATATTTCTGGTACAGGCATTTTGCTTATGAAACTTATGGTCTTTCTGTACTTTGCCCAGGAAGCAAAGTACAGATCTTTGTTCTTAGAATCTTCCAAGCTTGTATGACATGTCTATTGTCATTCCACACAGGGCAGACTTCCTTCTCGAAGACTCACATCAGTGCTAACTTCTTTGCTCTTATTTTCAACCTCAAATCTGTCTTCAGCCTAACTTTCAAACGTAGATCTTCTCTCATTTTGCCTTCTTTACCATTCTGATGTTTTGATTAGGACTTCACGCTCTGAGAACTTCATGATCCTCATTTTTAAAAGAAAATTTTTTTCTCTCAAAAAACAACTATACCAACAAAACAAAATATTTGTAGACTTTCAAGATTTCTATATCTGTCAGGGGTTTAAGAGTTTTTTTTTTTCAAACAAAGAGAACTTGACTCTGTTTGCTGGATTTTACCTTCCCTTGAGTACATAAGTGTTAGCATCAGGGTTTCATTTTAATGATAGAAGAATAAAGGAATTCCTGAGAACAAAAAAAAATCATTGAGTAATATTTAAAATGTTATTCTACACATGCATTATTCAGACATGTATTTTCCCACAGTTATACTCTGTTGTGGTGTATTAATTATAATATTGAATCTTTACCTTTAAAAGACCTAAAGAAGCATCGCAGAGTGTCTTAGGTGACAATGACAGAACAGGAAGCTAAGCTCTGAAAAGAATTCGAATTGGGATTTAAGGTGGAAAGGAAGATGCTCTGCTTATATATACTTTACTGATATTTAATCACTGTTGGTCTGTAGAGTGGCAAATATGAAAGGAATGTTTTGAAATGTTATAAATTCACCAAGAAATGGACAGAGTTCTTTTGAGACCGTATTTTATTGTGGTCCTTCTAAAACAGAGAAAGCCAAAGTCACAACACTGTTCTGATTTTCTGAGGAAAACAACCAAACTCACCATTTGATTCTGTTGATCCTTTTATTATGTACCTAAGTGATGTGACTCAGTGTCATATTAATTTCAAAATAAATACCATCCTATTTATATAATTTTTTTGCAGGCAAGAAGAAATAAATTCTGGGTTTAAGGTCAGTTTAGTGATATTTTATTAAAAAAGAATAATGTCAGTGATTTGGGAGCTCGTTTTAGAGAGGGCACTGAAAAGTGACAATTCACTTTTAAATTTAGAGTGAAATTTCGGTATCACGTCTCTTCGTACATAAATATTAGCTCTATCAGCATATTTATACATGCATATGATGTTACTGGTTATATTATACTTATGCGGTAGTATGTATTTGTCATAAGACATATTTATGTAGATGCCCTAAAGTTATGGAATCTTGGAGGACACTAGAAGCATAAATCAGTCCAGTGCTTCAAGATATGTTGCTGAATAGTGGAGGAGGTAGTCTCTCATAGAGAGTTCACTTGAATGTTCTGTCCTAGAGGCAGCTTTTGTTTCTTAGGTACCTGATTGATTTTAGGGTTGCTTCTTTTACTGCAGAAGCACTTGTAATACTACCTGGTTGAAAATGGTCAAAGCAACTTTTCTCAGGGTGTGTAAAACTGCTTATGTAAGGTCTTTTATAATGTATGTATACTGAAAGACACATTTGAGAGTGTCTATTATTTGTTCTTATATATGCATGCGCTTAAGATAAATGTCTCCAAATATAGTTTGCATGTGCTGATGGTAAATACAACTTTTTGCTGGATGAAACACAGTTGTGGGTCGCAGCCTATACTTGAAACACCACCTCTCATTTCTGTATCCATGTGAATCCTTTCCATCCCTGTAGGCACAGAGTCATCTTCTTAATGAAGCCTTCCCTGATTCTGTTAGTCCTTAGGGGTTTCTCTTTCTTTGATCTCCAAGAGTGTTCTGTCTGACTCACACCTTTGGTTTTTCTCATTTAGGCTTTGTAACTAGTCCTGCTTGTATGGCTTTTTTTTTTTTTAACTCTTTCTGCTTTCATATGTCTTTCCCACTGGATTGCAGACTCCTTGAGATCATAGACCATGTACAATAAGTGTTCACGTCTTCTTATACTGCTTAGCACGTGGTAAATGCTCAAACCATATTTGTTGAGAGAATATATGAAGCAAATGTCAGTTTTGAGCACCACTACAGGACCATGTACAAAAGTGGTCTATGAACTAAGATTAGCATAAGGTACATTTTCAGAGGATCATGGACGCTCAGGATGGGAATACACCTGAAAAGACTTTGTCTTCAAGTTTATCCAGCACCCTGATGTGCAAATCTCCTCTTCAGGGCAGAGTTGTCCCCTTCAGATGGAACATCTCCCATGATTCAGAATGAATGCCTTAAGGAATATGGAATTTTCAGGGGCCATAGTAAATTAGTTAAACATGGCAAATTTTTCAGCCAAATTGTCTGGGTTCAAGTCCACTGCTCCTTATTATCTCTGTGGCTTTGGACACGCTCTTTAGTTTTAGTTTCTTCACCTAAAAAACTGGGATGATCATACAAACTCACAGTCTTTTATTTGTAATTCTAAAACACAAAATCTCTGAAAACCAAAAGGTTTTGCTACTCATTTGCCCAGAAAATCTGCCCTGATTGAAACTAGAGAAGAATCTGACTTAAATGGCTATGAGGTTACTTTTAGATTTTTGTCTGCTTGTTAACTCGTGAATATTCATGTTTCAGTCATGAATAATCAGTTCTGAATATTCATTGAAGGACTGATGCTGAAGCTGAAGCTCCAATACTTTGGCCACCTGATGTGAAGAACTGACTCTTTGGAATAGACGCTGATGCTGGAAAAGATCGAAGGCAAGAGGAGAAGGGGACGACAGAAGATGAGATGGTTGGATGGCATCACAAATGGAGTCAAACAAATGGTTCCAAAATTGCTAGCCACTAGATCCATCCTCTCAAGTCCATTGAGTTTGAGCAAGCTCCAGGAGTTGGTGAAGGACAGCAATGCCTGGCGTGCTTCAGTCCATGGGGTCGCAAAGAGTCAGACATGACTGAGTGACTGAGCTGGACTTATTCATATTTCTCTGCAAATAATGTTTTTGGCTATGAGGCACTGCCCCAGATCCTGCTCCATATAGTTTATGTACTCTATTATAATTTTCCAAAAAGTTCTGAATGCCGAAATGTTTTTAGCCTTCAAGCAGGCCAGGTAAGGAGTTGTGGACCTGTATTACTTAGTCGTAAGATTGTTACGAGGATTAAATGATATAATAGATGGGAACCATTTAGCACAGTGTTTTGCATACAATAAGCCCTTAATAAAAGTAATAATGATAAGTGTCAGGTAATGTTATTGGTATTTACATTTTATACTATAATCACACCAGACATTTTGGGAAAGTTAAGTTTCTTTCTGTTGCTATTTTGTGTTTGTTATCTATTGAAGTACTGCTACTTTTTTTTACTGCCTAATGAACAAATGATTTCCCCAGGAGGGTAGACTTTGAAACATCTTTAAAAATGAAATTATATTCATGATTACATTTTTATTATTGACTCCTTATTTCAGAAGATTCCTTGGGAATGTGTTCATTCTTAACCATTTGTCTGGGGACTCGCTCAACAAAAACATATTGGGCAGTTTGTTGGGTCCTGGTGATGTGACAATAAACAAATAGACATTGTGCCTACCTTCCTGCAGCTTACAGTCTAGTGGGAGCTAATTAATGTTACTTCTTGTTATTTGTTTGTCTGGTCAGTAAACAATTATTGAGTACTTATTTTATACCAGGCAGTGTTCTAGCAACAGGGCATACAGGCAGTTACCAAAGCAGACAAAGTCCCTGCCGCCATGAAGTTTATTTTTTACTGGGGAGAGATAGGTAGTAAGCAAATTGTTGTTGTTTAGTTGCTAAGTCGTGTCCAACTCTTTGTGACCCCATAGACTGTACCCTGTCAGGCTCCTCTGTCCATGGGATTTCCTAGGCAGGAATACTGGAGTAAGTTGCCATTTCCTTCTCCAGGTGATCTTCCTGACCCAGGGATCAAACCTACATCTCCTGCATTGGCAGACTCTTTACCAATGAGCCACCTGGGAAGCCCTAGTAAACAAATAGACGAACAAACACAATATTTTCAGATGATGATAAATTCAGTGAAGGAAATAGGGTAGACTGATGTGAGACTGACTTGGTTTATTTGAGGGTGGAGCTACTTTAGATGGGTTAGTCAGAGAAGGCTTGGTGAGGAAATGTTGTTTGAACCAAGACCATGTATTAGATACAGATTTGACCGACTACCAGAAATAATGGAGGCTTAAAACATGATGGTTAATTTTTTTCTCACCAAAATTTGATAGTTCTGCCTCACCAAAAGTTATCTTGGGCTTCTGTTTCCTCTATCCTGTTGTTCTAACATCCCTTGAGTGTCATACAAATGGTTCCAAAATTGCTAGCCACTAGATCCATCCTCTCACCATTGGGAAGGGAAAAGAGAGAAGAAGCAGGATATCCCTTTATCAAAATGTATCCCCTTTAAGGAAATCACCCGCAAATTGAATACATCATTTTTGTTATACCCCATTCAGCTGGTAAAGAATCCGCCTGCAATTCAGAGAACTTGCTTCGATTCCTGGTTGGGAAAATCCACTGGAGAAGAAATAGGATAAGTTACCCACTCCAGTATGCTTGGGCTTCCCTGGTGGCTCAGCTGGTAAAGAATCCACCTGCAATATGGGAGACCGAGGTTCAATCCCAGTAATGCTAAAGAAGCTGAAGTTGAATGGTTCTATGAAGACCTACAGGACCTTTTAGAAGTAACACCCTAAAAAAATGTCCTTTTCATTATAGTGGACTGGAATGCAAAAGTAAGAAGTCAAGAAATACCTGGAGTAACAGGCAAATTTGGCCTTGGAATACAGAATGAAGCAGGGCAAAGGCTAAACATAGTTTTGCCAAGAGAATATACTGGTCATAGCAAACACCCTCTTCCAACAACACAAGAGAAGACTCTATACATGGACATCACCAGATGGTCAACTCCGAAATCAGATTGATGATATTCTTTGTAACCAAAGATGGAGAAGCTCTATACAGTCAGCAAAAACAAGACCAGGAGCTGACTGTGGCTCAGATCATGAACTCCTTATTGCCAAATTCAGACTTAAATTGAAGAAAGTAGGGAAAACCACTAGACCACTCAGATATGACCTAAATCAAATCCCTTATGATTATACAGTGGAAGTGAGAAATAGATTTAAGGTACTAGATCTGATAGACAGAGTGCCTAATGAACTATGCATGGAGGTTCATGACATTGTAAGGAGACAGGGATCAAGACCATCCCCATGGAAAAGAAATGCAAAAAAGCAAAATGGCTGTCTGAGGAGGCCTTACAAATAGCTGTGAAAAGAAGAGAAGTGAAAAGCAAAGGAGAAAAGGAAAGATATACCCATTTGAATGCAGAGTTCCAAAGAATAGCAAGGAGAGATAAAGCCTTCCTCAGCGACCAATGCAAAGTAATAGAGGAAAACAATAGAATAGGAAAGACTAGAGATCTCTTAAGAAAATTAGAGATACCAAGGGAACATTTCATGCAACGATGGGCTCAATAAAGGACAGAAATGGTAGGGACCTAACAGAAGCAGAAGATATTAAGAAGAGGTGGCAAGAAAACACAGAGGAACTATACAAAAAAGATCTTCATGACCCAGATAATCACGATGGTGTGATCACTCACCTAAAGCCAGACATCCTGGAATGTGAAGGCAAGTGGGCCTTAGGAAGTATCACTATGAACAAAGCTTGTGGAGGTGATGGAATTCCAGTTGAGCTATTTCAAATCCTAAAAGATGATGCTGTGAAAGTACTGCACTCAATATGCCAGCAAATTTGGAAAACTCAGCAGTGGCCACAGGACTGGAAAAGGTCAGTTTTCATTCCAACCCCAAAGAAAGGCAAAGAATGCTCAAACTACCACACAACTGCACTCATCTCACATGCTAGTAAAGTAATGCTCAAAATTCTCCAAGCCAGGCTTCAGCAATACATGAAGCGTGAACTTCCAGATGTTCAAGCTGGATTTAGAAAAGGCAGAGAAACCAGAGATCAGATTACCAACATCCGCTGGATCATTGAAAAAGCAAGAGAGTTCCAGAAAAACATCTATTTCTGCTTTATTGACTATGCCAAAGCCTTTGACTGTGTGGATCACAATAAACTGTGGAAAATTCTTCAAGAGATGGGAATACCAGACCATCTGACCTGCCTCTTGAGAAACCTGTATGCAGGTCAGGAAGCAACAGTAAGAACTGAACATGGAACAACAAACTGGTTCCAAATAGGAAAAGGAGTACATCAAGGCTGTATATTGTCACCCTGCTTATTTAACTTATATGCAGAGTACATCATGAGAAACTCTGGGCTGGAAGAAGTACCAGCTGGAATCAAGATTGCCGGGAGAAATATCAATAACCTTAGATATGCAGATGATACCACCCTTATGGCAGGAAGTAAAGAAGAACTAAAGAGCCTCTTGATGAAAGTGAAAGAGGAGAGTGAAAAAGTTGGCTTAAAGCACAACATTCAGAAAACTAAGATCATGGCATCCAGTCCCATCACTTCATGGGAAATGGATGGGGAAACAGTGGAAACAGTGGCTGACTTTATTTTGCGGGGCTCCAAAATCACTGCTGATGGTGATTGCAGCCGTGAAATTAAAAGACGCTTACTCCTTGGAGGAAAGTTATGACCAACCTAGATAGCATGTTAAAAAGCAGAGACATTACTTTGCCAACAAAGGTCCATCTAGTCAAGGCTATGGTTTTTCCAGTAGTCATGTATGGATGTGAGAGTTGGACTCTAAAGAAAGCTGAGTGCCGAAGAATTGATGCTTTTGAAGTATGGTGTTGGAGAAGACTCTTAAGAGTCCCTTGGACTGCAAGGAGATCCAACCAGTCCATCCTAAAGGAGATCAGTTCTGGGTGTTCATTGGAAGGACTGATGTTGAAGCTGAAACTCCAAAACTTTGGCCACCTGATGCGAAGAGCTGACTCATTTGAAAAAACTCTGATGTTGGGAAAGATTGCAGGTGGAAGAAGAAGGGGACAACAGAGGATGAGATGGTTAGATGGCATCACGGACTCAATGGACATGAGTTTGGGTCAACTCCAGGAGTTGGTGATGGATAGGGAGGCCTGGCGTGCTGCAGTTCATGGGGTCGCAAAGAGTCAGACACGACTGAGCGACTGGACTGAACTGAACTGAACCTGTATAATTTCCTTTATATATGATTTTATGTATATAAATTGTTAAAGCATTCAAATCAACATATTACTAAGGAAACTAACTGTAGAAAGGACTGGAAGTTGCCTAACAAATATCTTGTTTCTCCTTCCTTCATCGTAGCATAACCCTACTTTTATTGTGGTGAAAATGTGTCCAGGTAAAAAACTACATTTTTAAGCTTCTCTTGCAGCTATGTAGGTTGTCACATGATTCTGAAAAATAGGATAAAAGTGGAAATTGTTGCGTAGGGCTCTTGGGAAAGATCCTTAAAAGGAAGAAAGAGTCAGCTGACATGTGCCCCTTTGTCATTGGCCTTATCCTCTTGCATTGGAAATGAGTCACAATGATTGGAGCTGTAGCAATCATATTGCTACCATTATGGGAAAAATCAGGAGAATCCCAAAGAATTTGACCTTGACACCAAACCAACTTCACTGTCACAACTGCCTACCCCAGGTTTCTCAGTTTTATGAGAAAAAACAAACAAACAAACATTCATTTCTCTTTATACCATTGTTATTTGGATTTTCTTTTACATGCAGCTGAACTTAATCCTAATTGATATGCATGAATCTAAATATTTAATAAAAATAGAATCACATCCATAGAAATGAGAATCACTAAATTGACTAAATTCAGAACATTTATTACCTCTGGAGTGGGAATAATGAGAATAGAATATGTACATAGGTCCCTCAGTTATATTTTATTTTTTAAAGAAAAAGAGCCAAAGCAAACATAACATAATGTTAATATTTTTAAAAGGTGGGTGGTTGATCCATTGGTATTCATTAACCTTGGCTTTTTTAATATTTATTAATTATTTCATTTTTTAAAAAAGCTATTTCGAGAAAGGATGGAAACATAGAAGTTGAGGTTCTTGTTACAATACAGGTGAGAGATGGTAATGGTTTGGATTAGATTAGAAAATGAAAATCTGTATTTAGAATATAGTTGGGAGGTAGAAGATACAGGGTTTCATGTTAAACTGGATAGGAGTTGTGAAAGCATGGAGAAACTCAAGAATGACCAATGTTTCGTTCTGAGCAACTGAGGAGATAGTGGTGCCACTTAGTGAAGCAAGGATGATGGGAGGAGGAGCAAGCTCAGGAGGGTGACAATGAAGAGCCTCATTTCGGATAGTAAAGACTGAGGTGTGTGAGTGGGAATATCAAATAGGCAACTTGATACAGGGAACTCCAGTTCTAGGGCTTGTTTAAGGAGTTCCAGAAGATGGAATCAGATGGTGCATCCATAGGGAGTCTTGTTTATTATCTCCCCTTTAACTTCTCTGATGCAGATTTGAAACTTGGTAGAAGAAATGGCTTCTGGTAGGGCAAAGTCATTTGTGACAGAGTTCAAGTAGTTCTCTGTAAGGCCCTGGTGGCTCAGACAGTAAATACTCTGTAAGGCCTGCCATCCTCTTTTTCAAGTGGCTCCATGGAAGTGAGTACAAGACAATAATTCAGAGTTTAATAATTGGTGATTGTCAGTATCAATTTCACTGCATTTTTTGGTCATTTAGATAGGACCAGGACTTTTAACCTTGGAAATGTAAAGGAAGAGGCATTAACCTGATATTCATTCTGCTGTGCTTGTGTTTAGCTAGTATCTTTTCTAAGTACATGGGGGTAGAGTCCAATATTTAACAAATATTGTAGTCAAAATTGTGTACAAGTGTTCAGTGATGTTAAAGTAAATTTTTCACTAAATTAATCCCATGTCTTTTAGGAGAGCACTGTTTGCAATACATAAAAACAAATGTAATCATTTATTGAAAGCCTAGTATATGCCAGACACTTCACATATAGTAGATAATATTAATCCTTGTGAAAGTTTTATGAAGCATCACTTTTATTGTCCTATGTTACTTAACCTTTTGGGGATTTAGTTTTCTTATTTCAAAAACACAGTTTTGTAATAATATATATGTCAAAGATTTTTGCCACAAGTAAATTTTGATAAAGCCAGTACCTGTGGAATATTTTAATGCCATAAATAGAAGCTAATAAAGAAATGAATTATATGGGGTCTGAGAAAAGTTATAGATGGAAAAAAAATTTAGGCTTGAGAGAAGGGCTAATTTTTATCCAGAAAGAGCACTTTTATTGAAATACAGACATATACAATGGCACATTCTTAAATAAATGGCTTTAATGTGTAAAAATCCAGTGTAGGAAAACCAAACTGTGATTAAAATTTAAAAGCTTTGATAAATAGCTTTTAAATTAATTGTGTGTGTGTGTGTGTGTGTGTGTGTGTGTGTGTGTGTTATTTCTGGGTAGAAGTTTTCTGGTTAATGTAGAATTTTTTGTCCAAATAGTCATTGATTTTCCTGGTCTTTTGAATATTTTCCAATTTCAGATTATTTCAGGTTTTATCTGTAGAAAAACAAATGACACAGAAATGTCAACATAAAAGACTGCAGCTTAATATAAAAATTTAAGTGCTCAGGATCAAAAATAATAAGATCATTGCTATGAAATTAGAGGAGACTCATCAAAGTAAAAGTAGCTGTGACTAAGGACTATGAAAATATAAAGGGATTAACATATGTGATAATAGGCTAATTAAACCTTAGTTTTTCACTGTGATGATTTTATAGCATCTTCTTCTTGTTGCCAGTTTGGAAGCTGCCAGCAAATATTTTCTTAATTGCAAAAGGAGACAATATGTGTTCCACTGTC